>JBBDGP010001210.1:0-485000 GCA_037952835.1 Lithobates septentrionalis | reverse complement strand
GCTTGTATTGCCATGTCAACGGAGGAATATTTTAGGGAAAACTCTTCGGAGGGGATCAGGGAATTGAGACTGGGGATGTGGGAAGAATGAGGCGCAGACAGGTCGTACACCAAACGCAATTTATTAGAGAATTTGCCCTTGACAAGCCCAATAGGGCTGACTCTCCATGTGCTGAAAGGGGGGCAAGTGAAGGGGCCTATCACGTACTCTCGATCTACCTCTGTTTGTAAGAGCTGATCTATGGCTTGTTCGTCAATGGCTGCTGAACGAAGATTGGCACATTCGTGAGTACAGTGGGGTAGTGAAATGAGGCCGGTGTGAAAGCCTACTGTGAAGCCTTGGATAAGGTAGGTGGTCAGGGAAGGGGTGGGATGTGAGGTGAGGTACAGTCCTAACCACAAGAGGTTGATCCAGCTTAGTCATGCCCTCTTGTGTTGTTTGACTTCACACAAGTTCCTTGGGTGTGCTCTTTGGCATAAGGTGCAGATGTGGAGTAGGCGGCACTGGCTGAAGTTGCAGGACCCGTAGTTGTAGTTATTACAAATGGCTGCCCTCCCATGGTTCGGACTGGACGTCCGAATTTGTCCACCTGAGGCGTTGGTTCAGGGGGCGACTGACCCTGAATTGCACCCGAGGTAGAGGGAAACTCGAAGGGCCGTCTGGTCGCCGCATTGGCGCACCAGGTGGCAGTGTGGGTGGAGGACTGACAAATCGCACACAGAGGTGAGCGTAAGCCGGCAAAGTGGCGGCAGAAGAGCTCTGTGTCCATGAGACTCCAATTTGTCGTAGTCTGGAACTGTGTGAGTCTGGCGGCGGCCTTAGCGGAAAAGGAACGGTGGTAGTCATAAAATGCAAATCCTCCATACTTGTAGCCCAAGTCTACCACTGTATGGAGATACAAGTCCAGCTCTTCCCGTCTGCTGGGGGTGGCTGAGCATAGGACGTCTCTGAGCATGCCAAAGGCCAGGGTAAATTCTGGGACCGATAATTTGCGGTTCAATCTGGGGTCTTTGGCTTTAAGGACCACCGATATGTCACCCCAGGAGTAGGCCTTATTTTCTGCCAGGTCGTGTACGGAAATAAGGAGAGAGGCCAGGTTGATGTCCCTGCCGTCCAAAATGTCCTTCCTGGTACTGGTTGGGACCAAATGGGAGGGGTAGACAATGGGGCTCCAGCCTGAGGTACCTGCAGGAAGGGGTGTCAAGGTTTGGGTCGCGGTTGGGTCGGGGACAGCCGTGGCCGGTCGAGCCTCCAGGAGTGCCACCCTGGTTTGGACGTCTGTAACTGAGGTCGACAAGGATGACACCATCGTGTGTAATTGTGAGATAGCTGATGATATTGACTGAAGGGATGCCTGTTGGGTACTGGGTCCTGCTGCTGGTGGGGGAAAGAGGAGTTTGAAGAGCTCGCCTTTCCTCGCTGTGGCGGGGAAGGGCACACCTCTGCGTCTGAGCTCTGCCGTCAGTTTGGGGATAGTCCATCCCCTGAGGGACTGCACGCTGCCGCTCTCTGAGACCAGGGAAGGTGACAGAGGGGCCGTGAAGTCTTCGCTGCCGGCCTGAGACATAGTTGATCTGGTGAGGATCTCCTGTCTTGAGCTTTTATTTTTCGGTTGACTGTAACCTATTGGGGGTGACATGAATTTCAAGTTTTTTCTTTGATCCCCTGAGTCATACTTACCCGATTTATCCTCCCATTCTTCTTTTTTTTTTTTTTTTTTTTACCTGGGGAGATATCGTCCAACCTGGTGCAAGGTGGACCTACTGAACTTTGACTGACCTAGAGAAAATGAAAGGTGATAATTCGTGAAGGGATTGCTAACTAACTTGAAGCTACGATTCGTATGGTGCTTACAATCTTGTGACAATGAAATGATTCGAAATGTTTGCCTTGATTTATGAAATGAATGAACTGCATGACAAAGGTCCGGCCTGGTCGTGTCGTGACTGATGCGACCGTGAACCGGGCTCTGGAGCATGTACTGAAATGAGGCAACTGAAGAAACATTGGTGCACACCGGGACGAATCGGTGCTTGTTTGATGCATCTGGATTCGAATCGGAGCGCAGCATGAAATGAAATGAGAAAGATGTTTACCTTGACCGAGGCTCGAATTGGTTGTGCCGTGTTTTGCGACTGGCAACCAACCGAGCTCTGGTATAGGTATGGATACGGCCGAATCAACTGCGGCATTCCGTGACGAATCAGTGCATATCGGATGCGACTGTTTTCGAAACGGTGATGCGCTGTGGGAGTGAAATGGTAGCAATTCCCATGACAGAGATGCGGATCAGTCGCCCGATATCTGCGACTAGCTGTGATCCAGACTCTGGAGCATGTTTCTGAAATGAGGCCGAGCCCTGGGGCACGCCGTAACGAATCGGTGCATGGAGGATGCGACTGGATTCGAAGCGGAGCGCGATAAGTGCAGGTGTAACATATTGTTTTGCCATGACAGAGGCGGGAATCGGTCGTGCTGCTGTAGCGACTGACTACGAATCGGACTCTGGAGCATGTACTGAAATGTGGCAATACCTGGGGCACGCCGAGACGAATCGGTGCATTTCCATGCGACTAAATTCGTATTGAAGTGTGCTATGTGGCAAATGAAATGATAACCATGACAGAGGTACGAATCGGTGAGTCGATGTATATATATATATACATATATATATATATATTATTTTATTTATTTTTTTTTTTATCGACTGCTTATGACGTGACTCTGGAGCATGTACTGAAATGAGGCCGTAACTACTGGGGCACACCGGAGCGAATCGGTGCATCTTTTAGGTGCGACTGGATTCGAATCGGAGCGCGGTATGTGACTGAAATGAGAAATGATTTTGAAATGGTTTGAAATGATAGAAATGTGTCTAGAAATGTTCAGAAATGAGAAATGATAGGTATCAAACTGACGTGGTTTGATAAGATTGTGAACTGCGAATCGCTATGGCTGTCTGCTGACTGTTTTTAGCAGTTTTACACATGCCTGAAATGAAGCGACGCACGCGTCGCGGTGGTTTCCTTAACTAACACGAAATGGTTACATAACGATAGTGCGAGTGATATACATTGCGGTTACGTACGTAAAAGTTGCGGGTGCTTCGTAAGTTTGATATCACGGTTTAGTGACATGATATCTAACAGTTCGTAAAAACAAAAGTCCGACGGGACCCTACCTGCGACAGCCAAGCCAGACGCGTGGTACATACGATACGGATCGGTAAACACTGACACTCTCGAGCACGAAATAGCAAATGCGGGAACTTCGCGAGACAACAACTTGCGGACGTTTGGTATTCGGATAGTCGGCCTAGTGACGTAACGGATCGCGCACAGGAAACCGACAAGCACCACAGGTGAGCGGGCTGCTTAAATACCCCCCGGGCTCCTCCCATAAATTCAGGCCACCATACTGGCCTTCCTACATATATATATATATATATATATATATATATAATATGTGTGTATATATACACACACACACACATACATATACACACACACACACATACATATATATATACATATATATATATATATATATATATATATATATATACATATGGACACATACATACACACATACATATATATGCACACACACACACATATATATATATATACACATATATACACACACACACACATATATATATATATATATATATACACTTATATATATACACATATATATATATGCACACATATACACATACACACATACATATATATATATCTCCCAGCTTAGTGCAGCTACAGACCATTAGTATGTCTGGAAGGCCAACAAGGAGAGGCAGACAGTCACAAGCCAATAAAAGAGGGCAAGCAGGCTCTGTGTCTAGTGCTGGTCGTGGAGACGGTGCATCCTCATCAGCACGTGGCTGTGGGACACGCTTGGCCTTTTTTTTGGCAGCTGGCCGTGTTGAGCCGCAACATGCGGAAGACTTGGTCGAGTGGATGACCAAGCCGTCCTCATCCTCCTCATCCTCTCTCACCCATGCTCAGGGTACTTTGTCTGGCAAAGCAGCGGCCTCTTCCCTCGGCTCAATCTCATCAGTGACTCTTTCCCTAGCCCCATCATGTCCTCCTGAGGAGTCCCTCGATCTGTTTGACCACAGTGTTGGGTACATGCTCCAGGAGGATGCCCAGCGTTTGGAAGGCTCTGATGATGATACTGAGCTCGATGAAGGCAGTAACATGAGCAAGGACAGAGGGGGTGCCCAAGAAGGACAGCAATCTGGCAGTCATGCTCCCCCTGCTGCAGCATACTGCCAGGTTTGCTCCAGTGATGAGGAGGGAGGGGATGATGAGGTCACTGACTCAACATGGGTGCCTGATAGGAGAGAGGAGGAGGAACATCACCAATGAGGCAGGATGCCCTCCAGGGGCCAGCCTAAGGGTAGCACACTGACTGCATCACACCCCAAAGCTCCACATGTGCAGGGCGCTGCAGTCTCTGCACGTTATTCAAAAAGTTCTTTGGTGTGGGCCTTTTTTGAGACGAGTGCATCAGATCGCACCGCTGCTATTTGCAACATATGTCTCAAGCGTATCTCGCATGGCCAAAACGTCTCCCGCTTGGGTACCACATGCTTGACCAGACATATGTTGACCTGCCATGCAGTTCATTGGCAAGCGTATCTAAAAGGCCCACACCAAAGAGGACCTCTCCTTGCTCCTCATCAGCTGAGATCTCCAACCCCACTATACCTTCAGTTCTCATAGACCTGCACTGAGAGGAATGAAGGTGTAGAATTAGGTGTGTCACAGCCAAGTACTTGTGGGCAATCTGCTTTTGGTACACCGACGTCAGATTGTACCAGGCAAATTTCCCTGCCCCAGCTGCTGCACTGCCGAAAGAAGTTTGCTCCCAGCCATCCACATTCCCAGCGGTTGAATGCTAGCTTGGCAAAATTGCTAGCACTTCAACTGCTGCCTTTTCAGTTGGTAGACTCTGCCCCCTTCCGTGAGTTTGTGGAATGTGTGTTTCCTCTGTGGCAGGTACCCAAACGCCACTTTTTCTCACGGAAGGCAATTCCGGCTCTCTACCGGCATGTGGAAGGCAATGTCCATGCCTCGCTGGACAGGGCGGTCAGCGGTAAGGTGCATATTACCGCTGACTCCTGGTCCAGCAGGCATGGACAGGGACGTTACCCAAGTTTCACGGCGCATTGGGTGACTCTGCTGGCAGCTGGGAAGGATGCAGGACAAGGTGCAGTAGTGTTGGAGGTTGTTCCGCCACCACGCCTCCAAAATGCCACTACTAATGATTGTGACACACCTCTCTCCTCCACCCCCTCCTCTTCTTCTTCCTCCACGGCCTCTTCCTGTGCTTTGTCCTTGGAACCAGCGGTGCTCCGTAGGCGTTCAAGGGGCTACGCATGTACGCAGGCCAAAAGATGCCATGCTGTGCTTAGGCTGGTGTGCTTGGGGGACAGGAGCCACACTGGGGCAGAGGTTCTGTCAGCTCTGCAGGGGCAGGTTCAGAGGTGGTTGACGCCACACCAACTTAAGGCAGGAATGGTGGTTTGCGACAATGGCACCAACCTCCTCTCTGCCCTCCGTCAGGGACAAATGACCCATGTGCCCTGTTTGGCTCACGTCCTTAACTTGGTGGTGCAGTGGTTCTTGGGCAGGTACCCGGGCTTACAGGATGTCCTGAGGCAGGCCAGGAAAGTCTGTGTGCATTTCCGCCGGTCATATAATACCAGTGCTCGGCTGACGGACCTCCAAAAAGGAGTTTAACCTGCCCAAGAACCACCTAATCTGTGACATGCCCACCAGGTGGAACTCAACGTTGGCCATGCTGCAGCGGCTGCACACGCAGCAGAGGGCCATCAATGAGTACCTGTGCCACTATGGCACCAGGACAGGGTCAGGGGAGCTTGTTTTTTTTTCCCCACGCCAGTGGGCCATGATCAGGGATGCATGCACTGTCCTGTCACCATTTGAGGAGGCCACGAGGATGGTGAGCAGTGACAGTGCATGCATCAGTGACACTGTCCCCCTTGTCCACCTGTTGGAGCACATGCTGTGGAATAATGGACAGGGCACTTGAGGCAGAACAGAGGCAGGAAGAGGAGGACTTCCTTAGCTCTCAAGGCCCCCTTTATCCAGAGAGTGTTCCTGCCTGCCCGCCGATCACACAGGAAGAGGACGAGGAGGAGGAGGAGGATTGTGTCAGTATGGAGGTGGAGCCTGGCACTCAGCATCAGCAGCAGTCTTTAAGGGATCAGTTCCAAGAAACACATGGACTTGTACGTGGCTGGGAGGAGGTGGCTGCGGATCATGTCATCCTTAGTGACCCAGAGGACTCCGGACCGAATGCCTCAGCAAACCTACGCTGCATGGCCTCCCTGATCCTGCAAAGCCTGCGTAAGGATCCTCGTATTCGTGGTATCAAGGAGAAGGACCAATACTGGCTGGCAACCCTCCTTGATCCACGTTACAAGGGTAAGGTTGCGGACCTTATCTTGCCGTCGCAGAGGGAACAGAGGATAAAACATCTTCGGGAGGCCTTGCAGAAAGGTTTGTGCAACGCATTCCCAGAGACTGGGAGGTTACAAACTCCTGTTTCTGGACAACGTGTTGCTGAGGCTTTGGTCAGTCAAAGAAGGAGCGGTGGAGAAGGTGGCTGACTGATGCGTTCAGACAATTTTTTAGTTTGCAGCCCCAAAGTATGATCGGTTCCAGGAACCATCGCCAGCGTCTGTTTTACATGGTGCAGGAATACCTAGGGGCAAGATCTGACTTGGACACCTTTCCCACCGAAAATCCTCTGGGTTACTGGGTCTTGAGGATGGATCACTGGCCAGAGCTTGCACAGTATGCAATTGAGCTACTGGCCTGTCCTGCATCCAGCGTTCTTTCGGAACGCACATTCAGTGCTGCTGGAGGCTTTGTAACCGATCACAGGGTGCGTCTGTCCACCGACTCGGTCGATCGACTGACCTTCATAAAAATGAATCAGTCTTGGATCACCACCAGCTACCAAGCACCTGATGCTGATGTAACCGAATAATTTTTTTTGAAATCTCAGATCCCTTCAAAGACTGCCTATGCTGATGCTGAGTGACTATCCTGAGTAATTATCCTCTTCCTCCTCAATGATCACGCTGATAGCTTGTAAAAACATTTTTGGCTCTGGGCGCCGTCACCAGTGCCTAATGCCCAATTTTTCAGCCCCTGTTTAACAGGGGCATGTAATTACAGTTTTTGATGCAATACTTTGCAGCAGGGCTCGTTCCTGCGTTCCAACTAGAGTATCTGTGAGGGGTTGCAGTGTTGTGGCACCAGCACCAGTGCCTAAGGCCTAATTTTTCAGCCCCTGTTCAACAGGGGCATGTAATTACAATTCTTGATCTAATATTTCACAGCAGGGCCCGTTTCTACGCCCACCAAGAGCGAGTGAGGACTTACAGTGTTGTGGCACCAGCACCACCACCAAAGGCCCAATTTTTCTGCCCCTGTTCAACAGGGGCATGTAATTACAATTCTAATTACAATTTCACAGCAGGGCCCTGTGAGGGCTTACAGTGTTGTGGCCACAACAACACCTAAGGCCCAAATTTATATAGTATATAGGGCAGGCCCCTACTTTCAAACATCCAACTTACAAACGACTCCTACTTGCAAACGGAAGGAGACAACAGGAAGTGAGATGAAATCTACCCCTAGGAAGGGAAATTCTCTCCTGTAAGAGTTAATATGGGAAAAACATTTCTCCTTTCCACTGATGCTTTATCACCAATCCTTGTTTCACAAAAAACACCAAATTTTCAAAAAACATTTGTCAGTGGGACAAAAAGTGAGGTGAAATCTTCTTAAGAGGAGCACAGACAGCAAAACAAATGTCACAGGGGTGATAACCCTTCCCTATGTTTTCCAAAAAGCTTAAAAAAAGATTTTTTGGCTGGAGCTAAACACGTTAAAAATGTACCCGTTCAAAATTACAAACAGATTCTACCTAACAACAAACCTACAGTCCCTGTCTTGTTTGCACCGCCTGTATACTGCTGTTCAGAGTATATAGGGCCTGGTGGCCCCACACCTTTCCTTTTTTTTAATTTGGGTGCGGGGTTCCCCTTAATATCTATACAAGACCCAAAGGGCCTGGTAATGGACTGGGGGGTACCCATGCCGTTTGTCTCACTGATTTTCATCCATATTGCCAGGACCTGACATTACATTTAACCCGCAAGCAGTTTTAAATGACATTTTTTCCTTTAAAAATGACATTTTGTGCAGGGACTGTTCTAAGCACTGGAAACACGCGCCACTTTACAGGCATACTATAGACACCCCCCAGGTACGATATTTAACCACTTCAATACCAGGCACTTAGACACCTTCCCACCCAGGCCAATTTTCACCTTTCAGTGCTGTCGCAATTTGAATGACAATTGCGCGGTCATGCTACACTGTACCCAAACAGATTTTTTAGCATTTTGTTCCCACAAATAGAGCTTTCTTTTGGTGGTATTGATCACCTCTGCGGTTTTTATTTTTTGCGCAACAAATAAAAAAAGACCGAAAATTTCGAAAAAAAACAAGTTTTTCTTTGTTTCTGTTAAATTTTTTTGTAAATAAGTACGTTTTCTCCTTCAATGATGGGCACTGATATGGCTGCACTGATGGGCACCGATGAGGTGGCACCAATGAGGTGGCACTAATGGGCACTGATGATGGGCACTGATAGGCGGCACTAATAGGCACTGATAGGTGGCACTGGTATGCGGCACTGATGGGCACTCATAGGCGGCACTGATGGGCACTCGTAGGTGGCATTGATTGGTACATATGGGTGGCACTGATGGGTACTTATGGGTGGCACTGATGGGTACTTATGGGTGGCACTGATGGGCAATGACAGGTGGCACCGATGGGCAATGACAGGTGGCACTGATAAAACATTGCTGGGCAGATCTGGGCATTGCTGGGCAGATCAGTGACATAATGGTGCCAGTGCCCATTTGTGGGCACTGATTGGCACAGATTGGGCACATGTGGATGGCCATGGGGTACATACCTGGCCATCCACGTTGCCCCTTCCCTGGTGGTCCTAGTGGCATCCCTGGTGGTCCAGTGTGGTGATCTGAGGGGGGGGGCTGCGCTGATAAACAATCAGCGCAGACCCCCCCTGCCAGGAGAGCCGCCGATCGGCTCTCCTCTTCTCGCGTCTGTCAGACGCGAGTGAGGAAGAGCCGATCAATGGCTCTTCCCATTGACAGCGTAATCAGCCGTGATTGGACACGGCTGATCACGTGGTAAAGAGCCTCCGCCGGAGGCTCTTTACCAAGATCGGTGTAGCGGTATGTCAGGCTGACACACCGCTCCATCGATCGCCGCGATACGCGCCCCCGGGGGCGCGCTGCGGCATGTTATCCTGCTGGACATCATATGACTTCCAGTCAGGATAACAGAACCACTTCCCGGACGTCAATCCGCTATAGGGCGGGCGGGAAGTGGTTAAAGGACCATTTCACTTTTTTTTTTACTTTAAGTATCATTAAAATCACTGCTCCCGAAAAAACGGACGTTTTTAAAAGTTTTTTTTGCATTGATACATGTCCCCTGGGGCAGGACCTGGGTCCCCAAACCCTTTTTAGGACAATACCATTCAAATTAGCCTTTAAAATGAGCACTTTTGATTTCGAACGTTCGAGTCCCATAGACGTCAATGGGGTTCTAACATTCGTGCGAATTTTCGGTCCGTTCGCAGGTTCTGGTGCGAACCGAACTGGGGACTGTTCGGCTCATCCCTAGTCAAGATCATCAATTTCTTTAATGAGGGTATCAATGCACTGTGATCTCTTTCTCCTAGCCCTAGAGCTTTGCTGAATAAAAATACCCTGCATGTAGGCCTTATGAGCTGCCCATATTGTTGCTGGGTTAGAGGCTGAGTCCTTGTTGGTGATGAAGAACTGTTCCAGATGGTCCTTTAGAATAGTGCTGTAGGGGTCCTTCTGGAGAATGTTAGTGTTCATCCGCCAAAGGAAAGTTGGTGAGTGGTGAAAAGAGTCCTCGAAGGTAATACTCACTGGAGAGTGGTCTGACCAGGTTATCGAGTGAATGTGAGAGGCTGAGATTTTTTGAAGCGTCCACTGATCGGATAGGAATAAGTCTATCCTGGAGTATGAGTTATGACACGGTGAGAAGAAGGTAAAGTCGCGTTCTGACGCGTGTTGACATCTCCATATATCAGGATGCGTGATAGAGTGCCTGCGATTCTCAGATGGTGGATGTGTGTTTTCTGGGATTATTCCCCATGAGCGGAGATGCTGCAAACCTTCATTCAGTGTAGAAGCTGTGAATTTAGCCCCTTTGTAAGTAATCAAAAGCTTAGCAGGATTTATCCACTTGTATGGAAGATTATGGTTTCTCAAAGCTTTGGTAACTGTATTAAGTTCCCTACGCGATTGGAGGGTATATTGTGATAAATCCGCAAAAATTTGGAGGTGTGAATATGGATCCGGTAGGGATTTCTCATTTGTGGATGCCCGCATGAGTTGTTCCTTGACATGGTAAAAGTGTATGCGTAGAATCACATCCCATTGAATGGTGTCAGGAAGGGATGGTGGTTTTGGCAGACGTTGGATACGATCAATCACCATTTCCATATTTTTTAGGTCGGCCAGTAATGCTTTGAAAAGCCCTTTTGCATAGCTTGTTAGTTCGTGGGGTTGCACTGTTTCCGCTACTCCTCTGATTTTGATGTTGTTGCAACGTGACCTGTGCTCCAGGACTGCCAGCTTGCGTTTGATCCAAGCGTGATCCTCAAGATTATCCTCATGTGCATCAACGAGGTCATTTACGGTCGAGGCAAAAAACCCCAGTTGGTTTTCAATTTGTGACACTCTGCCTGAGACTGAGGTTATATCAGCATGTAGGCACTGCATAATAGATAGCATATCTGACTGCATAGAATTCCTGAGGGTGGATAGCATGTCTTTGAGTGTAGTGTCTAGTATAGGCTGATTATTAGTTGGGAAGCTGGCAAATGGGTTAGGAGCACTGCAGGGGTTAACAGCATGTATAAGGTTTAGGCTCACCTCTTGCATTGCTGTGTTGTCTGTGTCTAGCCTCATCCTAGCCTTAGCAGGGCTGCCTGTTTGTGGAGTGCCCGGATAGGAGGTGGGTAAGCCTTTCTCAGGGTTGGTGAGCTCCATAAACCCCTCTTCGTCATCCCCAGTGCTGTGGCTCTGTGAGGCAGAGAGCCGGGAGGGGAGAAAAGCAGGCACTGCAGCAGCGGCGCCATCTTGGATTCGTCCGGTAGCCAGCTGGTTCAGATATGCCATTATTTTCTGTGGGTGCCTTTCCCCTTTTCATTTGGCAGACATCATGCCACACTGCAGGGGGGGTAGGAGGGTCTCTGGGTGCTTTTCCTGGTCAAAAACGAGGTCCGGATGCGCTGGTGTGCGTCGCTGAATCCCGGGCTTTCACAGAGCTCAGAGGAGAACGTCCATGCTGCTCGGATGCCGGCCACGCCCCCCCGTGATTGTCATATTTTAATAACAGCATTGTCAGTCATAAAGGTAAGGCAGTTGAGGTTTGTGGCCAAGTTGGATGGATCCCAGTAGATCTTTAGGTTCTGTGTTTAAAACTACTTATATCATAAATATCCCACATATGTTTAGAGCATACTTCTTCTTACCTCCTTCCTACCCTGTTTCCCCGAAAATAAGACCTAGCGTGATTGTTGGTGATGGCTGCAATATAAGCCCTACCCCCCAAATAAGCCCTAGTTAAAGTCCTTGTAGGTCTTATTTTCAGGGTAGGGCTTATTTTTGGGGAAACAGGGTAGGGTTTATTTGGGGGGTAGGGCTTATATTGCAGCCATCACTGACAATCACGCTAGGTCTTATTTTCGGGGAAACAGGGTAGGAAGGAGGTAAGAAGAAGTATGCTCTAAACATATGTGGGATATTTGGAAGTATGCACATTTTTATAAAAGAATATATGCAAACCCAAGAGGTTTGGTTTCTCAAGGGTTCACTACATTGTGAGTTAGTGGGGTTAATTTTATTTATGGAGAGTTGTACGAAGGTCAAGATGATTTGTTGGGCCCCAGCATAGGAAGCAAGAGGGTTGATAAGGGTTAATAGGACATCATCTGCATAAAGTCCAATGTTGTGTACTTTATCTATAACTCTTATGGCTGATATTTCTGGGTCAGATCTAATGGCCTCAGCCAGTGGCTGCATAACAAGGGCACAAATTAGGGGTGATAGGGACAACCTTAGTGCCATTAGTAATTGTAGAGGTACCCCCGTGAGGGCTGCTGATTGACTCTATATCCCACTGGCTACCCCGACTCTGCAGGTCCTCTCTTACCTCTGACACCTTGGGTTCCATTCTGCGATAGGATGTTATCAATGAGAAACTCACACAATGTCACTGAACAAAGAAAGTTTACTAGAGTAAATAATTGAACACAATGAACAATATGAATAAACACAAACAGTAAATGGCAGTTGGTATAACTCAATCTAGATAAGCAAACTGTTGACTGTATAATTCCTGTTAGGGGTATATGTAGACAGGTGTACAATGGAATAAGTGTTCAATATCCTTCAATACCTGTATTAAACACCTTCCCACTGAAGCCTCAATACACACACAAAAATGCAGTACAAGATTCCTTACATTCAATAACACAATGCAATGTATTACATGTACTCAATGGCTCCCCCTAGGTGGTAATTCAATGTTCAGACCACACATAAAGTAACAGTGTCTGGTATAATAGAGAATGGTAAAAGTTCTTTGCCTCCAGATATTTTCAGCTAGCCTGTAGTTTAAACTGCAGTATTTGTAATCCACAGAACAGGGGAGAAGAAATCACTGTATAATGAATGGTATGTTGATAAATGCTTAACTGAAGAAATAAGGCACTTGTGGATTCCTCCTGATATATGTGAGTGTAATACAGTACTGACCTTACAGTGCAGGAAACAACAAACCCCAGAGTTCAGCTGTATGATGCCTGTGAAGAAGTAGATTCACATCCGTGGAACTACAAGTCTCACCAGCAGTCTAAAATAACTCACTCAGCAAACTGTGCACTTTACTGGAATGGGCAGGTGCCCTCTCACCACAATAGACTCAGAGGCTGTGAGGCACCGCCCTGACTCCCCTCCTGATGTCCCCGTCTGATGAAAGATGGCACCGCCACCCTGTACTGCTACTCCGGATGGCTAAAGTTCAGGAACTTCCAGATGTTCAGGGCTGATCCAGCTAACAGAGTCACTTCCTCCTCCAAACTACATCTCCCACAATGCTTTGCTGCGTTGCTTCTCAGTAGAAGAAAATCCTCACAACATTAAGAAGACACTAGAGAGAGCTGTGACGGGAGGGCCCGTGGAACTAAGAATCCCTTGGAAAGGTTGGGAAACTCATGTTTCAGCTCCCCATGCACCTCTTATGTCTAAGTCACCCTGTGCCATCCTGGCACAGGGTGACTGAGAAAATATATCTTGGATTACTTAAAATGGGACAGTAATATTTATCCACAACATCTCCCAGGATATATGTAAGGACTATTCTTGGTTTGTTTGATTCTGAACTCAACATGTTAGTTGAGAGAGCTGATCACATTGGCCTCTGTATAATGTAGGAGACAGGCCGACTCCTGCTGGAGCTCCTGCTATTGTGAGAATGTGTCCTGTGTTTATACTTATGATAATGTATAATCTACTGTGTGAAGCTCGGTGACAACAAGTCTGACCTGTAGTAAAATCCTGATTAACTATAACAATGCTCAGGAGGGCACGGAGTCACATCGGCTGCTTTAAAGGATTAGTTAATTAGCTCTTGTTTATTCTGTTTCTGGTTACAGGTGTATTGTTAGAGTAATATGAGCAGGAGGGGGGACCTCCTCTTCTATTGTATATAAGACTTGTATTTTGGTTCTAATAAACAGTCCATGTTCAGCAACTAAACAAGTATCGTCTTGTTTTGTGCTTGTAAACGGTTGGAATATCTGATATCTATATTCAGACTGGGAGGAAGTGGTATATGACGAAAGCACTCAGGCGGAGTGTGGGACATTTCGTTACAGGAGCCAAACTCATTTGAAATAATAAACACTGTAATAACTATAGTAGCAAACCCTTGTCTACATAATATTAAGGGATGTTGACAGGAGACCAGAGGTAAATACTCAGGCAATTAATGATGTGTATAAAGCTTGAATGGCTAAACCAATAAAGCCTGTCAGTCCAAACTTGGAGAGAACCTTGCATAGAAATCCTCAATGTATCCAATTAAATGTCTTCTCTGCATCTAGGGAAAGGAGCAGAAAATGCATCCAATGGATTTCTGTCAATTATACATCTGGTGCTACCCCCAAAGAAGTCTCTGGTTAAAATGGGTTCTCTGTTCTTTGCTTCCAATTCCTCAAGGGCCTCAGTCACTCTGACACACTAGGTTGAGTTTAAGATAAAAAAAAAAAATGGTGAAACGTGACAAATAGCACTATTGTTCTGTGATAGGAATTATCTTGAAAGCAGGCACCAAAGCAGTTAGCAAGGGTAAACGTAATGCATTATTGCTCAGTAAAGTTGATAACTAAGCAAGTACAAACAAGTTGGCAATTGTGGTAACACAGTTTAGCATAAAGAATGTCTAACAGTAAGGGCTAAGCATAAATAGCATAGAATGCCTAGATCAGAATAAACAGTAGCAGTGTCACCCTAAATGCAACAATGAGCAGTAATACAACTTGATCTAACAATGTAGGAGCTATACTGCCAGGGTGCACTAATGGTGGCTGTGCTAGGCTTAGACCAACTTGGTCAGCAAGGGGAATGGAGGGAAACTTGCAAGACGGATGATAGGGGTAGTCCTTAACTAGAGATGAGCCCAATGTTCGGGTCGAACGTAAGTTCGACTCAAACATCAGGTGTTTGCCGAACAACGAACATTATGCGGTGTTTGCGGCAAATTCGAAAAGCTGCGGAACACCGTTAAAGTCTATGAGACATTAACATGAAAAACCAAAAGTGCTCATTCTAAAGTCTTATATGCATGTTATTGCCATAAAAAGTGTTTGGGGACCTGGGTTCTGCCCCAGGGGACATGTATCAATGCAAAAAAAGTTTTAAAAACTGAAATTTTTTCGGGAGCAGTGAGTTTAATAACGCTTAAAGTGAAATAATAAAAATGAAATATTCCTTTGAATATCGTACCTGGGGAGTGTCTATAGTATGCCTGTAAAGTGGCGAAGTTTTCCCATGTTTAGAACAATACCACAGCAAAATGACATTTCTAAAGGAAAAAAAATCATTTAAAACTGATTGCGGCTGTAATGAATTGTTGGGTCTCAGCAATATAGATAAAACTCATCGAAAAAAACGACATGGGTCCCCCCCAGTCCATTACCATGCCCTTTGGGTCTGGTATGAAAATTAAGGGTAACCCTGAACCAAAAATAAAAAAAGAAATTGTGTGGGGATGTCCCCCCAAAATCCATACCAGCCCCTTCAGGTCTGGTATGATTATTAAGGGGAACCCTGCGCCAAATTAAAAAGGCATAGGGGTCCCCCCAAAATCCATACCAGACCCTTATCCGAGCACACAACCTGGCAGGCCACAGGAAAAGAGGGGAGGATGAGAGAGCACTCCCCTCCTGAACCCTACCAGGAGTAGCCCCCCCAAAGCACCTTGTCCCCATGTTGATAGGGACAAGGGCCTCATCCCCACAACCCTTGCCCGGTGGTTGTGGAGGTCCGCGGGCAGGGGGCTTATCAGAATCTGGAAGCCCCCTTTAACAAGGGTACCCCCAGATCCTAGCCTCCCCCCATGTGAATTGGTAACCCCTAACATTTCACATAAAAAAGTGTCAAAAATAGTAAAAAAAAAAAGGAGACACTTTGGGACAAGTCCTTTATTAAAAGATAAAAAAATAAAAATGTCCCACAATGTAAATCCCTCTCACACTGCCCAACGAGCTGAAAAAAGAAAAAAAAAGCTGCAACAGCTACGTCTCCATGGTAGGCTCCCTCCTAGTGATGCTTCTCCGTGACAGCTGTTATATAGCTGAGGGTTGAACCACCCAGTGAAGTAAACAGGTGACCCCGCCCTCCTCTGACACCACGTGATGTCAGAGGAAGGCGGGGTCACCCGTTTATGCTGTCACCGAGAAGGAGTGTCACTCGGCAGGAGCCTCCCATGGAGTCGGAGCTGTTGCGTTTTTTTGGGCTCGTCGGGCGGTGTGAGATGGATTTACATCGTGGAATATTTTTATTTTTTTATCTTTTAATAAAGGACTTGTCCCAAAGTGCCTCCTATCTTTTTTACTATTTTTGACACTTTTCTGTGAACTGGTAGGGGTACAATGTACCCATTACCAATTCACATGGGGGGGCTGGGATCTGGGGGTCCCCTTGTTGAAGGGGCTTCCAGATTCTGATAAGCCCCCCCACCCGCAGACCTCCACAACCACCGGGCAAGGGTTGTAGGGATAAGGCCCTTGTCCCCATCAACATGGGGACAAGGTGCTTTGGGGGGCTACTCCAAAGCACCATCCCCATGTTGAGGGCATGTGGCCTGGTGCGGTTCAGGAGGGGGGCTCTCTCGCCCCCCCTCTTTTCCTGCGGCATGCCAGGTTGTGTGCTTGGATAAGGGTCTAGTATGAATTTTGGGGGGACCTACACCATTTTTTTTTAATTTGGCACAGGGTTTCCCCTAATTTCCATACCAGACCTGAAGGGCCTGAGTTTTATAATAATGAGTTTTATCTATATTGCCGAGATCCGACAATTCATTACAGCCACAATCAGTTTTAAATGACTTTTTTCCTTTAGAAATATCATTTTGCTGTGGTACTGTTCTAAACACGGGACAACTGCGCCACTTTACAGGCACACTATAGACACTCCCAGGCGCGATATTTAAAGGAATATTTCATTTTTATTGTTTCACTTTAGAAATTACTAAATTCACTGCTCCCGAAAAAACGGCTGTTTTTCAAACTTTTTTATTTTGCATTGATACATGTCCCCTGGGACAGGACCAGGGTCCCCAAACACTTTTTATGACAATAAATTGCATATAAGCCTTTAAAATTAGCACTTTTGATTTTTCATATTCGCATCCCATAGACTTTAACAGTGTTTGCATGTTTGTCCAAATTTTTTGCCTGTTCGCATGTTCGAACTGAACCAGGAGGTGTTAGGCTTTATTCTTAACCACTTCCCGCCCGCCATATAACAAAATGATGGTGGCAAAATGGTTAAGTTATCTTGACTAGACGTCATGCATCGTCAAGCAGGATAATCCGCTAGCGACGCCCGCAGGAGCGCGCGGCGATCGGTGGTGTGTCAGTCTGACACACCGCATCTCTGATCTAGGTAAAGAGCCTATGACATAGGCTCTTTACCATGTGATCAGCTGTGTCCAATCACAGCTGATCACATTGTAACCAGGAAGAGCCGCTTATCGGCTTTTCCTCTACTCGCACTGACAGGCATGAGTATAGGAGAGCCGATTGGCTGCTCTCCTGACAGGGGGGCCTGCACTGATAATTAGCACATTGATTATCAGTGCAGACCCATCAAGGATGCCCACGGGAGACCACTAGGGATGCCCACCAGAGACAACCAGGTGAGCCCACCAGGGATGCCAAGTAATGCCCATTAGGATGGCACTCTCTGCCCATCAATGCCACCCATCAGTGCCACCTATCAGTGCCCATCAGTGCTGCCTATCAGTGCCCATCAGTGCCACCCATCAGTGCCACCTATCAGTGCTGCATATAAGTGCCTCATCAGTGCCACCTCATCAGTGTCAATCGGTACTGTCTCATCAGTGCTTGAGGGAGAAAACTTACTTACTAATCAGTGAAGGAGAAAACTTAGTTATTTACAACATTTTGTTATAGAGTTCTGAGTAGTATTGTGCAAAGCAGTTAGCAATTTGCTGTTTGTTTTTGTTTGTTATATAGATTAAAATATTATCATTTTTTTTGTTGCTTGTGAATGCCTCAGCCCCCATAGTGCTTATGAGGCATTAGTATTTAAAAAAAACTCAGGTATCCATCTGACTGGTGTTGTAAAAAAGGGGCCAATTTTCTTTAGCAGGGAAAAGAAACTAGAATTAAAAAACTGTATTTTGCCACATTTTTATCACTTGTTTATGCACTTTTTTCCAACACCCTCCTTAGCTCATTTTTCACTCCCAATTGACCACACTCCTCTATATATTTATATATATATATATATATATATATAGAGAGAGAGAGAGAGAGAGAGAGAGAGAGGGAGAGAGGGAGAGAGAGAGAGAGAGAGAAAAGAGAAAAAGAGAGGTACAGTATAGAGAAAATATAAAAGAGTACCGGTATATGAAACACATAGAGAAATTAATTTTTGTTTTTATTAAAATTGTAACATTTATGTTACTTTATATAATGGTATTAAATTTGAACTTTGTCAATTATTTTAAACTATTTTGGAGTCTCTTTTTTTTTCTCTGTTCCTCTCTCTTAAAAATATACCTGTAGAAGCAGCTGCAGTTTGCATGACTCTATAGGTAGATGTTACTTAGCCCTATTTTGCATTATTTAACCCGTGTAAGATAACAACATTGATTACTTCAACTCTGACTATATAAAGGGAAATTAGGGAGGACTTGAGTTTAACATATTTTCCATGAAATGTACGTTTGAATTTACTTGTTATGTAGAACTTTTATTTAACACTGAACACTGGGCAAAACCTGAATTCCTGGATCAGGGACAAGGGAAAATATACTGTATTCTTTAAACAATTTAAACCTTAGGTTTTAATATGCAAATATATAAAGTAGAGATGAGCAAATTGATCCCCTGAGTTTAAGATTCATCCTGCCTCAGGCCAATTCACAGCCAGCAGATGTTCACAAATATATCCAATTCTGACACACTGGTATTTAATCTTTTTTTTTTTTTTCGTTTTTTTTTGTGGTCTTACAGTTTAACAATATTGTACCTTTTTAAAGATCTAACTTCTGAGTTAGTAACCCAATAACTAGGGTGTTGAAAGTGTGCAAAGTCCTCTGATGTGAACCTGTGCTTTCCCCATCTACACATATTAACCTTCATTTTGCTCCCCCACTACTCTCTTTGACTGTCTGAAGCTAAGAGAGTAATCTCAGTGAAAGCTCAAAACTGTGAGTTTGTAAGGTACCCTGTGGTAAGGTATTGTCCAAAGTGGAGTGGAGTGGAGTGGCCGGGTCAGCAACAAGTCTTTGGCAGCTAGTAACAAAATCAAAATCCAAAAGTGTGGTCGAAGATAGGCAGGGGTCATACACAGACTGGCAGAGGAATGCAGAATTGTCAGGCAAAAGAGTGGTCCAGGAATTAGGCAAAGTCCAAAAATCCAGAAATTCAGCAGTTCAGCAGGAGAGCATACACCCAGGGAGAAAATCCACACAAACGGGTCCAGAGCACAGGAAGTTTTGCTATTTACAAGCTGAGCTGACTACAGATTGACTGCAGCTGGAAGACAGGTGGAGCCAAAGAGTCCCAGGGACAAAGTGGACATAGCTGCAGCACAGAATTGGAAGGTTCCAGGTTCAAAACCAGACAGGCACTTGGCAGAGTGTCCTATGTTATATTGTTACTATTTGCTGGGTCACACATTTAACATGTTATACAGAACTTGTCCAGTCTAGTTAGCCATCTTGTTCAAATGACTGGTACAAAAAGGCTACAACCAGTTTTTATCAGCGGGTGAAACCTTCTACCTTTCTATGCCCAGTAGGCTGGAATGGAGAACTAAACATTTAAATAATAATAAAATAATAATAATAATAATCATGGCTAACTTTTTAGGATTTTAAAGGGTGTCAACTGCAATCAGCCTTTAACCACTTCAATACCAGGCACTTTCGCTCCTTCCTGCCCAGGACAATTTTCAGCTTTTAGCGCTGTTGCACTTTGAATGAAAATTGCATCATGCAACACTGTACCCAAACTAAATTTTATAATTTTCTTCCCACAAATAGAGCTTTCTTTTGGTGGTATTTGATCACCTGTCAGAAACCATGAATCAGACTGAGACAGAAGTAGAGTTAAATCACACTTGTTTAATAATAAAAGTAAATATACAAACGTAATCAAAACATAGCCAAAGTTCGGTAACTGGAACGGATAGTCAGACAAGCCAGAAAGTCAGGAAGCCAGGGAACAGCGTAGTTGAACAGCAAGCAGGATCTGGAGTCAGAAGGAATGTCAGCCAAGCAAATCTTTAACCACTTTAGCCCCAGAAGATTTGGCTGCTCAATGACCAGGCCATTTTTTGCGATACGCACTGCGTCGCTTTAACTGACAATTGCGTGGTCATGCGATTTTTTGCACTATAAACAAAAAAAGAAGAGCGACAATTTAAAAAAAGAAACACAATATTTTGTACTTTTGCTATAATAAATATCCCCAATTTTTTTTTAAAAAAAGCAAACTTTTTCCTCAGTTTAGGCCGATATGTATTCTTCTACATATTTTTGATAATAACAATCGCAATAAGCGTATATTGATTGGTTTGTGCAAAAGTTATAGCGTCTACAAAATAGGGGATAGATCTTTGGCATTTTTATTATTATTATTATTATTATTTTACTAGTAATGGCGGCGATCTGCTATTTTTATCAGGACTGCGACATTATGGAGGACACATCGGACACTTTTGATACATTTTTGGGACGATTGACAATTATACAGCGACCAGTGCTATAAAAATTCACTGATTAGTGTGTAAAATGTCACTGGCAGGGAAGGGGGTTAACTGTGTTCCCTAGTGTGTTTTCTAACTGTGGGGGAGGGCACTGACTATAGGAGATGACAGATCATGGTTCCTAGCTATTAGGAACGCATGATCTGCCTCTCCTCTCCTCACAGAACAGGGATTTGTGTGTTTACACTTACATGTCCCTGTTCTGCCTCTCGTGCCCCAAATCGCGCATGGCCGGCGTTCATTGCCAGCCATGAACGTTGGCACCCCCCAGTGCAGCGCATGCGTGCGCGCCTGCTATCCCACTTAAATGAGCCGACGTACAGCTATGAAGGCTCGTGGGATTGTGGCGACCTGCCGCAGTATAATGACGGCAGCTGGTCAGCAAGTGGTTAACAGGGACACAGGAGATAGTCTCTGTGATGTTAACCAAGGCGAAGGCAGAGATCATCTGGGCTGAACGACTTAAGTAGGCAGGACTGACGAGCAGAATATCATCAACAGGTGAGTCACTGTGTAGAGATAGGAGCTGGCAACTGGCCAACAGCTGAGCGGCCAGCTCAGAGAAGGAAGGGCTGAGCCCAGCCCTGACATCACCTCTGGGGTTTTTTTTTTTGCTGAACAAACTAAAAAAAACAAAATTTTTGAAAATTAATTATTTTCTTAGTTTCTGTCATACATTTTTGTTTTCTCCTTCACTGATGGGCACTAATGAGGTGGCACTGATGGGCACTGACAGGCGGTTGTCATGGGCACTGACAGGCGGTTGTGATGGGCAGAGACAGGCGGTACTGATTGGCACTGCCAGGTGGCACTAATGGGTAGGGATGAGCTGAACACCACCCGGTTCGGTTTGCACCAGAACTTACAAACAGGCAAAAAATTTGTGCGAACACCGTTAAAGTTTATAGGACACGAACATGAAAAATCAAAAGTGATAATTTTAAGGCTTATATGCAAGTTATTGTCATAAAAAGTGTTTGGGGACCCGGGTCCTGCCCCAGGGGACATGTATCAATGCAAAAGTTTTTTTTTAAAACTGACCTTTTTTTCGGGAGCAGTGATTATTTTTTAATGCTTAAAGTGAAAGAAAAAAAATTAAAGATTCCTTTTAAATATCATGCCTGGGGGATGTGTATAGTATGTCTGTAAAGTGGCACATTTTTCCTGTGTTTAGAACAGTACCACAGCAAAATGATATTTCTAAAGGAAAAATTGTCATTTAAAACTGATTGCGGCTGTAATGAATTGTCAGGTCTCGACAATATAGATAAAACTCATTGAAAAAAATGGCATGGGGTCCCCCCCCCAGTCCATTACCAGGCCCTTTGGGTCTGGTATGAATATTAAGGGTAAACCCGAACCAAAATTTTTTAAAAAATTGCGTGGTGGTCCCCCCAAAGTCCATACCAGGCTCTTCAGATCTGGTATGGAAATTAAAGGGAACCCTGCGCCAAATTTTAAAAAAATGTCGTAGGGGTCCCCCCAAAATCCATACCAGACCCTTCAGGTCTGGTCTGGTATGGATTTTAAGGGGAACCCTGCACCAACATTTAAAAAAATGAAGGGTCATCCCCACAACCCTTGCCCGGTTGTTGTGGGGGTGGTTGTGGGGGTATGTGGGAGGGGGGCTTATCGAAATCTGGAAGCTCCTTTAACAAAGGGACCCCCAGATCCCATCCCCCCCTATGTGAATTGGTAACGGGGTACATTGTATCCCTACCATTTCACAAAAAAAGTCAAAGATGGTAAAAAAAGACAAGAGACAGCTAGGGGCAAGTCGTTTTAAAGGTAAAAAAATAAAAATGTCCCGCGATGTAATCCACGCCACCCGACAGACCGAAAAAAAGTTGCAATAGTTCTGCTGAGGGCGGGGCCACCCAGTGATGTAAATGGGTGACCCCGCCCCCCTCTGTTGCCTTGGGGGCTTCCCCATGGTGTCAGAGGGGGTGGGGTCACCCGTTTACATCACCGGGTGGCCCTGCCCTCAGTTATATAACAGCTATCACCAATGGGTAGCGTCACTCGGCAGGAGCCTCCCATGGAGGTGGAACTGTTGCAGCTTTTTTTTTCTTTTTCAGGCCATCTGGCAGTGTGGACTTACATCACGGGACATTTTAATTTTTTTATCTTTTAATAAAGGACTTGTCCCAAGCTGTCTCTTGTCTTTTTTACCATTTTTGACACTTTTTTTGTGAAATGGTAGGGGTACAATTTACCTGTTACCAATTCTCATGGAGGGCCAGGATCTGGGGGTCCCTTTGTTAAAGGAGGCTTCCAGATTCTGATAAGCCCCTGGCCCGCATACCCCCACAACCACTGGGCAAGGGTTGTGGGGATGAGGCCCTTGTCCCCATCAACACGGGGACAAGGTGCTTTGGGGTCAGATCCCAAAGCACCCTCCCCATTTTGTGGGCATGTGGCCTGGTATGGTTTAGGAGGGGGGGCACTCTCTTGTCCCCCCTTTTCCTGTGGCCTGCCAGTTTGTGTGCTCGGATAATTTTTTTTATTTGGTGCAAGGTTCCCCTTAATTTCCATACCAGACCTGAAGGGCCTAGTATGGATTTTGGGGAGACACCCAAACTTTTTTTTTTTTTTACAATTTTTGTTTCGGGGTTCCCCTCAATATTCATACTAGACCCAAAAGGCCTGGTAATGGACTGGGGGACCCCATGCCGTCTTTTTTTCAATGAGTTTTGTCTATATTGCCAAAACCCAACAATTCATTACAGCCGCGATCAGTTTTAAAAGCCCTTTTTCCTTTAGAAATGTCATTTTGCTGCGATACTGTTCTAAACACAGGAAAACTGCACCACTTTACAAGCATACTTTAGACACCCCCCAGGCACGATATTTAAAGGAATATTTCATTTTTATTGTTTCACTTTAAGCATTAAAAAAAAACACTGCTCCCGAAAAAAACATCCATTTAAAAAAAAAAATGTTTTCATTGATACATGTCCCCTGCGGCAGGACTCAGGTCCTCAAACACTTTTAATGACAATAACTTGCATATAAGCCTTTACAATTAGCACTTTTGATTTTTCATGTTCGTGTCCCATAGACTTTGACTGTGTTCGTGTGTTCTTCTGAAATTTTTTGCCTGTTCGGATGTTCTGGTGCGAACCGAACCGGGGGGTGTTCGGCTCATCCTTAATTACCACAAGGCCATCTGATTGATATCCCAAATCAAAAAGCAGAGATATCACCTGTTCCTGGAGTTTCAAAACTCCAATAGTTTGGTTCCTGAGTCCAGATTCCAGACGTCGAGGGTTGTCCCAGAGCAGGCGGCCGATATGTAGCGCAGTCTCCCAGATAAATGTTGTCTAGTGGCACCGGAGACAGCGCAGCAATCCAAGACGCTGGCTTCGGTCTGTCCAATCCCTATGGGTCATATTGGAATGCCACCTGTCACAGCAGTCACACCTGGTTTCCTGGCCAAATGCACCATATTAATGTTGCAGCAAAAAGCTCTTTAAGTTCTGGGAAACCAGCGATAACTTTGGACAACAGACTCTGTAAAAAACAAACTTTTTATTTTTGCTAGCAAAAAGACACTCTGTCCCGGCAAATGCCACGATACAAAGTGTGCTCTCATGAGCAGTTACAGCATAGATATAGTTCAAAAATTACATAGACATTCCTAAATTAGACGTCTGCCTAATGTATCATCCACTAATCGGGTTGCTGTGTATCCTGGCTGAATGTACAAAATCATACTCAGAACTTTTTACAAGCAAGAACATTTTATCAGAAGCAACCATTTTGTTCCAAATTCAGCCATTTAAGCCCACTGCCACAACATGTTACATGTTACACCCTGAATAAGGGTGTAACATGATACGTCTTATGAAATGTGAACTAATCCCTTAAACAGTATAGACAATTATTTATGTTTTACATAGCTATACCTGCAAAAGGGGCCAGCCTGGAGTGATCTAGAAGGACTTAATTTTCTGACTAAAGTTCAACTTTGCACTTTAGGGGGATATATAGAGAGTGCACTCTGATACACCATTAGTGGAGATCACAGTAGAGTTATCTTGAGACTTGTCATTACCATTTATGCTTTTCCTGTTTATAAAGTTCACTGTTTATCTGATTATTATTAGGAAGGCTGCTGATATTCATTAGATTTTGCTTCATACAACAGTGATTTGGAATAACACCCATATTATAATCTGCTATTTACACTATGTCAGTTAGTACATAGCATTCACATAAATTAATTTACCTGTTTTTGCTTTTATGTATCGACATTTATTTTGCATTGAAATGCTATACTTTTTCTAATTACAATCAAGTAGCCTGCTGTCTATTTCTATATGCTAATACAGTGCTGGTAGTATACTAGTACTTAAGCTCATACAGGTGTCTGCAGCATCTCGCTTTCTAATCAGGTTTGTCTGAGGAGATGGAACAGTTCACAGAGATGTGGCAGAACAGAGACCTTGTCCTACCAAATGGTTTCTCTGGGGGTAAGCGCTGCATATTTACAGAAAAGGGTATTACTAAAAAGAAGACAATAGCACAACAGCAAAACAAAATACATTAAGATTAAAAAAATACTTAAAGGGTAACTCCACTTTCAGAAGGAAAAAAATAGCAATTAAAGAAAAAATAATATAGCGTATAGAATTGCAATTCAAGTCATATTGCAATTGAATGTTATTAAAATTGACCTTTCCTTTTTAATCTGCAGCACTGTATTTTCTGTAAAATTCAATATAGCTACCTGAAGGTGTTCTGTACACAGAATGTGTACAGAATGCCCCCCAGAATCATCATTGTGTGATTGGCTCACTGATTTTCCCAGAAGTCTGCCCTAAGATACAAGTCAGATTTCAAGCATCTCCTGCAACAAAAATTTCATTTTTGGTGAGATACACCCAAAAGGAAATCACGACTAATGCCGCTTACACACAGTCGGACTTTTCGGCTACAAAAGTCCGACAGCCTGTCCGACAGACTTTCGACGGACTTTTGTCGGACTTTTGGCGGACTTTTGGCGGACTTGCGGCAGACTTTCTTACGAACGGACTTGCCTACATACGATCACACAAAAGTCCGACGGATTCGTACGTGATGACGTACACCGGACTAAAATAAGGAAGTTGATAGCCAGTAGCCAATAGCTGCCCTAGCATGGGTTTTTGTCCGTCGGACTAGCAAACAGACGAGCGGATTTCTGGGTCCGGCGTAGTTACGACGTAAAGATTTGAAGCATGTTTCAAATCTAAAGTCCGTCAGATTTGAGGCTGGAAAAGTCAGCTGAAAGTCCGCTGAAAGTCCGGGGAAGCCCACACACGATCAGATTGTCAGCCAGCTTTAGTCCGTCGACGTCCGTCGGACTTTTGTAGACGAAAAGTCCGACCGTGTGTACGCGGCATTAGTCCATGGGCGTCCGTCGGACTTTTGTAGACGAAAAGTTTGGCCGTGTGTACGCAGCATAATAGGGTGTAAGCCCCGCAGCTTTTCTCATTAGTGTCCTGTAGTGTTAGGGTAATGTACATAGATCATCCAGTGAGGAATGTTTTTTTTTTTCTCAACAAAAGTGAAGTTACTCAACAAAATCATGGTTTCTTGAGTCCCAGAATAGTTAAGGCAATGGAGTGTAGAACTGTTCTAAGATTGGTTGCCACAAAATAAGTCTCTGTGCAGATGTTCCTTGCTTTGATGGTAAAGGGAAGCTAAAGTTTGCATACGCGGACCCTTTTTTTCTGGTTCCCGAGAAGGGTGATGACAGAACTGACATGACCAATCAAGGAGTCTGAGGAATGGCAGAAGGGAAGTCAAAAATGTTTATGATCATGTACCTGCCACTCTCTCATATATAGTTTTGTAAATACATTAATATTTTTTTATGCCCACAGGTTACAGTCTGGTAACCAGTATATTATTATATAGAATAGGATTATCTTTTATATAAATGTAAATGTGATATGCATTAGATGCTTATATCATCCGGGAGAGGAAATACCTAATCCACCTCCTGCACCTCTTCATGTAGGAGTGTTTGGTCTTAAACTCCTGGTAATCAGTTGATACATGTGAATATGTTCTTATTCATAATGTAATGTCATTAGCTCAGGATTTATTAACACATTTTTAATTAATTCTAACTCTGAATATTTAGCCACAAATGTTCATTCTGCATTCTGATATTTGTTAACAAAAAATGTGTCTTGACATTTTAAATAATAAAGAATGATATCAACCTATATCTCTTGAACCTACAGTAAACATTGGTTCAATACTGAATTTCACAATCTCATTACTAGGGCTAGTAATGAGAACATCATTACAAAACAAATCTGGGAATATATCTACAACAAATTCCCTAAGATACCTTTTTTTTATGCCTTCCCCAAAACTCACAAACAGTCGGTAAATCCTTCAGGTCGACTCATTATATCTGGTAATTACAGTCTTACTGAAAACATTAGCAAATGGGTTGACTTGTTTCTACAGCCTTTTGTTTTAATGCCGCGTACACATGAGCGGACTTTACGGCAGTCTTTGTCCTGCAGACTTTTCGACGGACTTTACGACGGACTTTCCGAATGAACGGACTTGCCTACACACGATCAACCAAAGTCCGATGGATTCGTACATGATGACGTAAGACCGGACTAAAACAAGGAAGTTCATAGCCAGTAGCCAATAGCTGCCCTAGCGTCGGTTTTTGTCCGTCGGACTAGCATACAGACGAGCGGACTTTTCGACCATACTCGAGTCCGTCGAAAAGATTTGAAACATGTTTAATTTCTAGGTCCATCAAACTTTTGAGGAAAAAAGTCCGCTGGAGCCCACACACGATCGAATTGTCCAACGGACTCCGGCCCGCCGAACCAAGTTGTTCCCATCCTGGGTCTGAGAATTGAGACATTCTACCCAAAAGAGGGAGGTAGGGGAGGGGAGGGGGAGGGGAAGGGAGGAGTGAAAAAATGGAGGGTGGGAAGGGGAAAAGAAAACAAAAAAAAAAAACACGGGGGTTCTCCTGCTCAGCCGGCGGCGATTGGGAAATGAGTGTGGCTGTTCGGGCGCCCCTGGTGGGAGGTTAGGGTTACTACATCATCTCCCTTTCCTCCCTCCCCGCGCACAATTTAGCTGCGTGGTGTGCGCTGACGCAATGACGGCCAGTTCCGACCGTCTTGAGCATGCGCAATACAGGGGCTCCCGCTCCGGAAGTAAAGTCAGGGGTCAGCTAACCCTTTACTTCCGGGGGGATCACGTAAATTTAAGGAGACGCGATTAGCGTCTCCTTTAGCCAGCTTCATGACAGCGGTTGCAGCGGACCTTGTCCGGAGGGTGTTGGACCAGAAGTTATCCTGCGTTCATAAAACTAGAGGTAAACTACAGACTGATAATCTCCTTGTTCATTTATCATTGTGAGACTGGCATATTTGGTTCTATGCAGACTATAACTCAATATTGTACTATCCCCTTTTACTAATATTAATACAAACCCATATTATAGTGCTCATATAATGCTCCATACGCCACTATCGTTCATATGGATGCACTCTGTGGTGGCTAATGGGGGTGTGTCAGCTATTTATGCAAGTTGACACGTTGACATCTACAGTGATGCAGATATATGTGGCGATTAATTTTTAGAACTGACTATGTATTCTCATGAGGGTATAAGCTAGCCTTATCCACCTGGGCGGTCATCTCTTCTATTTAATTTGAAATGGCATTTGGGGTGATGCTCTATGGGTTTAGTACAACCATTGCTATTTAGGATGCATGGATAGCAATAGTTAGAACTAATACATTAGTACTATGAACTATATTAACTAATATCTCTCCCTCTGGAATACAAAATTAGCTTAAAAATATTTTTTCACACAGGATATACCTATTTATTAGGCTGGTCAGTACGTGATCCGACATCCCACTCTCCAACCCCGTAGGCTCTGACTGCCCTGGGGTAATGATCGAGATCGGCTGATAGTAGGTTGAGCCTTTTGATGTGAGTCGGGCTATGCATGCCCCATTTTAGGCATTGGTAACCACTACTGGGTAAGCACTCTTACTAGCTGAACAAACTGTACTTGTACAATGTAACTGTAAAACAGTTCCTAATATGAATTTATGTAATCTAGAGATACCGACAGATGTAAGCGACGCCCTTGAAGAAGCAGGAAATCTGCAAAACATGTTGGCTTATTGCATATCTAAATATCGCATATCTTTCCAGCAACTCGCGGACTAATGATAATTAGTATTAAGTATCTCTAATGGACTGTTTGTAGCTCATGATTTTATTATATTTGATAATATGTGTTTTGTAATCAATAAAATGTAAATTTTATCAATTTCTGAGTTTGTGCTTTCCTTATTATACAGATGACATGGTCCACAAAAAAATCCCATTTTTTAGGAGGCAGCCGAGGCTCTCTCCCCTAGTTGCTATTTTCGAATCAATCAGTAGGGATTGTGGACCTATATCTGTATCTGGAAATAGTCCAACATTAATCATTATTTAATTACTTCTCCATTAGGGTGTAGAACCCTCGTCGTAGTTGGATTATTTCCAGTTTAAGGCGTTTAGATAATGAATGTATTTTACATGATAGTATTTATAAATACTGTTGATCGGATACTAATTTATTGGTGTTAACACCGTCACAATATTTAGTAGTATCTTTATTTTCCTATACTATTTCCCAAACACCCTTCTAGTGGTGGTTTCAACCCACTTCCCCCCCCCCCTCCATTTTTTCACTCCTCCCTCCCCCCCCCCTCCCCTCCCCTACCTCCCTCTTTTTTAGTAGAATGTCTCAATTCTCAGGCCCAGGATGGGAACAATTCATGGATTCCATCCAAAACACCTGCATCCCCCAATCACACCATGATGTTGGAATGGAGGTGTTTTTTCTCAAACTGAGGAAACTGATGGAGAAAAAGTCCAACCTGGGTTGGCACATCAGGTTCTTTGATCGATACCTCAAGGATGATATAAACCCCCAGGGATTACGCATCCAGATCTTTCCATTCTTTGTAGTCATGGATGCTACTTTCAAAGAAAAATGGGAAAAAAATCTAACTTAATGCACTGCCAAACTAATGGAAATGTTAAAAGACAAATATACCCTAGAATTGAGGGATTTAGATCAAGAGATAGAGACACTGAGAATAAATAACAACCATGATTCCTCTAATGCAGATTTCAAAAAGAGGGAACATGATTTGTTACAACATCTGGAAAATTACAATAAGAGTGTACTAATGAGAAAGGATCGTCAATTTTTCCAGGACAAATTAGCCTTCTCAGGGGGCTATGCATATAAATGGCAGAGGGGGGGTTTGCCTTGAAGAGGAATGCCTCATAGAAACCTTACATATAATGAAAACATAATGTACAAATCAGACTCAGATATGTCAATTTCTTCATCTTCTGTTTCCTCTCAGAAACCACCAAACAAGGTTGGACGAGGATCCTCGGCGAAACGTGGTAATGGTGGTGGTGGCATGTCACAGGGGGGCACTAGTAGCAAAAAACGTATGGGCTCTCCCCAAACGAATCCTAGACGTTATCCACCAAGTAGCAATTATGAATCAGGAGATGACACACAGGGTGACCAGGTTATGGGTGCCGCCTCACTTTCAATGTTTGCGGGGGATAAAACCAATGCACAAACACAGGAAACCACACGCAGCAAAGATCTAGGAGCGACACCTAAAACCACTCAATTGAGAAACAGCAATCATGGCTCTGTCCCTTTAGGCATGGCCCATACTCCCCTACCACCAACAACACAGCTACGGACAGGCAAAATAGACACCTTTATGGTGAAACAAGTTCCGGGGAGTCAGGACTAGATGTTATAAACTTATCTTCATACCAATTAAACTGTGAAAGCACAGTGAAACTGCTGATCTGCACAGAGCGTCCTTGGCTCCTCCCACGCGTTACATCACAGTCACGTGACTTCCTTGAAAAAGTCACGTGACTGTGATGTAACGCGTGGGAGGAGCCAAGGACGCTCTGTGCAGATCAGCAGTTTCACACAGTGTACTGCACTGAATCTGCTCCTGTCTAAGGCGGCTGACTGCTATAGTAAAACCTGCATATGCCTTATCATTATAAGGCACACGTGAGTGGATTGAAGTTTGCCTGTGTACCTTGGTATCCTAACTATTGCACAATGATTGTTTTTTTCTCTTATTTGCCTGTTTATGATTCTCACATTGGTTGTGAATAGAAGCAAAAAACACTTTGGTACTATTAAGATCAATGAGCACCTTAATTAAGCAAGTGTTTTTAAACAGCTTTGCTAGTGATCAAAAGCTCTATACCAATCAGGATTCCACACCTGCATAATTGAACCTTCTGAATACATCCCTATATATTTATTTTTATGTGGATTTTTTATGTGAATTTTTTACACATTTGGTGTCACTAATTTTTTATAGTTTTACACTATTTTGATTGTTGGATTTTTTAGGAATTTTTACTCACCGCTGGATTTATTTGACTATTTATATTTACTTTTATATTCATTTTCATGCACATTGTGAAGCGCTTCAAATATCATTATTTATGGATAAAGACACCTACATTGAAATGTGCAACAGGATCCTGAATAACCCGGGAATGGTACCAACAGGTTCCATTTGATAGGCTTACTGAAGCCAGAGCCCAGTATAAAGCAATCATTACCCAGGCACACCAGCATGCCCTGATTGATAAGGACCTGCTGGAGCACCTTGATGTCAAGTATCCTATTACACCTACTTTTTATTCCATCCCGAAGGTCCATAAGAGTTTACATAATCCACCTGGACGACCTATAGTGTCGGGGATTGGTAGCCACACAGAAACAGCCAGCAGATATGTCGACAGTTACCTACGTCCTCACGTGATGGCACTGCCGTCATATCTGAAAGACACCTTAGACCTTCTAAAGGTAATTGAAGGACTTACAGTGCCTCCTGGAACTATCTTAGCTGCCATAGATATAGAGGCATTGTATTCCAGTATTCCACACAGTAAAGGTGTAGCAACCATTGCAACTTTCCTCAGAGAACAGGATCGGAATGATTGGAGGTTGTGCCAATTCATTACGACACTCCTTCAACACATTCTTACCACTAACATGTTCCTGTTCAATGGCTCCACTTACCTCCAGGTACAGGGGGTAGCGATGGGGACATCTTGTGCCCCATCATATGCCAACCTGTACCTGGGGGGGTGGGAGCGGGAACTGTTTTCGGATGACGGGGCCGCGGTACACCTTCGCCACATTTTATTGTGGCGAAGGTTTATCGATGACGTGCTGCTTGTCTGGACAGGATCCGCTCAGGAACTGTCCGAATTTATGATATTCATTTCTAATAACAACTTTAACCTCAAATTCACTATTCAATTTGACACCAATAGTATTGGTTTTTTGGATCTACGTCTCTTCATTAGGAGCGATGGCTCCATTTATAGTAATTTATATAGGAAAGAAACAGCAGGGAACACTATCCTACACTATTCTAGTGCACATCCTCGCCCCTTAGTACGAAGCATACCGTACAGTCAATATTTAAGACTGCGCAGAAACTGTGCGAGAGACGAGGATTTCTACCAAGAAGCCAAAGCTTTATACAAACGACTTATTACAAGGGGATACAGTAACAAGGTGCTTAAAAAAGCATTTCAAAGAGCTAGCACACAAACACGTGAATCACTAATCTTTCGTACGCAGAAATCAAAAACCAAATCAAGCACCAAATTTGTCACCACTTTCAGTGCACATCAAAACATTTTTCGGCAACTTATCACAAATAATTGGCATTTCCTATCAGAAGATCCAATTATATCCAAATACGTGGCGAACAGACCAGAAATCATCTATAGGAAATCCCGATCAATTAGAGATAGTCTGGTACATAGTCACTTTTCACCCGCCGCTTCCCTTCTTGAAGCGGTGGGTGGAAAGGGGACGTTTAAATGTGGTGGATGCGATCAATGTCCATGGATAAGAGAGGGCACTGGTTGCCCCTTACCGAGAGGTGGGTACTATAAGTCCAAAACATATGCAGATTGCAATACCATCGGGATAGTTTATCTTGCAATGTGCTTATGTGGCGCATTTTACATTGGCAAGACGAAACGCCCATTTGCCAGACAGATTCAGGATCACCTCTATTACCTTGACGCGGGGTTACTATATACCCCAATTTGCAAGCATGTTGGACTACATCATAGTTATGATCCTAAGTTTATATCATTTTTTGCATTAGAGGTGATTCCTGAATCCGATAGAGGAGGGGACTTTGACAAAAGGATCCTCCAACATGAGGCCAGATGGATCTTCGGCCCAAGAGCCACCTACCCACCAGGCCTCAACACCGCTTTGTCATTTAAACCATTTTTATAACTGATAACATTAAGTTGATAATTTTCGATTGGACCTTCCTTTGGTACCTCATATTTGGTAGCACATCAACCAACTAAGGGGTTTCTGTTTGTGTGTTTGTCTCCATAAATTTAACGTAGACCATGTTTACATTTGGCCTGATTGTTAAGATTGCGTGATTGACTGGCATGTCTTTATATGACATATCTGGCCTACTGGACGGCATCAGTGGGGCTAAAATGCTCAGTAGGATATGGTTTAGAAATTCTCCCTATTTCTCTTCCCCTTTTCCCTCCTTTTCACAACATAGTTAGTGATATTTCTCTATTATGTAATTTTCCCTCTTTTTCTCTCCCATTTGTCCCTCCCCCCCTCCCCATTCTTCAATGGATACTAATATTTGACTCTGTAGCACCTTAAAGTCAATTATGTTTAAAATATACTAACAAGGTTTAATACAAGCGTTAAACTATGAATTTTTGTATACATTATTGCAGATCTCCTGTTCCTGTATATGTACCAGTGAGACTTAGAATTGTAATAGTATCGATCCTGAGTGGCCTGCATGGCACCTCACAATGGGGGTTCTCCTGCTCAGCCGGCGGCGATTGGGAAATGAGTGTGGCTGTTCGGGCGCCCTTGGTGGGAGGTTAGGGTTACTACATCATCTCCCTTTCCTCCCTCCCCACGCACGATTTAGCTGCGTGGTGTGCGCTGACGCAATGACGGCCAGTTCCGACCGTCTTGCGCATGCGCAATACAGGGGCTCCCGCTCCGGAAGTAAAGTCAGGGGTCAGCTGACCCTTTACTTCCGGGGGGATCACGGAAATTTAAGGAGACGCGATTAGCGTCTCCTTTAGCCAGCTTCATGACAGCGGCTGCAGCGGACCTTGTCCAGAGGGTGTTGGACCAGAAGTTATCCTGCGTTCATAAAACTAGAGGTAAACTACAGACTGATAATCTCCTTGTTCATTTATCATTGTGAGACTGGCATATTTGGTTCTATGCAGACTATAACTCAATATTGTACTATCCCCTTTTACTAATATTAATACAAACCCATATTATAGTGCTCATATAATGCTCCATACGCCACTATCGTTCATATGGATGCACTCTTACTAGCTGAACAAACTGTACTTGTAAAATGTAACTATAAAACAGTTCCTAATATGAATTTATGTAATCTAGAGATACCGACAGATGTAAGCAACGCCCTTGAAGAAGCAGGAAATCTGCGAAACATGTTGGCTTATCGCATATCTAAGCATCTTTCCAGCAACTCGCGGACTAATGATAATTAGTATTAGGTATCTCTAATGGACTGTTTGTAGCTCATGATTTTATTATATTTGATAATATGTGTTTTGTAATCAATAAAATGTAAATTTTATCAATTTCTGAGTTTGTGCTTACCTTATTATACAGATGACATGGTCCACTAAAAAATTATATTTTTTAGGAGGCAGCCGAGGCTCTCTCCCCTAGTTGCTATTTTCGAGATTTTTTTTCTGTAGTTATTTACAATTTTACCTGCATTCCACAACACATTTATGTCTGGTCCAGGATCCCTCAACCCACTATATTTTCTTAGTAATTTTTTTAACATTTTACTAGCTCCATTTTGCATGTATATTGGATGACATCAGGTGCACCATTTAAGGGAGTGGGGGTCTCAGCGTCCTATGTACCAGCACACTCCTGCTAAGAAATGTATATTACTTTAAACCTTTTATTATACTTATTTGTTATCTTCCCTCTCACAAGGGCTTGGATGCCTATGGGTGCACCCTGGCCGCATCTATCCTGTGATGTCAATCTGGAAAGCATCCTATGTGCAATATACTAGCACAGTGATTTCATACATTTTAAGGTATGGGGCATTTCATTTCCCTGGCACTTTATCTTCCCTGCTTTATACAATGAGGTCCCCATTTGGGACTCGGTAGCCCTGAGCACTTTTATTAGCATGATTTGACCTCTTCAGTTGATTACAGGAAGAGATGCCTCCCTGGGACAGAAAAGTAAGCTGTGATTTTATTACATTTCCACATAAGTTGTCCTAGCCAGTTTATCCCATATGCATAGTATCTCACTTGTAATTGAACATGTTCATACTTTTTTCTATTGTTATTGAGCCATATACTTTCCAGTCTGATGGTGGTATAAGGTACCTAGCAGTAATAGCCTACCTACTATGCTATTTTATCTTGTATCCCCCACTAATGGATACCTATTTGTTGGGCTCTCTTGATCTCCTAGAGATAGCCATCTATTTAGTAGACATGTGCATTCGTTTTCGTCTGAATGCATTTTCGTCCGAATTTCAGGTATTTTCGTTATAATTTTAACAAACGATAACGAAAGTGCAGAATATGAAAATCGAAAAATCTGACATAAACAAATGCTTTATTTTCGTTTTCGTTGCAACAACAGTTCGATATAGATAGGAGATTCGACATGACGCTGACAATAACAATCTGTGTCTATCGAACCTGTGGTCGAATGTGCCTAACCTTAACTCTATTAGTCCAAGATTATTCTACATAGAGAGAAAAGATTCGACATAGAGGGAAAAGATCGATGCTGGAATTGGGTGGGGGAAGTAAAATAAAAATAATGATGATGATGAATGTTATTGGCCGATTGTAACCAAAGAGGAGGGGCAGTAAAATAGCTAGAACTAAGTACACACGTACAGCCAACTTACTTTCACTTACGATTTGCTAGCAGAGAGAGACACACACACTGAATCATTTCAGAAGACAGTGAATCTAAGCTGGTCCATTTGTCAGAGAACCTGAATTATTTAGCAATTAAGAATAAGCACAGCAGCAGAACAATAGTGAAGCAAGCTACAGTTCAACTTAACTTTTTCATAATAATCTGCTGCTATTGTGTTAGTGTTGTGAACTTGATAGTGATACTAGTGTTGCTAGTGTTGTGATAGCCTCAGAGGTAGGGGTAGAGTAGACCATTCAACATGAACGACGAAGATTCGACAAAGCAACGAAAGACATACAAGCGTCGAATCTTTGGCTTATGGTGTCTGTCGAAAGTTCTAAGAAGATTCGACGTAGCAGCTAAACTGTACGACGCTGCAATCGTACATTTCCGGTCAAATGCATCCGCCCATAGGCTATAGAAAAATTCTAATGTTGGTTGACTAGTAAAATAATTAATAAATATAATCATTACTAGTCATACAACATTAGAATTCTACTACAGCTAGCTTGTAGATGGAAAATTTGACCGGAAATGTACACGTACAGTTTAGCTGCTCCGTCGAACAGACACCAGAAGCCTTCAATGACAGATTTGACCTTAATTAATTAGGATTTTCGGACGAATACAATTTTTAACGAAAAACTAAATAGATAAAAACGAATTTCGGGAGTAACTAAATACATTTATTTTTCGGACGAAAACGAAATTCCGAAACAAAATATTTCAGTGTGCACACGTCTACTATTTATCAACATAAATACTTGATTTGATTGTAGCCGTATTAGTGCAATTGTGACAGAGAAAATTGAGTACTGTCCGTGATACTTTTTTTATTTGCACTAACATACAATTTTTCAGGACAAGCTTTCGGGGTATGTCCCCTTCTTCAAGGTCCAAGCAGTACTGATTCACAAAAAATAAATAAATAAAAAAAGTATCACGGACAGTACTCAATTTTCTCTAGCAACATAAATGAAAGACAGATTTCTTTTGTATCAAAGTTTCATATAGCATTATATAATGTACAGTATAACATTGTCTTATCCTTCGTGTTTTGTTAGGCTGGGTTGGTGGTCTCTAAATTCTTTGCATTCGCTACCTAATGATGGGGTAGACATTCCCCTGGACACCTCCAATTAAAATGTACTATCTAAATTACTTACACTTTTAAGGAGACATACTACTCTCCTATTTTTGTTGTCCTTCTAGCTGATGTGGTCTCAAGCAATATTATATCCAGGAAAGCAAGGGGATACCATGGAAACAGTGCCCTTTGTGCCCTCTATTATATGGATTGTAACCTCTTCATATCCTCCATTCACCTTATATTCCAGAACAAGCCCAGACAGTGGCCTCGGTATGTTTATACAAGAACACTGAACTTGCTTTTTCAGCCGAATACTGTATATTGATAAGGATCATTTCTGGTTGGTTATTCATGTTATCTCACCACAGTGCTTTTATTCCTTGCTACTCTTCTCAATCTGTGGAAGGCAACTATTTTATGGTCACAGCCTCTTACCTATTTTTCCCCTTGCCCAAACTCAAGGGTTGGTTTCAACAATGCCACCCTATAGTCACCCTCCTTTAGTTTCCTTTCCATCCACCCTCTCTCTACACTAATTCTTTCCATTTTTCTCCCTTACTCTTTTTTGCCTCCCTTTTTCACTATCCCTTATTTCCTCCTTTCTCTTCATTCTTTCCAAGTAAGCCAGCTGCTCTGTTTACAATATAGTTTATTCAACTCCAACCATCCTTCTCTACAGTATGTCCTTAAAAAAAGCATTCCTGAATATACAAGGAAGTAATGTTCCTCAAAAATGAACCAAAGCATTTAAACTTTTCTGCACCCCTCATGCAAATGTTGTGGGGTTGAATTACTAAAGGCAAATAGACTGTGCAACACTGCAAGAGCAGTTGCTTCAGAGCTTAGTAAAGGAACAGAAGCGCTGCTGACTTCCATCATCCAATCCTGTGCAAGCACAAATGCTATTGTTATTTCCCTTGCATGTGATTGGGTATTCTTTACAAAGTGAAGCTTTACCTCATATTCTAAGCTCTGGCGCAAACGGCACTTTGCAAAGTGCATGTTCTTTTTGACTTTAGTAAATCAACCCATGTGTCTTCAAAAGGTCCCAAAGTATTTTTAGTCATTCTTAACTTAAGCTGCAGCTAATGCCAAGCAAACAGGTATGCTTGTAGTGTTCCAAGATCAGTGCAATTTATGCTTTATTCCTAAGAAACTCAACAACTCTAAACTGAGGAGCCTCATTCTACTTGGCACCATAATGGACTGTCAGGGAAGGCAAAATGAAGCCTGATGAAGGGGAACTGTGTGGCCCCTGTAACTTTGATGTCATAGCAAAATAAATTCTTGGATCCGCTTTGTAAATTCTTGGTGTGCTGTGATTTACTATATATCAAGGAGAGTTGAGCCTCCCTAATAAAACAACATCCTCACCGCTCTTACAGTAAAGAACCCTCTACGCAGTTTAAGGTTAAACCGCTTCTCTTCTAATTTTAGTGGATGGCCCCATGTCTTTTTAAATTCTCTTTTGTGGAAAAGTTTTATCCCTTTTGTGGGGTCACCAATATGGTATTTGTACATTGAAATCAAATCCACCTCTCAAGCGTCTCTTCTCCAGAGAGAATAAGTTCAGTGTTGGTAACCTTTCTTAATAACTAAGGTCCTCCAGTCCTTGTATTAGCTTTGTTGCCCTTCTTGGGACTCTTTCCAGTTCCAACACATCCTTCCTGAGGACTGGTGCCCAGAACTGGATGGCATACTCCAGGTGTGTCCGGACTGGAGTCTTGTAGAGTGGAAGAATTATTGTTTTATCTCTGGAGTTAATCCCCTTTTTAATGCATGCCAATATTTTGTTTGCTTTGCTTGCAGCAGCTTGGCATTGCATTCCATTGCTGAGCCTATCATCTACTAGTGACGTCACGCCTGGTGTATGGTGGCAGCGGCGGCCGCAGTAGGGAGAGGCGGGGAGTGAGGCTCGGCTCGGGGTGATCACCGGCTCTACTGCTGGCCTGGACTCAGTACCGTGTCTGCTCCTTTGTGACCGGGGCTGCATGGGAAGGACGAGCTTCTCCTGAGAGGACCGGGACAGGGCTTCAAGGTTTTGTCGCTCCCTCAGTACAAGTCTTTAAGGAGATGGTCATTAAGGATTTGGATGGGCTTACGAGTGTAGGAAGTGAATCGCGGCATACGGAGACGCCGCTGCTTGTGGGATATCCCTTACGCTTTATGTTTTCCACAACATTGTAAGTGCGATTCCTTTTATTTTAATAAATCTCCTTTTGTTATACGGTTTTACGCTATGGGAGTATTCTGTTTTATGTTTCCGGTAACGACCGACTGTTAAAGCTGTTGTTCCTGTGTTGCATCCTCGGTTTTGGGAGACCCTAATCCCTATGCTGGGCGAGAATGCCGTAATGGCAGTCATCGCCGTCCGGTAAGCAGAATCTATATACTCACTTCATGGTGGATCATCTATTGGAGCTTTTTTTCTTCACATCTCTCTCGGATGGGTGCTTTGTTGTATTTACCTATGGATTGAACATTCCTGCATGGACTTTTGTTTTTTTCAGCTTCTTTTTTCTTTTTTCACATGCATTTGCAATATATGCTGTTTGTTTGTTATTTGACTTTTTATTAATTGATATTTTGCTCACTACAAATTCATGTCAAAGTCACATTGTAGGATCCTATTCTTGTAAAGATCCTATACACTTCATATATATTTAGCGCTGCACTTTTACACTGTTTACTATATGTTTTGGAGTTAGATACTGGACTGTTGGAGTGCTGGCAGCTTTTGATTCCTTTTTTTCATCTATATTTTATTATTTTGTTTCTTGCTCTCCAAGCGCAGCTTTTACCCTTTTTTTTATAAACGTTTATGGGGAACTGTATCAAATGCCTTTGCAAATTCCAGATATACCACATGTATGGGCCTTCCTTTATCTAGATGGCAGTTCACCTCCTCATAGAAGGTTAATAGGTTGGTTTGGCAAGAACGATTCTTAATAAATCCATGCTGATTACTGCTAATGATACCGTTTTAATTACTAAAATTTTTTATATAGTCCCTTATCATCCCCTCCAAGAGCTTGATGTTAGGCTAACTGGTCTGTAATTCCCAGGGATGTATCTTGGTCCTTTTTTAAATATTGGAGCTACATTGGCTTTTCTCCAATCTGCTGGTACCATTCCAGTCAGTAGACTGTTCGTAAAAATTAGGAACAATGGTCTGGCAATTACTGGACTGAGTTCCTTAAGGACCCTCGGGTGCAAGCCATCTGGTCCAGGTGACTTATTAATGTTACGTTTTTCAAGTCTATTTCTAATTCTATCCTTTGTTAGCCATGAGGGTGCTTCCTGTGATGTGTCATGAGGATAAACATTGCAGTTTTGGTTACTGAAACCCCCCGTTTCACATGTGAAGACTGAGTATAAGAATAAATTCAATACCTTTGCCATCTCTCCATCCTTTGTAACCAGATTCCCTTCATCATTCTTTGTGGGACCAATATGATCTGACCTCCCTTTCTTACTATTTATATACTTAAAGAATTTCTTGGGATTTTTTTTACTCTCCTCCACTATGTGCCTTTCATGTTCTATCTTAACTGCCCTGATTGCGCCCTTACATATCTTGTTGCATTCTTTGTAAAGTTGGAATGCTGATGATGATCCCTCAACCTTGTATTTTTTGAAGGCCTTCTCCTTTGCTTTTATATGCATTTTTATATTGGAATTAAGTCACCCAATACTTTTATTAGCTCTTTAAATGTATTTCCCATTGGGATGCACTGGCTAATACCCTTGATTAATACAGTATGCTCTTAAAGCATACCCATTTTTCCTCCATGTTCTTTGTTTCTAAGATGTTATCCCATTTAGTATTTTCTAGCAAGGATTGTAGTTTGGGGAAGTTGGCTCTTTTGAAATTCAGCGGAATACAATTTGTGTGATTTATCTGAAACTTATTGACCTGTGATCTCTGTTTCCTAAATTGCCCCGTATTTCCACATCTGTGATCAGGACTGTATTGTTGGTAAGCAGTAGGTCTAGTAACGCTTTGTTTCTTGTTGGTGCATTTACCATTTGACCCATGAAATTGTCCTGAAAGATATTTAGGAAATGGCAAGCTTTAAATGAATGTGCGATTCCTTCCGCCCAGTCTATGTCTGGGTAAATAAACTCCCCCATGATCATGACACTTCCCATCCTTGCCCAAATTGTGATAGGAGGTCCGCCTTCCCCTCCTTCCTCTGGATAGGGGGCCTATAGCATACGCCCAGTATTACTTTCCCCTTAGTTTCCTCCCTTTGTAGCTTTACCCATAAGGATTCCACCTCCTCCCTTGCTCTATTAGTGATGTTTTCTCTCACATTCACTTGTACATCATTTTTTATATACAGGCATACCCCTCCCCCTTTTTTTACCCTCTCTATCCCTGCGAAATAGGGAATACCCTTGAATGGTTGCCAGCCAATCATGAAGGCTGTTGAACCAAGTATCTGAAATTTCTACAAAATCTAAATCCTCCTCATACAGTAGCTCTAGTTCTCCCATCTTGTCCACCAGACTCCTGCCATTGGTGAACATGCCAAGTAGTTTAGACCGGACGCATACTATCTCCTTATTAGGTGTTCTGAGGTTGCAAATAGAACCTGTTACTGTACTTACCTCGGGTTTGGGTTCTTTAGTCAACCTACCACTAATGAACCTAATACTACCCTCTGGAATTTATTCCATGCTGACTATCTCTACCTCTGGACCCTTCCCTGTCACCTAGTTTAAAAGCCCCGCTAACTTGGTGGCCATTTTCACTCCCAGCCAATCTGTACCTTCCCCATTCAGGTGTGGTCCGTCCCTGCTAATGAGCCAGTAACCAAATGAGAAGTCAAGCCCAGTTCTCCAGGAACCCAAACCCCTCCTTTCTACACCAGCTCCTCAGCCACTGGTTTACTTCCCTAATCTCCCTCTGCCTTTCTGGTATGGCTCAAGGTACTAGTAATAGTTATCCCACCACAGGGGCCACTGTGGCTGATCTTTTATCATTGCTCCCTGCTGTGTGTAAGGTTTTTCTTTAATTGGTGCTGGGGCAGCCATAGAATCACTTTGGTAGTGGCATACAGAGAGTTAAGTGGTAATCATGAAATCTGATATGGAGTTCAGGGAGGTAGAAATCAAGAAGTGACTAACCCTAATATCCCATTGGTGTAGCACAATTTGGAATGTTTTATTTTTCCTTGTTTATATGCTGAGCAGAAAATGTGTGTATTTAACGAGGGTGGAAATAGAAACCTCAAAGACCCGGTGCAAGAAACCTGGTAGTTCTACCACTGTACAGAGGACTACAAATCCCAGCAATACAGTAACAATGCAGAATACCACCAGCTATAGGGGGTGCATATAGAGAACCATGCATTGTATATAGAGAGATGACTGCACTGTACTGTGTTGTAAAGAGATCCATGTACTGTACTCTATACAGAGAGATTCATTCATTGTGCTGTATACAGAGAGACCCATGCATTATGCAGTATACAGAGAGACCCATGCATTGTACTACATATAGAGAGATCTCTTTCATGGGAAATAGAAAAAGAGGAATATTTTTATCACCATCTATATTGGGCCCCCTCACTATACAGAGGTCTCAGGTCACATGACCTTTCTGGTCTAGGCAGCTCTTATATCCCTGACAGTAAAGCAGAGAGATGAGCGGAGGGTCCCCCCATGTACTGGTTTCTCTATTGTACTGTATTGGACTTGGTCTATAAATGGCTAGATTTGCCTCATACATTGTGTGCAATGTCTACCATTTCCCTCTTAAATTCTGCTGACATCTTCTGTAGCTTTATTCCTGGCTGGCTATTGTCTGCAATCTCTGTATTTATGCATCTGTTCCTCCTCGATCTGAAAACACAAAAATTCCCATCATAGGATGCCCTGTGTATTTGTGTATATATAATAATAAAAAAAAAAATTGTGCGCTAATTCAAGAAAAAATAGACAAATATGCATGAATGACTATCCCTAATTTATAAAAAAAAAACAGTGATATGCAATAATGTTCAAGTAGCTATGCAGCAAAAATAAACAAATATGCATGAATGACTATCCCTCATTTAAAAAAAATAAAAATAAATGCAGTTACAGTATATGTAATAATAAGCAAAACAGTGATGAAGTGCATTTATTCAAGAAGCTAAGCAGCAAAAATAGAAAAATATGCATGAATGCCTATCCCTAATTAAAAAAAAACAAAAAATACAATACTATGCGTTAATATGTGAAGCAGTGATAAAAGTGCTAAAAAAAAGATATGTATCTAATTTTATATTAAAAAAATAATAAAATTCCTGCTTTTGATTCAAGCACTTTTATCACTGTTTCATATATTATTGTATTTTTTTTTTTAAATTAGGAATAGTAATTTATGCATATTTGTCTATTTTTGCTGTTTAGCTTCTTAAATTAGTGAACTTTATCACTGGTTCACATAATATTGCATATTATCGCATATTACTGCAATTTTTGTTTTGTGTGTTTGTTTGTTTTTTTCAATTACTTTATTTATTTAAACATAGGACACATTTGAGAACATACATAGGAGAAAAACATAACCATTACATTTAAACATATTTAAAACACAGCTTTACAACAACCATGCAGTAAAATAACTCTAATCGACCAAATACCTTATATTTTTGTTTTGTGTGTTTCCTTTTATTATTTAGGGATGGGCATTTATGCATATTTGTCTATTTTTGCTGTTTAGCTTCTTAAATTAGCACACTTCATCAGTTTCACTTATATCGTATATTACTGTTTTTTTTTTTGTTAAAAATTAGGAATAATCATTCATGCATATTTATCTATTTTTGCTGCATAGCTTCTTTTATTAGCGCACCATTTTTTATTATTATTATTACATATACACGAATATACAGGGCATTCCATGATGGGAATCGTTGTGTTTTCAGATCGAGGGACAACAGATGCATAAATACAGAGATTGCAGACAATAGCCAGCCAAGAATAAAGCTACAGAAGACGTCAACAGAATGTAAGAGGGAAATGGTGGCCATTGCACACAATGTAGGAGGCAAATTTTGCCTTTTATAGACCAAGCCCAATACAACACAATAGAAAAATCAGTACATGGGGGATCCCTCCAGCCATCTCTTTGCTTTACTTTTAGAGATATAAGGCATGCCTAGACCAGAAGGATAATGTGACCTAAGACCTCTGTAGAGTGAGGTGAGCCCGGTATAGATGGTGACAAAAGTATCCACCTTTTCCTATATCCCATGAAATGGATCCCCCTGTATACAGTGCAATGCATGGGTCTCTTTGTATACAGCACAATGAATGGATCTCCCTGTATACAGTACAGTACAGTACATAGATCTCTTTACAACACAGTACAGTGCAGTCATTTCTCTATATACAATGCATCACTCTCTATATACACCCCCTATAGCTGGTGGTATTCTGCATTGTTACTGTACTGCTGGGATTTGTAGTCCTCTATATAGTGGTGGAACTACCAGGTTTATTGCATCGGGTCTTTGAGGTTTCTATTTTCACCTCTTGTTAAATGCACACATTTGCACATTAAATCTCAGCATATAAATGGGGATGAGCCCGTGGTTCGAGTCGCACGTAAATTCGACTCGAACATCGGCTGTTTGTTTGTTCTAAAATGAACCAAACATATGGGGCATTCGCAGGAAATTTGAGCACCGCGGAATACCCTATAATGCACTGCAAGATCGTGCATGGCTGTATGATGTTTGGCCAAAGCATGCACCAGACCTGCATGCATTGGCCAATTACAGTGTGCTCTGCTGAAAGAGCCATAATTGGCGAAAGGCAGGGTGCCTTTCGCCAATAATGGCTCAGGGGGACTAAGTCCACACCCCACACTATAAAAGGCTGCTTACATAGCGGCCGTGTGTAGTGTTGTTGGCGTGGACAGAGAGATAGCTTGAGTTAGATTAAGCAGGCAGGTTATTCAGTTAGTGACAGTGTATTTGAGATATACAATAACTCACAAAAGTGAGTACACCCCTCTCATTTTTGTAAATTCTATCTTTTCATGTGACAACACTGAAGAAACATTAATGGCTGTGTTGAGTTATTTTGAGGAGACAGCAAATTTACACTGTTATACAAGCTGTACACTCACTACTTTACATTGTAGCAAAGTGTCATTTCTTCAGTGTTGTCACATGAAAAGATAGAATAAAATATTTACAAAAATGAGAGGGTGTACTCATTTTGTGAGATACTGTGTGTCAGTATGTCACAAAAGTGAGTACACCCCTCACATTTTTTGTGAATATTTTATTATATCTTTTCATGTGACAACACTTAAGAAATTACACTTTGCTAAAATGTAAAGTAGTTAATATAAAGCTTGTATAACAGTGTAAAGTTTCTGTCCCCTCAAAATAACTCAACACACAGCCATTAATGTCTAAACCACTGGCAACAAAAGTGGGTACACCCCTAATTGAAAATGTCCAAATTGGGCCCAATTAGCCATTTTCCCTCCCAGTGTCATGTGACTTGTTAGTGTTACAAGGTTTCAGGTGCGAATGGGGAGCAGGTGTGTTAATTTTGGTGTTATTGCTCTCACTCTCTCATACTGGTCACTGGAAGTTGAACATGGCACCTCATGGCAAGGAAAAATAATAACGACAACAAGTGCATAAAATCATTACCCAAAAATCCAACAAATATTAATATATGCTGAAAATAAGTAATCACACATCAAAACAACTTATAATCAGTCCATGACTGGGTTCAGAAGAATGGGTAAAAAGGAAAAGTCCACTTAGTATATCTCATCACTGAACCATGAGAACTGATGAGCTGAAGAGACTCTTATCGAATGTACATTGATTGCAGAAAAAGGAGTAATAGATGTACGCTTACCCCAATCGTTGGACCTCCTCTATGGCAAGGTCGTATGGGCTTGCAGATATAACCACGAGGGCTTAATGTCGATATCGAGATCAACGCGTTTATTGATAACGCATGATAAAATTTAAGACATAATACCTCATATGCCCCCCGTAACTGTAGTTATTTGTATAGGGCAATTGGAACCTCCTTTCTAGGAGGTTCATGATCATCTGAATTGCTCTATCATATCTTTAAGTTTCCATTGTCTTTCCTCTTTTTGAGTTGTAAATTGTAAAGGGATAGGCCGAGTCTCGCTCTGGCTGTCAGGTCGAAATCTGAACCATCTTCGGGCAAAATCCCAAAGATACAATGGTCCCATTTTTATTTTTTATTCATTTTTTTGATTTTGCCCATGTACAACCCAACTATTGAATTTGTACTCCTTTTCATAAATCTTAAGGTATTTTTATTTTCAGATATACAGTGCATTAAAACACTTTTTTCATTATATTAAGTGGATGGTACACTTTAGGATTATAGCCACGTACAGTATATGCACTGCTCAAGCGGCTTTTTTAACTTCAAGTGCGATGTTAAGGTTTTTTAAACGTGTTTTTATTTATTAAGTACCGGAAGTTCCTGGCGTGCCATGGATGTTTGTTCCTAAATTCTATCCAGGGTACACGCTCGAGTCCTTCCGGTTTTCCAATCATGGTCCGCCTCTATAGGAGGCTTTCAATGATAGCCAGACCGAGGCTTGGTATATCCTTGCGCATGCCTGTTAGTATGACGGGCTGGCGCTAAAATGAGGCTTGGATGTATTTCCGTTTTGTTTGGTTTTTCGTTTTCATTTTCTGTTTGTGTTCCGCCCCGAGGGCGGTCTTTAATGACGGCCTCGTCGAATCTCCGCACATGCCCTGTCGAATGACGGACATGGGCGGAGACGTGGGCGTGGTTACAATTTGTCTGTTCACATATAAGGTGATGGTTCATTGCGTCGCCCGTGCCCCGTAGAAGACGTCACGTATGACTAAACATGTAGGGCGTGGCCTCGCAGTGCTTGCCATCACGTGTTCTGAAGTTCTTATTTGCACGGGCGTTCTGCCTTTGTTTTATGCCGGCTTTTTTAGAGAAATATTTTTTCCTATTGGAATCTTTTAAATGTACATCTGTGGTTTATTTTAACCAATAAAACCCCAAACGTTATTACACTATTGGAGTTCTTCTCCTTATGTTTTTTCCTGATTATGGACTCTTCCACTCCTGAGTCCCCCCTCTGATGTTGGAGCAGTTGGATTGTCCGGACCATACTGGAGTCGGTGGTACATGCTGTCAAGACCCGGATATCAACATTCTGTCCCTGCAGAGGGTTATATCTGCAAGCCCATACGACCTTGCCATAGAGGAGGTCCAACGATTGGGGTAAGCGTACATCTATTACTCCTTTTTCTGCAATCAATGTACATTCGATAAGAGTCTCTTCAGCTCATCAGTTCTCATGGTTCAGTGATGAGATATACTAAGTGGACTTTTCCTTTTTACCCATTCTTCTGAACCCAGTCATGGACTGATTATAAGTTGTTTTGATGTGTGATTACTTATTTTCAGCATATATTAATATTTGTTGGATTTTTGGGTAATGATTTTATGCACTTGTTGTCGGTATTATTTTTGCTGGGATTCACACATATATATTGTGTCTCCTAGGCACTCTTTATTTAATTATATTACTGCCAGCGCACAAAAGTTTTACTTATATGTTTATCACTCCATGGATATTTGGAGTTTTTTTTGCAGCTGCACTTTGTGAATATTATTTTTATTATTTTTATTCTTTTATCACGTATTGCTCATTAGCGCAGGTTGTTTCCACCATTTCTTTACCTCATGGCAAGGAACTGAGGATCTGAAAAAAAAAGAATTGTTGCGCTACTTAAAGATGGCCTAGGCTATAAAAAGACCCTGAAACTGAGCTGCAGCAGCTGAGATGCAGCACAGTGGTCAAGACCATACAGCTGTTTGATAGGACAGGTTCAACTCAGAACAGGCCTCACCATGGTCAACCAAAGAAGTTGAGTGCACATGCTCAGCGTCATATCCAGAGGTTGTCTTTGGGAAATAGACATATGAGTGCTGTCAGCATTGCTGCAGAGGTTGAAGGGGTGGGGAGTCAGCCTGTCAGTGCTCAGACCATACGCTGCACTCTGCATCAAATTGGTCTGCATGGCTGTAGTCCCAGAAGGAAGCCTCTTCTAAAGATAATGCACAAGAAAGCCTGAAAACAGTTTGCAGTTTGCTGAAGACAAGCAGACTAAGGACATGGATTAGTGGAACCATGTCCTGTGGTCTGATGAGACCAAGATAAATGTATTTGGTTCAGATGGTGTCAAGCGTGTCAACCAGGTGAGGAGTAATAAGACAAATGTGTCTTGCCTACAGTCAAGCATGATGATGGGAGAGTCAATGTCTAGGGCTGCATGAGTGCTGCCGGCACTGGGGTGCTACAGTTCATTGAGGGAACCATGAATGCCAACATGTACTGTGACATACTGAAGCAGAGCATGGTCCCTTCTCTTTGGGGACTGGGCCACAGGACAGTTTTCCAACATGATAACAACCCCAAACACACCTCCAAAACAACCACTGCCTCGCTGAAGAAGCAGAGGGTAAAGGTGATGGACTGGACTGGCCAAGTATGTCTCTAGACCTAAACCCTATTGAGAATCTGTGGGGCATCCTCAAATGGAAGGTGGAGGAGAGCAAGGTCTCTAACATCCACCAGATCCGTGATGTCATCATGGAGGAGTGGAAGAGGACTCCAGTGGCAACCTGTGAAGCTCTGGTGAACTCCATGCCCAAGAGCATTAAGGAAGTGCTGGAAAATAAAGGTGACCACACAAAATATTGACACTTTGGGCCCAATGTGAACATTTTCACTTAGGGGTGTACTCACTTTACATTAATGGCTGTGTGCTGAGTTATTTTGAGGGGGCGGCAAATTTACACTGTTATACAAGCTGTACACTCACTACTTTACATTGTAGCAAAGTGTAATTTCTTAAATGTTGTCACATGAAAAGATATAATATAATATTTACAAAAATGCGAGGGGTGTACTCACTTTTGTTAGATACTGTGTATATATAGATATATAGATATATCTATATATCTATATATACCGGTATACACTCTGCATGCAGTGTAGCTTCTATTTAGAGTGCATTTGGTGGTGTACTGTTTCTAATACACTACATGCAGTGTATATATATATATATATATATATATATATATATATATATATATATATATATATATATATATATATATATATATATATATATATGTATATGTATATATATGTATATGTATATATATGTATATGTATATATATATATATATATATATATATATATATATATATATATATATATATATATATATATATATATATCTATATATATATACATATATATATGTATATATATACATATATATATACAGTGGCTTGCGAAAGTATTCAGCCCCCTTGAACTTTTCAACCTTTTGCCACATTTCAGGCTTCAAACATAAAGATATAAAATTTTAATTTTTTGTGAAGAATCACCAACAAGTGGGACACAATTGTGAAGTGGAACAAAATCTATTGGATATTTTAAACTTTTTTAGCAATTAAAAAACTGAAAAGTGGTGCGTGCAAAATTATTCGGCCCCTTTACTTTCAGTGCAGCAAACTCACTCCAGAAGTTCAGCGAGGATCTCTGAATGATCCAATGTTGTCCTAAATGACTGATGGTGATAAATAGAATCCACCTGTGTGTAATCAAGTCTCTGTATAAATGCACCTGCTCTGTGATAGTCTCAGGGTTCTGTTGAAAGCGCAGAGAGCATCATGAAGACCAAGGAACACACCAGGCAGGTCCGTAATACTGTTGTGGAGAAGTTTAAAGCCGGATTTGGATACAAAAAGATTTCCCAAGCTTTAAACATCCCAAGGAGCACTGTGCAAGCGATCATTTTGAAATGGAAGGAGTATCAGACCACTGCAAATCTACCAAGACCTGGCTGTCCCTCTAAACTTTCAGCTCAGACAAGGAGAAGACTGATCAGAGATGCAGCCAAGAGGCCCATGATCACTCTGGGTGAACTGCAGAGAACTACAGCTGAGGTGGGAGAGTCTGTCCATAGGACAACAATCAGTCGTACACTGCACAAATCTGGCCTTTATGGAAGAGTGGCAAGAAGAAAGCCATTTCTCAAAGATATCCATAAAAAGTCTCGTCTAAAGTTTGCCACAAGCCACCTGGGAGACACACCAAACATGTGGAAGAAGGTGCTCTGGTCCGATGAAACCAAAATCAAACTTTTTGGCCACAATGCAAAACGATATGTTTGGCGTAAAAGCAACACAGCTCATCACACTCAACACACCATCCCCACTGTCAAACATGGTGGTGGCAGCATCATGGTTTTGGCCTGCTTTTCTTCAGCAGGGACAGGGAAGATGGTTAAAATTGAGGGGAAGATGGATGCAGCCAAATACAGGACCATTCTGGATGAAAACCTGTTGGAGTCTGCAAAAGACCTGAAACTGGGACGGAGATTTAACTTCCAACAAGACAATGATCCCAAACATACAGCAAAATCTACAAAGGAATGGTTCACAAATAAACATATCCAGGTGTTAGAATGGCCAAGTCAAAGTCCAGAACTGAATCCAATCGAGAATCTGTGGAAAGAGCTGAAAACTGCTGTTTACAAATGCTCTCCATTCAACCTCGCTGAGCTCGAGCTATTTTGCAAGGAAGAATGGGCAAGAATTTCAGTCTCTCGATGTGCAAAACTGATAGAGACATACCCCAAGCGACTTGCAGCTGTAATCGCAGCAAAAGGTGGCTCTACAAAGTATTAACGCAAGGGGGCCGAATAATTTTGCACGCCCCACTTTTCATTTTTTTATTAGTTAAAAAAGTTTCAAAAATCCAAAAGATTTCGTTCCACTTCACAATTGTGTCCCACTTGTTGGTGATTCTTCACAAAAAATATAAAAATTTTATATCTTTATGTTTGAAGCCTGAAATGTGGCAAAAGGTTGAAAAGTTCAAGGGGGCCGAATACTTTCGCAAGCCACTGTATATATATATATATATATATATATATATATATATATATATATATATATACTCTGCATTCAGTGTAGCCTATATATATACACAGTACATTCTGTGGTGTATAGTTTCTAATATACTTCAGGCGGTGTACACAGTATATAATACAGTGTAGTGTGGTGTTGCAAAACAAAAAATACATCATGCCTGGAAGGCCACCCAGGAGAGGCAGACACTCACAGGCCACTAAAAGAGGGCAAGCAGCCTCTGTGTCTACAGTCAACAGTGGTGGTCATGGACATGATGCATCCTCTGCAGGTGGGGCACGCTTGTCCTTTTTTTCTGCTGCTGGCAGTGTCATTGAGCCACAACATGCAGAAGAGTTTGTGGAGTGGATAACGAAGCCGTCCTCATCCTCCTCATCCTCTGTCACCCAGGCTCAGAGTAGTTTGCCTTCCAACGCAGCTGCCAAAGCAGCCTATTCCACCGGGCACTTTTAATTTTTGCTCTCTATCCATCTAAAGTTCTCTAGAATGTTATTACCCCCTGACGTCTATGCTCTTTCCAACAGATATTCTTCCTTCTCCCCAATGCTCCCATCTCAGTCCCTTTGCCTTCCCTCCTTAGTCCTCCTTCCTATCCAACACCATATTCTCCCAACTCTTTTTTTCCCAAGTCCCATTTTCTTTGCTCTTCACCCCTTATTTACTTTTCCCTCACTTCATGCACATCTAAATGTACTCAACTCTCCCACCTCTCTTTCTCTGTACTGCTACCTAACACCTTGTGCTGGAGTGCCTACTGGCAAATATATGGTGTGATGACAGTATTACCCACCCACATAACCTAGGTTTATTGGTAATAGTAACCGCATGCTTCATATGGTGTTCTTTTGACATACTACCTAAACCTGTATTTTCTTGAAACATCAGTTTGTTCTATGTAGATCCTGTTCTTTTTTCTGCATACAATATTTGGCATACAAATTTTCAATATGTTTTGTAAAAAGGAAAACCCTGAATAAAAATGTATTGAAAGACAAAAACACAAAGACACAATGCATCTGTACTCCAGACTGCAAATTCAATCATTCAGCAAACCCTGAATTTAAAATGCACTTATGTGCCATTCCATATTCCCTAGCAACCAGCAGTTAAAGCTCAAAAATCAAAACTATACTCAGCAAGTCTACTGTCCACTTGTTTTCTGAAATCACCAAGGCATACAATAACATAAGTACAAAAGGAAAAAAAAATCAAGGTTTTTAGATGTTAAATGATGAGTCCCAAAAAAAAAAATTTCACAATAAAACAATATAACAAACCTTGTTTCACTGAGTGATTGCATTTACAGTCTGGAGTATGAGTGTGGTGTTTCACACATAAGTATTATCAAACTTGAGAATAACAAGATTTTTTTTTAACTTCATAGCAATAATGGTAAATGGTCATTTGAGCAAAATATAGTTTCATTAGATTTACATAAGGCATTTGATGGAGGTAGTAACACTTTTTATTAAGATAATTTTAGTGGTTATTAGTGAATCTAAAATAGCTATATTGTAATTATACTCTCAAGATATTAGGTTAACTATAATGTTCACTATAGTATTCACTTCTCCAGACAGTGGGAAATGAGCACAACACTATTAACAAACGAAAAAGATAGTTTACAAATAAATATATGAACATTGTCTAGACCCATGGGAGACTGCTCAAATCCCAACGCCTCACATACATTTTTAACCTTGTGTTAAAAACATAACAGTAAGCAAAGCAGGCTTCTCATGTTTCCAAATAACCATATATATATATATATATATATATATATATATATATATATATATATATATATATATATATATATATATATATATATATATGTATATATATATATATATATATATATATATATATATATATATATTGTTTTTTTCAGACACCCTAGAGAATAGAATGCCGATCGATGAAATACTTTATGTCATACCGTATTTGTGCAGCGGTCTTACAAACGCAATTTATTTGGAAAAAAATACACTTTTTTAATTTAAGAAATAAGAAAAGTGTAAAATTAGCAATTTTTTTATATTGTGAAAAATAATGTTATGCTGAGTAAATTGATACCCAACATGTCATGCTTCAAAATTGTGCCCGGTTGTGGAATGGTGACAAACTTTGACACTTAAAAATTTTCATAGGTGAAGCTTAAACATTTCTACAGGTTACCAGTTTTGAGTTACAAAGGAGGTCTTTTGCTAGAATTATTACTCTCACTCTAACGATTGCGATTGAGTTCGACTTACATATGTGTTTGCTTCTGCACGCGAGCAGGGCGGGACAGGGTGCTTTAAAACATTTTTTTTTCTTATTTATTTTACATTTTATTTTTTATTTTTACACTGTCCCTTTAAAAAAAAATTGGATCACTTTTATTCCTAATACAAGGAATGTAAACATCCCTTGTAATAGAAAAAAAGCATGACAGGACCTCTTTAATGTGAGATCTGGGGTCAAAAAGACACATAAATGCAAACAAACAAAAAATTCTTTTTTTTTCAATAAAAAAATCCTTCCTTCCTTTAAGACCATTGGGCGGAAGTGATGTTTGACGCTGCTTCCGTCATCCAATGGTATGGAGTCGAATGGGGGGATATCATTCCCTCACTCTACTTCATGCCTCAGAGGAGAAAACATTGGATCGTCTCCCCTGCTACCGATAGTAAGCAGCGGAGATGACTGGAACACGGCGGGAGGGGGTGGGCACCTCTCCCGCCACTGATAAAAGTGATCTTGTGCCAAATCCGCTGCAGAGACCACTTTTATCTGAGAGTGGACCACCTGCAATTTTTTTTAAATATGGAGTTATGGCAGCTATCTGATGCCATAACAACGGTATTCAACAACGGTATTCAACGATGGCCGGCAGTCCAGAAGTGGTAAAGAGGTTGTAACTCTAAAAATAAAAAAAATAAATTAAAAAAAAGATCCTGTTCCCTTATAGCAGGTTAAACAGCATAGTGCTTGTGCTGTCTAATTTGTCCCTTTCTATGCTGTAAAAAAAAAAAACTGGTTAATCCTGCTTGTTCCTTTGTACCCCTATGTAAATTGACCACAGTAATCATGGCCTCTGATCCATGAAACCAAGGTCAGTTTACGTATCTCCATCTTCCCACTGCTCTCCTCTCTCCCACCACTCCCCCTCTCTCCCTGCCTGTCATCTCCTGTGTGTGAGCGATCTCTTCCCTGCCTCTCCCCTCCTGCCACTATTAGTAGCTGCAGGGCTTTTTTTCAGCGGGAACGTGGGGGAACGCAGTTCCGGCAACTCCAGCACTGTATGTATGTAATTCAAGGTCTATTGATCTATGTTTGCGGATGGGGGGTCTATTGTTGCTAAAGGGATCTATTGTTGCTGGTGGGGGATTGTCAGGGCTGGGCTCAGCCCTTCCTTCTCTGAGCTGGCCGCTCAGTTGTCGGCTAATTGCCAGCTCCCATCTCTCCACAGTTACCCAGCTGTTGTTGATCCTGCTCGTCAGTCCTGCCTACTTAAGCCGTCCAGTCCAGAGGAGCTCTGCCTTCGTCTTGGTCACATCACAAGAAACTATATTCTATGTTCCTGTTTAAAGACTGGCTTTGCTGACATCACTTCAGGCTACAGATCCTGCTTGCTGTTCCACTACTTTGATCCCTGACTCCTGGCTTGGCTGACGATCCGTTACGGTTTCTGAACTTTGGCTATGTTTTGACTATGTTTGTTCTTTTATTATTAAACAAGTGTGATTTAACTGTACTTCTGTCTCGGTCTGATTTCATGGTTTCTGACAGGGATCTACTGTTGTTAGGAGTGGGTCTTATGTTGCTGGGGGTCAGTTGTTGCTGGGAGGGATCTAGTGATGCTGGCTTCAGGGAAATCTGTTGTTGCTGCTGCGAGACTATTGTTGCAGGGTGAGGGAGTATTTTGTTGCAGGTAATCCATTGTTGTTGGCTGCTGGGGAGTCTATTGGTGCTGGCTGCAGGGAGATCTGTTATTGCTGCTGGGGATCTTTTTTTGCAGGGGGAGGGGGTATTTTGTTGCATGTTGTCCATTGTTGCTGGGGGATCTATTGTTGCTGGCTGCATGGGGCCTATTTTACTGCTTTTCTTGTTATCATTAACACATTCCATAAAATTGACTTAGTACCTCAATTGTTATTTAGCTCTGTATTTTCTAAAAGGGGCAGTACTGGGAGGTGGGTAAGGGGTGGAACCAAAGAATGGTGCAGGAGGTGGGTAGGGGGTGGAGACAAGTGGCGAAAGGGGGAGTTCCTGCACCTATTGTCCGAGAAAAGAAGCCCTGAGTAGCTGACAGTAAAGTCAAAGAAGGATTACTGCCAGACCCTTTGTTTTACCAAGCCATACTACATAGAGTAAATGTTAGTATAAAATTATGCCTCTAAATACCTTATTTCAGATTGTTGCTGTTCAGTCATGTGACCTCCGGCCACTTTCCTCCCCTGATCTAAGAGCTATAGTGGGAGGCGCTGAGGGGACAGCACATTGGTCACGTGACCTCTCGGCTGACGTCAGAGGGGAATGTTAGTTCCTCCCACTGTAGCCCTTAGATCGGAGGAGGAAAGCGACCGGAGGTCATGTGACCAAACAGAAACGATCTGAAATAACGTATTTACAAGCATAATTTTATACAAACATTTACACTGTATAGTATGGCTTGGTAAAACAGACGTGCTGCCAGTAATCTTTATTTGACTTTACAACCACTTTAATGTAACAGGTAAAATTTCCTCATCATTTAACTAAAAATCACTCAATTCATATACTTGAATTAAACGTTTAATAGCTATTATGAATCAATAACGGCCTAGTCAATCTCAATACCTGGAATATTTGGAGGCCTGCACTATTGTCAGGAAAAGAGTTTTAGTATTTTGCTATAGTCTGTTCATTTCAAGAAATCATACAGTCCCCTTTACTAGCTTAACTGGTTGTTGACAATTAACTTTTTAGTGGGCCCTCTATCATGACAACACGTTTATACAAAGGATCAGTACAAGAGTATAATATTGCAACTCAGGTTGATTTAGCTCTACTCTAAACTGATCCACTTTCTTTAAAAAGCTTCCTTTTGCACAAAACGTGTATATTTCCAACATAGTATATTTAATTTTTTTTACGGGCATATTCAGTATATCATTTCTCCTATGCTTGTAGGCTCTTTTGGTTTTTTTTTATGTGTTTCTTGGTAGATGGAGCACCCATGGTGAGTCTACACCAATTCATGTTAATGAAATCTGAAAGAGCTTGCTTTATTTATTTTTTTTATTTGAATAGTGTTCACTATCTGCATTTTTAATAGAATAGCTATCATAGACAATAAAATATATATATTTTTTTAAATCTTTTTATTAATTTTGTGCATTGAAAACATACAACACAGATATACAACCCAAAACCAGAGGGGCAACATACCCGTCCTCGAGTTCGCCACGTAGGGCCCAGACATTAAAGAACTAACATAGTTCAACTACCCCCCTTTGCCCCCCCTCCCCTCTCCCTGTCCCGATCAACCGCCACAGCCACTAAAATTTTTTTGGATATGAATAAATGGGTACATTGGAAATATAAGTTTGCACTGTCCTCTGTATACACAGCTTAGTCTTCTCTCTTTTCCTATAAAATCAGTTCAGGAAACGTAAAAAAGCAGCGATGAGACAAAACACCATCTAGCCCAACAATTCTCACTTGACAACAATATTTTACCAACCTACAGTTTGTTGATCAGTTTAGCCCACAGTTACTGATGCATCCAACCATGCTTGCCATACTTTTGTAAATTTCTTTGGACAACCTCTGGTTCTATAAGTAGCCTTTTACAGGGGTATCATTGAATTGACCAAACCCTTCCAGAAAGAAATTGTAGGTGCAGCTGAATTTTTCCATTTCAACAGTATAGCTTTTTTACCATAAAATAAACCTATATTCAGTAGTGTGGGATGTGCTAGAGAAAGTACCACTTCTTCCACCAACCCAATGAGACAGACTCTAGGAGTCAAAGGTACTGGAATGCTGAGCACCTCCGACAGACAATCCGTAACCTCCTTCCAAAAGATATGTATTGCTGGACATCCCCAGAAAATGTGTTCTGTATCCGCTGGGGAATGCACACATCTCCAACATTTCCGATCGGAGGACGGGAAAATACGTGATATCCTAGCTGGAGTGAAATAAATGCGGAGTAGAAATTTGAATTGAATTAACCGATCCCGGGCTGAGACAAAATTTTTAAAAGCGTGATCCCACATATCCTCCCAATCCTCCCCTTGGATATTTGGAATTTCCTTCTCCCACCGTTCCCTGCATCTGGCTACCCCCTGCGGTGTTTTTTTAAATAGGGATTTATATATTGTTGATAATGGTTTCGTTAGATCCTCTTCCTTTAAAATGGTTTCAAGTGGTGAAGGGAGATATTCCACCCTTCGGTCCCCAAACTGCGTCCTAAAAGCATGGCGCAGCTGCAGGTACCGAAAAAAAGGCAGAGTTTGGTAGATTATGCCTTGCTTTAAGTTGGTCGAAAGTGAGGAGATCTCCTTCTCTGGTTATATCTTCCAATTTCTTTATGCCCCTACCAGACCACACTGATGGATCTGGAATGGAGCAAAAATGTGACAGATTTGGGTTAAACCATAAAGGTGCTGAGGGTGTGACTCCCAAATAACTAGGCGATACCAAAGTAGTAGCAACCTCCCAGGCCCCAATGCTGGCTTTCATTGAGACAGTTTTAGGCAATCCAGATTTCGGGCCTCTGTATAGGGCCAAACTCAAACTTTCATACGAACCTATGTATGCTGCCTACAGAACATTAGCAGAGTCTCCATCATCTGCCATCAGCCAACGTCTGGCAAATACCATCTGACCAGCCAGATAATATTTTTGCCAGTCTGGAAGTGCTAAACCTCCCTGCCCCCATGGTTCCTGAAGGGTCTTTATGTTAATTCGAGGTGCCTGCGGATACCATATGAAAGATCCTATAATTCCATTAAGGGCGGAATAAAAGGATTTCGGGATCCAAATAGGGGAATGGCACAAAAAATACAGAATAACAGATAGGAACTTCATTTTTATTAGACTCACTCTCCCTAATAGTGAGAGCGGTAGTTTCTGCCATATTTGGGTCTTTTGCTTTAATCTAGTCACCAATGGAAGAAGGTTTAGTTTCATATACTCGTGAATGTTGGCTGTGATTTTGACCCCTAAATAAGTAATGGAGGAAACCCAACGCAGCGGAAGAGTAACATCTCTCCTGGCCTGCGCCCCAGAGCCCAGCGGCAATATAGACAACTTGCTCCAATTCACCCGCAAACCTGAATAGGTGGCAAATTTGTCCAGAATTAAAAGAGCAGCCTTAAGAGAAGGCCCCGGGTCCCAAAGGAACAGGAGCAAGTCGTCCGCATAAAGCGCTACAAATTCTTTAATTGTTCCCACTTGAATCCCTCCTACCTCACTAGATTGCCTTAGCGCCCTAGCAATAGGTTCCATCGTCATTGCAAAAAGAAATGGAGAGAGTGGGCACCCCTGCCTAGTGCCCATACCGATTTTAAAGAAGTCAGAGACTGTCAAACCCAGCCTTATTGCCGTCCAGGGTTCACTGTATAACATCGCTATCCAGCGACAAAACACAGGACCAAAACCTAAAACCTCCAGCACTCTGTGCATGTAAGACCAATCTACTGTGTCAAAAGCTTTCTCGATGTCTATGGAGACAATGACCTTTGCCGGAGACAGAGACGTCTAGCTGGAGATGTGTGAACAATCATCTCAAATTCATATCTGTTGACATACCAGGCATGAAACCGGTCTGGTCAATATCTACTACAGTGGAGAGGACCTTTGCTACCCGCAATGCGAAGACTTTGGCGAGAATCTTCAGATCCATATTTAACAAAGCAATGGGACGATATGAGGAACACTCTGTGGGATCTTTGTCCGGCTTCAGAAGGAGCACCATATATGCCTCCATCATGGACGCCGGCAAAGCTCCCTGTTCCCAACAGAAAGCGAAAAGCTTGGTCAATCGAGGGGCCTTCTGAGGGGGGAAAGCTAGTATGGCGGCCTCTACTTCAAGGACAGAGATAGGTTTGTCTAGAGACGAAGCATCAGCTTCTGACAATTTTGGCATGGACAAATTTTGCAATAATTCGACTAGCTCTAGAGAGTTATAATGTGGTATGGGGGAATACAACTTTGAATAAAAACGTACAAATTCCTCTAAAATGTCTGTCGGTTCAGTAATGAGAGTCCCACCCTCCCCCTTCACAACCGGAATACTAACAGGCGTCTTTTGTTCAGCAATAGGGATGAGCTTCGAGTTCGAGTCGAACTCATGTTCTACTCGAACATTGGCTGTTCGCAAGTTCGCCGAACAGCGAACAATTTGGGGTGTTCGCGGCAAATTCGAATGCCGCGGAACACCCTTTAAAAGTCTATGGGAGAAATCAAAAGTGCAAATTTTAAAGGCTTATATGCAAGTTATTGTCATAAAAAGTGTTTGGGGACCTGGGTCCTGCCCCAGGGGACATGGATCAATGCAAAAAAAAGTTTTAAAAACGGCCGTTTTTTCAGGAGCAGTGATTTTAATAATGCTTAAAGTCAAACAATAAAAGTGTAATATCCCTTTAAATTTCGTACCTGGGGGGTGTCTATAGTATGCCTGTAAAGGGGCGCATGTTTCCTGTGTTTAGAACAGTCTGACAGCAAAATGACATTTTGAAGAAAAAAACACATTTAAAACTACCCGCGGCTATTGCATTGCCGTCAATACACATAGAAGTTCATTGATAAAAACGGCATGGGAATTCCCCACAGGGAAACCCCGAACCAAAATTTAAAAAAAAAAATTATGTGGGAGTCCTCCTAAATTCCATACCAGGCCCTTCAGGTCTGGTATGGATATTAAGGGGAACCCCAGCCAAAATTAAAAAAAAAAAAGATGTGGGGTTCCCCCTAAATTCCATACCAGACCCTTCAGGTCTGGTATGGATTTTAAGGGGAACCCCGCGCCAAAAAAAAAAAAAAAAACGGCGTGGGGTCCCCCCAAAAATCCATACCAGACCCTTATCCGAGCACGCAACCTGGCAGGCCGCAGGAAAAGAGGGGGGGACGAGAGTGCGCCCCCCCCCTCCTGAACCGTACCAGGCCACATGCCCTCAACATTGGGAGGGTGCTTTGGGGTAGCCCCCCAAAACACCTTGTCCCCATGTTGATGAAGACAAGGGCCTCATCCCCACAACCCTGGCCAGTGGTTGTGGGGGTCTGCGGGCGGGGGGCTTATCGGAATCTGGAAGCCCCCTTTAACAAGGGGACCCCCAGATCCCGCCCCACCCCTGTGTGAAATGGTAAGGGGGTACTTACCCCTACCATTTCACTAAAAAACTGTCAAAAATGTTAAAAATGACAAGAGACAGTTTTTGACAATTCCTTTATTTAAATGCTTCTTCTTTCTTCCTTCATCTTCTTCTGGTTCTTCTGGCTCTTCTGGTTCTTCCTCCAGCGTTCTCGTCCAGCATCTCCTCCGCGGCGTCTTCTATCTTCTTCTCCTCGGGCCGCTCCGCACCCATGGCATTGGGGGGGAGGCTCCCGCTCTTCTCTTCATCTTCTTCTTCATCTACTTCTTCTTCTTCATCTCTTCTTCCTTCTTCATTTCTTCTTCGGGCCGCTCCGCATCCATGCATGGAGGGAGGCTCCCGCTGTGTGACGGCGTCTCTTCGTCTGACGGTTCTTAAATAACGGGGGGCGGGGCCACCCGGTGACCCCGCCCCCCTCTGACGCACGGTGACTTGACGGGACTTCCCTGTGACGTCACGGGGAATGCCACAGGGAAGTCCCGTCATGTCCCGTGCGTCAGAGGGGGGCGGGGTCACCGGGTGGCCCCGCCCCCCGTTATGAAGAAGAGATGAAGAAGAAGAAGAAGATGAAGAAGATGATGAAGAAGATGAAGAGAAGAGCGGGAGCCTCCCCCCCAATGCCATGGGTGCGGAGCGGCCCGAGGAGAAGAAGATAGAAGACGCCGCGGAGGAGATGCTGGACGAGAACGCCGGAGGAAGAACCAGAAGAGCCAGAAGAACCAGAAGAAGATGAAGGAAGAAAGAAGAAGCATTTAAATAAAGGAATTGTCAAAAACTGTCTCTTGTCATTTTTAACATTTTTGACAGTTTTTTAGTGAAATGGTAGGGGTAAGTACCCCCTTACCATTTCACACAGGGGGGGGGCCGGGATCTGGGGGTCCCCTTGTTAAAGGGGGCTTCCAGATTCCGATAAGCCCCCCGCCCGCAGACCCCCACAACCACCGGCCACGGTTGTGGGGATGAGGCCCTTGTCCTCATCAACATGGGGACAAGGTGTTTTGGGGGGCTACCCCAAAGCACCCTCCCAATGTTGAGGGCATGTGGCCTGGTACGGTTCAGGAGGGGGGGGGCCACACTCTCGTCCCCCCCTCTTTTCCTGCGGCCTGCCAGGTTGCGTGCTCAGATAAGGGTCTGGTATGGATTTTTGGGGGGACCCCACGCCGTTTTTTTGTTTTTTTTTGGCGCGGGGTTCCCCTTAAAATCCATACCAGACCTGAAGGGTCTGGTATGGAATTTAGGGGGAACCCCACGTCTTTTTTTTTTTTAATTTTGGTTGGGGTTCCCCTTAATATCCATACTAGACCTGAAGGGCCTGGTATGGAATTTAGGGGGACTCCCACATAATTTTTTTTTTAAATTTTGGTTCGGGGTTTCCCTGTGGGGAATTCCCATGCCGTTTTTATCAATGAACTTCTATGTGTATTGTCGGCAATGCAATAGCCGCGGGTAGTTTTAAATGTGTTTTTTCCTTCAAAATGTCATTTTGCTGTCAGACTGTTCTAAACACGGGAAACATGCGCCCCTTTACAGGCATACTATAGACACCCCCCAGGTACGAAATTTAAAGGGATATTACACTTTTATTGTTTGACTTTAAGCATTATTAAAATCACTGCTCCTGAAAAAACGGCCGTTTTTAAAACTTTGTTTTGCATTGATCCATGTCCCCTGGGGCAGGACCCAGGTCCCAAACACTTTTTATGACAATAACTTGCATATAAGCCTTTAAAATTAGCACTTTTGATTATACATGTTCGTGTCCCATAGACTTTAACGGTGTTCGCGTGTTCGAACGAACTTTTTTCCTGTTCGCATGTTCTGGTGCGAACCGAACAGGGGGGTGTTCGGCTCATCCCTATTCAGCAACCAGATTGGCCAAAAGCCTACCATTCTTATCTCCTTCAGCAAAAATGGTCTCTTCCCTCTGCTTAATCTCATTGCTGGCCAATGTTTTGAAATGAATATCAACCGAGCGTCTAGCTTCTAACAAGGATAGATACCCTTCCTCCGAAGGAGAGTCCGCGTGAACCTGTGCAGCTTCCTGTTCTTTGGCTAGGAGGGACTCACCCTCATGACTCTGATCCTCTTTGGCCGAACTGATTGCAGAAATGCACTCCCCCCTCATTACTGTCTTAAAGACATCCCATTCTATGTTGGGGTTAACTCAACCTCCGTTAGATTTCCAATAATTTTCTACGGATTTTTGAACATGTGTACACACCTGCTCCTCCAATAACCATCCTGGTGATAACCTCCAACACCCTTTTTTTGTTTCCGAGGGAAACGCCATTGTAAGCATAAGAGGATTATGATCGGAGACCCCTCCGGGTAAATATTCTGATGCACATACATGTTTTAAAAAGGGAGCATTTCCAAAAGCTAAATCAATCCTTGCAGAAGATCTGTGGGTGGAGGATGAATGAGAGTATGCGGTGACATCTGGATGTTTCCATCTCCACACTTCTGTCATCCCTGCCATAGCTGCCCAGGAGCAGAGGTCCACTGAGGCCATCCTAGCGGCATTGGAGGAGTCCAGCACCCGGTCCAGAATGGCATTGTAATCTCCCATTAGGAGCATCGGCATATGAAGGAAAGGAGCCAACGTCACCATTAAATCATACAGTAGTTTTACCTGGAATGGAGACGGTAAGTATATATTGACCAACAGAAGTCTATGATTATATACTTCTGAGGAGATCACCACATATCTTCCCACCGGATCTGTAATCACCTGATGGATTGTACAAGCTATGGCTTTACTTATTAATATAGACACTCCTCTTGCATAAGTGGAATAAGTAGAATGAATCGCCCTCTGAATCCAAGGTTTGCGTAGAGACAGAATTTTGCTGCCCTCCAGGTGAGTCTCCTGCAAGAGGATGATATGTGGTTTCAACTGCCGAGGTACTGAAAAACCGCTGCTCTTTTAAACTTGCTGTTTAAACCTCTGACATTCCATGATAGAATTTTGATTCTACTATCCATCAGAAGATTTGATACAACATAAGACCTCCAGGATAGATTGTGAGTGAGAAGAGATTTGCGGGAACGCCCTATATGAGGACATGTGTACATTTAAAGACATATGTGCAGAATCTATATAATTTCCGTGGCAGTGGTCTAACAAAACCCCCCCGCTATCATATCAGAAACTGTAAAACCTTTAACAAGGTTCCAACCCAAAACCAAACAAAACAAAAATTTAAAATGAAAAAGAAAAAGATAAACTGTCTGGTATGCAGCTTGATCCCGAGAACAAACAAACCCGGGAGAGTTCCACCCTGTAAATCGAAAGTTCGGCATATGTTGATTGTAGAAAAAGTCCGTGAAGTTCACTGGAGCCTCCGGCAGTAGTTCATTTAAGGGAAAAGCTTGCACCTGACCACCCGTAAGAACAATAGGTGCATCAAAAACCAGGTAGATGAAAATTATGAAAATGCGACTCCCACCGCCGCGTGAGAAACTAAGGGCACAACGTATTAGGCGTAAAAAGCATTCCCCCCAGGGCAGTCATTTCCATGTTGAAAAAATAGGAGTTACACTCCAATATCAGCTCAGAGCTACCACAGGAAACCCGCCCCAGTGCAGCCATGAAATCTTGTCTTGTAGAAAAAACATAACTCAGCAAAAATGGGAAAACACTGACCATATTCTAGAAAAAACAAAAAAAGAAAAAAGACAAAGAAACAAAACCACGGTGCAGAACCTGCTTGCAATGAGAATGATTCATGGGTTTGTATCCAGCCAGTCGCACACCTCTTGTGGAGTATCAAAAAATTTCAAAGAGCCTTTATATTGAACCTGGAGACGACTTGGATATAACATGCTGTATTTCAGATCTTTTTCTCTGAGCCGTCTCTTAACATCAGTGAAGGATCGACGTCTGCGTTGCGTCTCCGCTGAGATATCAGGAAATAGCATAATCTTAGCATTTTCATATGTCCCTGTCCTTATAATTTAGGAACCGGACCAAGAATGGACGGGGTGGGGCACCTGATGGTTTAGCTCCCGGGGGGACTCTATGAGCCCTCTCTGCAACATAAGTTGGGGGTAGGTCCCCCAGAGATAATAGCTGTTTAAAGAATTGCTCCGCAAATGTCGATGGGGATGACCCCTCCACCCCTTCAGGGAGCCCCACCACTCTTACGTTGTTCCTGCGTTGGTGGTCTTCAGCGTCATCTGCTCTGTGTTGCAATGCCCGGACCATGTCTTTCAGCTCATGTAGTTGTGAGCTCTGTGAGTGAGAGACATCCTCCACCTCAGATATGCGATCCTCTGCCGTTGTCAGTCTGCCCCTAATCTTATCTAAGTCATGGCGGATAAGGTTGCATTCCGACGCCAAGCAGTCTATACGGCTGACAAGCTCCATTTTTGAGGCTGCTATGGCATCCAGGATTGGACCTGTGATAGCATCAGTATCAACCTCAATCTCCTGTGGCAGGGAAGAAGAGGTCTCTGGAGCCTTCGGTGAGGAGGACTCACGCTGCACCATCTTCACTGGCTGTGTCTGGGTGCGCTGTGTAGCAGTCACAGGAATCAAGATGGTGTGGGAGGAGCCAGGCGCCATGCTCTCTCGTGAGCGCAGCTGCCTCTGACCTGACGGCGGCTGTGGATGTTGCTTAGATTGCCTCTTCGTCCCCGAGGAAGGCATCGCTACACTCCCTGTCTCTTCCCCCAGATCTGGAACGCACTTGCAGCGAAAGTTAGTCAGAAAGTCAGGCACAAACAGGATAAGTTTAGCGGATACAAGCCGGAGCTCTTAGAAATCACGTCCTGCCACGATCACATCCGGCCACGCCCCCCGACAATAAAATATTTTAAAGAATCTGAGGACATTTTGGTTGTATCTGAAAAATAGATACCATGATTTGCTGACAAAATAGTTATTTTATTAACTTCCTATTAAAACTCCTTCCATTACACCCAAACACCCTTGCAACATCACCTAAAAGTTATGAAATAGGTAAAATAAAAAGATGACATACAAATCATTGCTCTTAGCTCTTGGTTCCACAATCAACTGAGCACCCAGATCCACTGGTTTTGGAACTACTCCAACTCCAACAAATATTTAGGGCTTGGTATCACACAAATACCTTGATTGTAGGTACTTAATAAAGTAAAAATGTTTAGATGTTGTCACAGACCTACCTGGGACAGAGGCTATTGGAGAGGACTGAATGCAAGACTCTTGCCTTTTGATTATGGGCCCTGGATTTTCAAGGGAACAATACTCTTTGTGAGGTGAATTAGAAATCCAGTCTGAACTGTACTAATTGGACTAGCTTTGAGTCATCCTGGTGTATAAATTTGTGTGAGATCTCAAATAAAGAGTTAGTTCTGATGTACTCCAAGACTGGTGTTGTCTAGTTCTTGGGGTTTCCTATAGCCAGATCCATTGGACTCGTGTTTCAGAACTTAGGAAGCGGTATACTGACGGAAGCACTCAAGCGGAGTGTGGGACGTTCCGTGACATTGGTGGCAAGCAGCGGGAAAGCTTCCTGCAGTCTGGGACATCCAAACCTCCAACTGGATCCAAGATCAGCATAGCAGACTTCAGTCACCCCAGCGGAGATATGGACCTGGCATCAGAGTTCCCAGGACTGCTGCGGATCATCCTTTCAACATACACCAGGACTGTGTCTGAGGATGAATACCTGGAGCTCAGGCAGCAGATTCGGGTGGAGCTCTGGATTGGAGCCCTCCAGCTCGCTGGTATAAAACAGGGCAAGTGCTTTCCAACCCAAGAGCAACAGGCCAGTGACCAACGGGCATCGCGGATGGCATTCCTGGGAGAGCGGCCCCAGGAGCAATGGGTGACTGAGTTGGACAAGCTGGTCCAGCAGGAGATAGAGCTGGACAATGGTTATCGGGCTCTGCAATGGCACGCAGAGCAGGGATATTTAGGGGAGACAACAGAATGCTCTCCGGAGGGATATGACTTTGGAGGCCCTGGATTGCTGTGGGGGAGCCTTACAGATCATTTTATGTTTGGCGATGAAGGGGAACCTGACCTTGAAGACCTGCAAGAATATAGAGAGGCTATGCTCGGTCTTGCAGGGGTCTCAGAGCTCAAACCTGATCTGGACCATTTGCTAAGGAAGGAACAGCATCTGGAAAGGGCATACAGGAAACTGCTAGAACACGTTCAGCAGCATGCCAGAGAATCGGCAGTGGAAAATCTGGAGATTGCCGTCCCCAAACCTGAAGTGCTGACAACAGGGCAGAGCTCTGCTAACCTCTGCCCAGAAATGATAGCATCTTCTGGGTTCCATGGACAGGAGATGGTGAGCCTATATCCCCAGACATCAGTTGCAGAGACATGGGATTTGATAGACTTTTCTGCTGAGGAAGAACAACCTGATGAGCCTCCAGCAGAAGAGCTGCTATCAGGGCCAAAGTTCACTGTGCTCTGCCCAGCACCAACAGTGGCTTCGGCCTTCTTGAGAGAAGAGGTAGTCTGCCTTTCTCCCACAACACTGACAGGGACATGTGGGAAAAAAGGGGGAGGGGTATGCCTATATATCAAGAATAATGTACAAGTGAATGTGAGAGATGACATCACTGAGGGAGCTAGAGAGGAGGTGGAATCCTTATGGGTAGAGCTCCAAAGGGATGAAGCTAAGGGGAAAATAATACTGGGAGTATGCTATAGTCCCCCTAACCTGAGGGAGGAAGTGGAGACGGATCTCCTATCACAAATTGGAGTAGCAGCAAGGATGGGAAGTGTTATCATAATGGGGGATTTTAATTATCCAGACATAGACTGGGCGGAGGGAACCGCGCATTCATTTAAGGCTCGCCAGTTCCTTAATGTCTTGCAGGACAATTTTATGGGTCAGATGGTAGACGCACCAACTAGAAATAAAACATTACTGGATCTACTGATTACCAACAATACAGACCTGATCACGGATGTGGAAATGCGGTGCAATTTAGGTAACAGCGATCACAGGTCAATTAGTTTCAGTATAAATCACACAAATAGGAAACATAAAGGGAATACAAAGACACTGAATTTCAAAAGAGCCAACTTCCCTAAACTACAAACCTTGCTAAAAGGCATAAACTGGGATAAAATATTAGGAACAAAGAATACGGAGGAGAGATGGGTTTGCTTTAAGAGCATATTAAATAAGGGCATTAGCCAATGTATCCCATTGGGTAATAAATTTAAAAGAGCGAACAAAAGTCCTGGATGGCTTAACTCCAATGTAAAAATGCATATAAAAGCGAAGGAGAAGGCCTTCAAAAAATACAAGGTTGAGGGATCATCCTCAGCATTCAGACTTTATAAAGAATGCAACAGGAAATGTAAGGGTGCAATTAGGACAGCTAAAATAGAACATGAAAGACACATAGCGGAGGAGAGCAAAAAAAAATCCAAGAAATTCTTTAAGTATGTAAACAGTAAAAAAGGGAGGACAGACCATATTGGCCCCATAAAGAATGAGGAAGGACATCTGGTTACAAAGGATGGGGAGATGGTGAAGGTATTGAATTTATTCTTCTCCTCAGTCTTCACGTGTGAATCGGGGGGCTTCAGTAACCAAAACTGCAGTGTTTATCCTCATGACACAACACAGGAAGCACCTCCATGGTTAACAGAGGACGGAATTAAAATTAGACTTGAGAAACTTAACATTAATAAATCACCGGGACCAGATGGCTTGCATCCGAGGGTACTTAGGGAACTCAGTCAAGTGATTGCCAGACCGTTGTTCCTAATTTTTACAGATAGTCTACTGACTGGAATGGTACCAGCTGATTGGAGAAAAGCCAATGTAACACCTATATTTAAAAAGGGCCCAAAATACATTCCTGGGAATTACAGACCATTTAGCCTAACATCAATAGTATGTAAACTCTTGGAGGGGATGATAAGGGACTATATACAGGATTTTAGTAATATGAACGGTATCATTAGCAGTAGAGATGAGCTTCGAGTTCGAGTCGAACTCATGTTCGACTCGAACATTGGCTGTTCGCAAGTTCGCCGAACAGCGAACAATTTGGGGTGTTCGCGGCAAATTCGAATGCCACAGAACACCCTTTAAAAGTCTATGGGAGAAATCAAAAGTGCTAATTTTAAAGGCTTATATGCAAGTTATTGTCATAAAAAGTGTTTGGGACCTGGGTCCTGCCCCAGGGGACATGGATCAATGCAAAACAAAGTTTTAAAAACGGCCGTTTTTTCAGGAGCAGTGATTTTAATAATGCTTAAAGTCAAACAATAAAAGTGTAATATCCCTTTAAATTTCATACCTGGGGGGTATCTATAGTATGCCTGTAAAGGGGCGCATGTTTCCTGTGTTTAGAACAGTTCGACAGCAAAATGACATTTCGAAGGAAAAAAAGCCATTTAAAACTACCCGCGGCTATTGCATTGCCGACAATACACATAGAAGTTCATTGATAAAAACGGCATGGGAATTCCCCACAGGGCAACCCCGAACCAAAATTTAAAAAAAAAAATGACGTGGGAGACCCCCTAAATTCCATACCAGGCCCTTCAGGTCTGGTATGGATATTAAGGGGAACCCCGGCCAAAAATTTTTAAAAAAATGACACGGGGTTCCCCCTAAATTCCATACCAGACCCTTCAGGTATGGTATGGATTTTAAGGGGAACCCCGCGCCAAAAAAAAAAAATGGCCCTTATCCGAGCACGCAACCTGGCAGGCCGCAGGAAAAGAGGGGGGGACGAGAGTGCGGCCCCCCCCTCCTGAACCCTACCAGGCCACATGTCCTCAACATTGGGAGGGTGCTTTGGGGTAGCCCCCAAAACACCTTGTCCCCATGTTGATGAGGACAAGGGCCTCATCCCCACAACCCTGGCCGGTGGTTGTGGGGGTCTGCGGGCGGGGGGCTTATCGGAATCTGGAAGCCCCCTTTAACAAGGGGACCCCCAGATCCCGCCCCCCCTATGTGAAATGGTAAGGGGGTACTTACCCCTACCATTTCACTAAAAAACTGTCAAAAATGTTAAAAATGACAAGAGACAGTTTTTGACAATTCCTTTATTTAAATGCTTCTTCTTTCTTCCTTCATCTTCTTCTGGTTCTTCTGGCTCTTCTGGTTCTTCCTCCGGCGTTCTTGTCCAGCATCTCCTCCGCGGCGTCTTCTATCTTCTTCTCCTCGGGCCGCTCCGCACCCATGGCATGGGGGGAGGCTCCCGCTCTTCTCTTCATCTTCTTCTTCATCCTCTTCTCTTCTTTCTTCTTCTCTTCTTCATTTTCTTCTCCGGGCCGTTCCGCGTCCATGCTGGCATGGAGGGAGGCTCCCGCTGTGTGACGGCGTCTCTTCGTCTGACGGCTCTTATATAATGGGGGGCAGGGCCACCTGGTGACCCCGTCCCTCTCTGATGCACGGTAACTTGACGGGACTTCCCTGTGACGTCACGGGGAATGCCACAGGGAAGTCCCGTCATGTCCCGTGCGTCAGAGGGGGCGGGGTCACCGGGTGGCCCGGCCCCCCGTTATTTAAGAGCCGTCAGACGAAGAGACGCCATCACACAGCGGGAGCCTCCCTCCATGCCATCATGGACGCGGAGCGGCCCGGAGAAGAAAATGAAGAAGAGAAGAAGAAAGAAGAGAAGAGGATGAAGAAGAAGATGAAGAGAAGAGCGGGAGCCTCCCCTCATGCCATAGGTGTGGAGCGGCCCGAGAAGAAGAAGATAGAAGACGCCGCGGAGGAGATGCTGGACGAGAACGCCGGAGGAAGAACCAGAAGAGCCAGAAGAAGACGAAGGAAGAAAGAAGAAGCATTTAAATAAAGGAATTGTCAAAAACTGTCTCTTGTCATTTTTAACATTTTTGACAGTTTTTTAGTGAAATGGTAGGGGTAAGTACCCCCTTACCATTTCACACAGGGGGGGGCCGGGATCTGAGGGTCCCCTTGTTAAAGGGGGCTTCCAGATTCCGATAAGCCCCCCGCCCGCAGACCCCCACAACCACCGGCCAGGGTTGTGGGGATGAGGCCCTTGTCCTCATCAACATGGGGACAAGGTGTTTTGGGGGGGCTACCCCAAAGCACCCTCCCAATGTTGAGGGCATGTGGCCTGGTACGGTTCAGGAGGGGGGGCGCACTCTCGTCCCCCCCTCTTTTCCTGCGGCCTGCCAGGTTGCGTGCTCGGATAAGGGTCTGGTATGGATTTTTGTGGGGACCACACGCCGTTTTTGTTTTTTTTTTTGGCGCGGGGTTCCCCTTAAAATCCATACCAAACCTGAAGGGTCTGGTATGAAATTTAGGGGGAACCCCACATCATTTTTTTTTTTTTTAATTTTGGCCGGGGTTCCCCTTAATATCCATACTAGACCTAAAGGGCCTTGTATGGAATTTAGGGGGACTCCCACATCATTTTTTTTTTTAATTTTGGTTCGGGGTTTCCCTGTGGGGAATTCCCATGCCGTTTTTATCAATGAACTTCTATGTGTATTGTCGGCAATGCAATAGCCGCGGGTAGTTTTAAATGTTTTTTCCTTCGAAATGTCATTTTGCTGTCAGATTGTTCTAAACACAGGAAACATGCGCCCCTTTACAGGCATACTATAGACACCCCCCAGGTAAGAAATTTAAAGGGATATTACACTTTTATTGTTTGGCTTTTGGCATTATTAAAATCACTGCTCCTGAAAAAAGGCCATTTTTAAAACTTTTTTTTGCATTGATCCATGTCCCCTGGGGCAGGACCCGGGTCCCCAAACACTTTTTATGACAATAACTTGCATATTAGCCTTTAAAATTAGCACTTTTGATTATTCATGTTAGTGTCCCATAGACTTTAACGGTGTTTGCGTGTTTGAGCGAACTTTTTTCCTGTTCGCATGTTCTGGTGTGAACCGAACAGGGGGGTGTTCTGCTCATCCCTAATTAGCAGTAATCAGCATGGATTCATGAAGAATCGTTCTTGCCAAACCAATCTATTAACCTTCTATGAGGAGGTGAGTTGCCATCTAGATAAAGGAAGGACCGTAGACGTGGTGTATCTGGATTTTGCAAAAGCATTTGACACAGTTCCCCATAAATGTTTACTGTACAAAATAAGGTCCGTTGGCATGGACCATAGGGTGAGTACATGGATTGAAAACTGGCTACAAGGACGAGTTCAGAGGGTGGTGATAAATGGGGAGTACTCGGAATGGTCAGGGGTGGGTAGTGGGGTTCCCCAGGGTTCTGTGCTGGGACCAATCCTATTTAATTTGTTCATAAACGATCTGGAGGATGGGATAAACAGTTCAATCTCTGTATTTGCAGACGATACTAAGCTAAGCAGGGCAATAACTTCTCCGCAGGACGTGGAAACCTTGCAAAAAGACCCTGAACAAATTAATGGGGTGGGCGACTACATGGCAAATGAGGTTCAATGTAGAAAAATGTAAAATAATGCATTTGGGTGGCAAAAATATGAATGCAATCTATACACTGGGGGGATAACCTCTGGGGGAATCTAGGATGGAAAAGGACATGGGGGTCCTAGTAGATGATAGGCTCAGCAATGGAAGGCAATGCCAAGCTGCTGCTAACAAAGCAAAGAGAATATTGGCATGCATTAAAAGGGGGATCAACTCCAGAGATAAAACGATAATTCTCCCGCTCTACAAGACTCCGGCCGCACCTAGAGTATGCGGTCCAGTTCTGGGCACCAGTCCTCAGGAAGGATGTACTGGAAATGGAGCGAGTACAAAGAAGGGCAACAAAGCTAATAAAGGGTCTGGAGGATCTTAGTTATGAGGAAAGGTTGCGAGCACTGAACTTATTCTCTCTGGAGAAGAGACGCTTGAGAGGGGATATGATTTCAATTTACAAATACCGGACTGGTGACCCCACAATAGGGATAAAACTTTTTTGCAGAAGAGAGTTTAACGGGGCGTGGCTTGGCTGGAATCCGGAATGGCCGCTTGAATTCAGAGCTCCGGCTATCCGAGGAGTAAAAACAGCTTCCAACGGGAAAAAATCGCCCAAACTCATGATGGGGAAACCCAACAGAAGTGTCTCGGTCCTCCGCACACCGAAAGAGCCGACCACGCAGCTCAGCCGCAACATTCCGGAGATATTCCGGACACTTCCCTCCGGGGATCACGAGGCCGAACAGACACCACAGGCCTCAGGCCTCGGCCAAGACTCGGACTCACAGATGGAAGACGAGCCTACTCGAGCTTGTCGCCCCAGCTCAGTAGTTAGTCTGTCGGATCTGCACCATGTCGCAATGGACATCACCAACAATATAACGGGCACTTTGAAAGCTGCGATTTTAGACCTCAAGACGGACATTCAGGCGGTGGCGGCCCGCATAACGGACGTGGAGCAGACCACGCAGCTCCATACGGCTGCCATCAGGCAAGTACAGCACACGTACGATACCCAACTCTCATATCTTTATGATTTACACCGTCAAGTCAAAGACCTCGACAACAGGGGCAGGAGACATAACATTCGAGTGAGGGGGGTACCGGAAAACTTGGATGCAGGATCACTACCCCAGGCTATCTGTAACATCTTTAATGATTTATTAGACCGGCCGCCAGACTCCCCCATTGAGATGGAGAGACTCCACCGGGCCCTCAGACCGCCCCCTCGAGATAATGAACCCCCGAGAGATGTTATTTGCTGTGTAGTGAACTTCCCGCTCAAGGAAGAAATCCTGAGAAAGGCCAGGGAAAGAGGCCATTTACACCACAATGGAACTGAGATTAAGCTCTTTCAGGACCTTTCTCCTACCACACTACAGAACAGGCGCGCCCTGCGCCCCCTACTGGATCTACTTAGAACAAGGAATATACAATATCGATGGAAATTCCCGTTCTGCCTGTCCGCCACCGCCAGAGGTCGCACTGCCCTCTTGAGATCACCAGATGACCTTCAGGGTTTTTGTGAGCAACTCGATCTACCAGCGATAGAACTTCCGGATTGGTGCGCGTTCCATTTCCCGTCTGAGCCGTGGAAGCCGGTGACACACAACCCCTCACCCAAAGCACAGAGGCACCGCTCTAGACGCAGGAGATCTGGACCCTCGTCCCCCGGAGCACACTCCTCCCGGCGAGACCTGGAATACCAAGCCAGGGATCAACCTGTAACCCCACGCAGGAATCACCAGGAGGCCTGACAGAGTCATGGTCAATTCGTTCTGGCAGCGGGACACTATCAAAGTAGGTCTGTTGTTTTTCTTCTTGTTTTGAGAGATCCATCTCCATGTTTTGGTTCATAGTTTTCATCTTTTTAGTTTATGGAATTTTTGACCCACCCCCAGTACACACGCTAGAACTATGCAATACCTCACCTGTGCAGAAAGGTCCATGACTCCCCAGCTCGCTGTTTTGCCCTTTAAAATTCCTGGCATTATGACTCTAACCAAGGCCCTGCAGAACTCTCCTGACCAGAACGGAGTAACCAGAATAGCATGAAAAACCCTTATAGGCCCACGCGGACAGAATATTTTCTGGCCATGCAGCAAAGAATCGGAACACCTTCATTTCACCGGACTCCTGAGATCTTGGCAATATCTCTTACGGCCTGCGAGCATACTGCTGACGCGCTCTCCTGCCTCCTTTATGACGGCTGCGGTTTACCAGCATGCTCAGCAGCTAGCACCTCGTTTTCCTGAGACTTTTCCTGTACACCGGGTCTTCTGAGGATTACACACACACCAACACCTTGGAAGACAACGTTTGTATACGCTGAATACCTACATTGCTCTTAGATATCTGGGACTCGAAATATCTGTATGGGTAAAGCGACTGGTTTTAACATTTTTCTTTTTTTTTTTGCCTAGGGACTCCTTCACTCTCCCCCCCTACTCCCACCCGTACCTTCACTCTTCCCTTCCCCATTCTTCCCTCCCCCCATCACCTGCCTTTCCTCCCTCCCTCCTTTTCCGACCCTCTTACCCCCCCCCTTTCCTCCCCCTCTCATACCCCGATCCCCAACCTCTTTTCATATGGATATATACGCTAACTATCTCAATATAACCTTACCGTATAAATATGTATGACGCTTGGGAGTCACCGAGGCAGACACATGCGGCTCCCCTGTTTTTTCCCCTATAATCACAATTATTATCTGCCATTCAGCGAAGATGACAACGGCTATGAGCCATAATAAATGAACAATATCCTAGGATGTTACGTACTACCCTAATGTGCATTTCCAGGGAGACGCATGTTATGCCTCGGGGGCTCATAGAGCTATGATACCATGATGTCATAAGATTTAATATGCACCATCAACACAGAAACTTGTATAACATGACTAAGATGGTAACCCCCTAGAACAAAAAAAAAAACTCCAGGAAATGAAGTAATCCCATATCCCATGCCCTTATCCCCATCGCCCAATCCTGCAATGAAGACTTACGGTTACATGTCCCTATATGCTTTTAAAAGAAGGGAGGAGGAATTAGAATGCACATGCATAACGATGTGAAGCCCCTATAAAACTTAGACGGGGAGGCGAGTATATGGATCTATGGGTCATGATATCTATGTTTTTTGTACAACTTATGTTCTGAATCTCTCTCAGTTTTTGGTTTCCAGATATAAGACCTATACATGTTCCCCACTGGCAGGCTCTCAAGATATTTATGACGAGTTTAATGTCGATAGGATGCAATCGCCCCATTTATATTTTCTTATTTGCACTATTCCCTCTTACACCACCATCTTTGCACACTCCTCTCTATGGCCAAGGAGTAGGATCCCAGACACGCTCACCAACCCCCAGCAGCAGCACTAAGAGTTAGTCTGCTGACCAACCAGTTCTCTATTTTTATAGGTGGATTGGCACTTCCTTTTCCACCTCTGGTATTTCTCTCCACCCTATATTCTGTCTACCCCCTCTGACCCTCTATCCCTCTAACTTTACTTATCCTTGGCGGAACTCTTCCCTCTCCCTCCTCCCCCCCTCTTTCGCTTCGCCCCAACACATTTCGCAGCTGTTGGCTGGGCCACCCCGACTTGAACGGACACTCCGTAGAGGAAATAAAAAAAACGCACGGGTCCTGATCTCTCACAATGCCTCACTACGCTCCCCTAGTGTTGAAATGTGTTTCTCTCAACGCAAAAGGCCTGAACGTGCCGGAAAAGCGCTCACAGGTCTTGTCCTCCCTCACCAAGCAAAAGGCCCAATTCATCTTCCTACAGGAGACTCATTTTAGCTCTAACTCCATTCCAAAAATTTCCAACCATATCTATCAAACTGCCTTCCATTCCACCAATCCCATAGCTAAGACAAAAGGAGTCTCCATACTTGTTTCTAAGCAGGCCCCATTTCAGCTCTCAGATTCGCTTTTGGACCCTGAGGGTAGATTTGTATTTATTAAAGGCACCTATGCTTCTAAGCCGATAACATTGGCAAACATATATGCTCCAAATGAACACCAGGTATCTTTCTTTAGGAAAATAGGAGACCTTCTGACCTCCTTTAAAGAGGGTATTGTGCTACTAGGAGGGGACTTCAATGTACCCCTCAACCCAAACCTTGATACCTCCTCAGGAACCTCAATGCTATCCTACCGAGCCCTGAGACAAATTAAATTAGAACTTCAAGGTCTAGCACTACACGACACATGGCGCACAATGTTCCCCTCTGTGAAGGACTACAGTTTCTATTCCATCCCTTTTCAAAAATATTCAAGACTGGACTATCTTTTCCTATCCCAACCTGACTTAACCTACCTCACACAGGCCACGATCGATCCTATGTTCCTATCTGACCACCACCCTATCTCAGTTACCCTGACCTTCCCAGACTTGACACCTAAAATGAAAACATGGAGACTTAACTCCTCCCTACTGAAAGACACAGAGTTTACCTCACGCCTGACAGCAAGTATTGATACATATTTCAGGGAGAACTCCACCCCAGATATATCCCTGACCACTTTGTGGGAAGCCCACAAATGTGTGATCAGGGGGGAGCTGATGGCCCAGGCTGCGAAAATTAAAAGGTCACAGCAGGCCACCATAGATAACCTGATCGCTGATATCAGACGTCTGGAGACTACACATAAACAATCTCACTCACAGCAGACACTGCAGGAACTGATGCACTCATGCTCAACGTTATTAGAAGAACTAGGTAAACGCACCAGGCGCCAGTATGTTCTCCACCAACGAATCTTTTATGAGCAAGGCAACAAGTGTGGCAGATTACTGGCCAGAGCAGTACGTACTTCTAGACCGTCTAACACAATTTACCACATACAGACCCAACAGGACACTTCACTATCTAAAAATGAAGACATAGCCCATGAATTCGAACAATACTACAAAAATCTATATAATCTTAGGACCCCCATTTTAAACCCGGAACAAGCATTAAATAGAACGGAAGCGATAAAGACCTTCTTGACCCAGTATGGCCCACAACCAATCTCACAAAAGCAAGCAGAAGAATTAGAGCAACCCCTCTCGACTGAAGAACTGCAGATCGCCATGCGACAGATGAAGCCAGGTAAAAGCCCAGGCCCAGATGGGTTCACCCTACAATATTATAAATGCTTCGCCCAGTCCCTAGCCCCAAAAATGTTATCCGCCTTTAATTCTCTAGCGGACCCCACGATGAGCGTAGGACGCATGTTGGAGGCACACATAACAGTAATCCCTACGGAGGGAAAGGACAGGACACGAGTACAAAATTACAGACCTATTTCACTGCTCAATGTGGACATCAAGATTTATGCCAAAATCTTGGCCAACAGAATGTCCACTTTCTTGCCAAGCCTTATCTCGTTAGACCAGGTGGGTTTTGTCCCCGGACGAGAGGCCAGGGACAACACCATTAGAGCATTAAATATCCACCACTGGCTCACGACCACAAAAACCCGAGGGTTCTTTCTGTCTTTAGATGCTGAGAAGGCATTTGACAGAGTGGCCTGGGACTACATGGGGGAGGTCCTGAAGAGGACCGGTCTTCACCCACGCATACTGTCCTACATCTCGGCACTATACTCGAATCCGAGTGCAGCTGTGAGAGTGAATGGCCACCTGTCGAACGCCTTCCCCATAAGAAACGGTACGCGACAAGGCTGCCCCCTTTCACCATTAATTTTTGTACTCTCCCTGGAACCCCTTCTTAATAGAATAAGAGACAATTCCGATATTACAGGTTTGACAATTCGGGGAAAGGAGTACAAGGTATCTGCCTTTGCAGATGATGTTCTACTCTCCCTGACTTCTCCGACCATCTCCATACCTAATTTACTCAAAGACATAGAGCACTTTGGAACCCTATCACATCTGAAGATTAATTATGCGAAATCCCAAGCCTTAAATATCACCCTTACAACACAGGAGCTTAAACACTGCCAATCTTCCTTTCCATTCCAGTGGAACCAACAGGAAATAACCTACCTAGGCATCCAAATCACCACTAAATTGGAGGACATATACAAGGCCAATTTCCTTAAGGTCTTAAAATAAGCACAATTTGATTTAAAAGCATGGGGGAACCTCAATGTCTCCTGGTTTGGTCGCTCCGCTCTTTTAAAAATGATAACTTTACCACGATTTCTTTATATTATTCAGTGCCTACCCATCCACCTTCCAGCATCCTTCTTTGCAACATATAGGAAGATGTGCACACTATTTCTATGGAAAGGTTCCCCCCACGCATCAAATACACTAGGCTTACGCGACCTAGACTTGACGGGGGCATTGGACTTCCAGACCTCCACAAATACTCCCTTGCGAGCCACCTTGCCCGAATCGTGGACTGGAATGTCCATGAGCCAGGTAAGCTTTGGGTTACCCTGGAAAAATCGATCTCTCAACTTCCACTGGAGTCTCTTCCCTGGATCACCCCAAAACAAGTGCCACAGGAGATTTTGACACATCCCCTCATCTTAGCTTTGCTAAGATCCTTTAGACGAACAGTTAAAATTAGACCAATTTCCTCTGTTCCTGGCCCATTAACCCCTCTGAGAGGCAATCCTGATTTCACCCCAGGGCTCTCTCCATCCTTTCTAAACCAGACATGGCCACATGACAGAATGTTAGCCTATCAGTTCTATGTAGACAAGACCCCAAGAACGTATGAGAACTTAGTTGACTCATCCCCCCTCAAATCCTTCCCCTTTTGGACATACCGACAGATTAGACACTTTCTATCATCTCAAGGAACGACACTGACTTGGACTAGACAGTTAACCTCATTTGAGGAACTGTGCACCAGAACCTCCCCACAAAGGCACCTAATCTCGTATATGTATAACATGCTAGTAGAAGATACCTCTTGCACTCCAGATTCCGCGCAAATAGCATGGGAAGCAGATCTCCAGATGACCTTCACGGAGGAGGAATGGTCACATATCAACGAATGTATACACAAGGGCTCCCTTAATGTAGCCATTCAGGAGAATGGCTATAAAATTCAAACACGTTGGTATAGGACTCCCTCACTTTTACATAAATTCTCGCCAACTATCCCAGATACCTGCTGGAGATGCGGGAAAGCAAAAGGCACAATGCTACACATTTGGTGGAACTGCGAATCCATACAGCCATTCTGGAAAGAGGTTCACGACCTCATCACACATATCACAACTTACACTCTGACATACTCCCCAGCCCAATACCTTCTACATCACACTCACCTGACTAGAAACGAGTACTTTAAATCTTTAGCTATGCACTTGGTGAACGCAGCCAAACTCTGTATCCCAACACATTGGAGATCCACCTCTACTCCCACGATTGGGGAGTGGTTTCGGAGGATTTCCAAGATAGAAGAGATGGAGGAAGTGGTGCACATCTCACAAGAGCGAATCCAGAAATTTACGACCACATGGGCCTGTTGGACACATTTCAAATTTTCTCAAAGCTATGGCACGTATAGCCCCTGAATACTCTTTTGATTAGACTACCAAGAATTAAAAATAGTCCGGTTCGAGTCGGGGTGGCTATACCCAATAGAAGGGGTCAGATGGACCGAGAACTCTGTCGCTACTCTCCCCTCAAAACTTCACTATTTCCCCTCTCCCCAACCCGCCATTCTTCTTTTTCTTCTTCTTCACTCTCCCTCCATATCCTTTACACACTTCTTTTTGTCCCCCCTTTTCTCATTTCCTACTTAAGATCCTTAACTCAATGAAGGGGCCATAAGAATTCTTATGAACACCCCATCAAAGGTTATGTATAAAGTCACTCGAATCTGTCGATAACTAATATAAACCCTGAATTGACATTTACATATCTGTATTTATGTAAAATATTTTATTTGAGATTATTGTGACAAAATTTTCTATATGATACCCTTGTTACTGTACAAGATATTATTTTGCATACCTTTTTTTTCAATAAAAACTATTATGGAAAAAAAAAAAAAAAAAAAAAAAGAAGAGAGTTTAACAAGACTCGTGGCCACTCATTAAAATTAGAAGAAAAGAGGTTTAACCTTAAACTACGTAGAGGGTTCTTTACTGTAAGAGCGGCAAGGATGTGGAATTCCCTTCCACAGGCGGTGGTCTCAGCGGGGAGCATTGATAGCTTCAAGAAACTATTAGATAAGCACCTGAATGACCACAACATACAGGGATATACAATGCAATACTGACACATAATCACACACATAGGTTGGACTTGATGGACTTGTGTCTTTTTTCAACCTCACCTACTATGTAACTATGTAACTATGATTTTCTGCCAGCAGCATCTATGGAATTACAACAAACTTCTCCAGCTGAAGATCTGGTAACTGAACAGAGGGTCCAAGACCTCTGTCCCACACTTTTAGCAATTCCAGAGACTGAGGATTTGATAGACGTTTCTGTAGAGGAGGAACCACCTAGCAAATCCCCAGCAGAAGTGCTGGCAACCAGACAGAGGATCCAAGACCTCTGCCCCACACCTGCAGCAAATGTGGAGGCCCAAGTTGAGGAGGTGGCAGTCTATCGCAAGCTGCAGATCAGGATCCAAGGAGAGAATGCAGTCATCACCTCACAACTGCAGCTTGATCTGGTGTCGGTGGATAGGGCATCAGTCCCCACCTGTATACCCCAGGGATGCTGGGCAGTTGGCCCAGATCCCCAACAGCAGGATGGAGTGAGCTCAGTCCCCCTGTCTTCTCTCTAGTGGCAGAAAGGACTCCAGGGAGAAGGGCCAGTCCAGGCCTCTCCCCAGTGGCAGATATGTTCTCTGAGAGAGGCAGAGGTTGGCTGGGTGAGTAAGGCTCTGTTTGGAACAATTTGTTTGGGGTACTGTGTGGGTACAGGCAGTAGAGGACTGGACTAACTTTGGAGTCAACCCATCTGGGGTCTCCTCCTGCATTAGTCTCCTGCCGAAAGGGGAGAAATGTCACAGACCTAGCCGGGACAGAGGCTGTTGGAGAGGACTGAATGCAAGCCTCTTGCATTTTGATTATGGGCCCTGGATTTTCAAGGGAACAATACTCTTTGTGAGGTGAATTAGAAATCCAGTCTGAACTGTACTAATCGGACTCAGTCGTGTATATATGTATATATTGTATGTTGTTTGATTCTGTTGGGGACTCCTTGCTGTGATCATTTGGGATTTGTGTCCCTGAAGAGGGAGGGGGGAATCCTCCAGCAGCCCCCTGCTGATAAGACTAATTCATACTGTTGGGACACATCCTGTGAGGAGATGCTGGTGTCATCAACTCCACTCACTTGTGTTTATGTTAATTGAATGAGCTGATCACATTAGCCACCAGCACTGGCTAGGAGACGAACAGTCTAGGCTGAGGAGGGGGGAGATTGCTGTTTGTATTGTTAATTGTAATTAGCTCCTGCTATTGTGTTTATACTACTGTGTGAAGCTCGGTGCCCACAAGTCTGTCCTACAGATCATGTCTCTGGGTCATCTGGTCTGGGTAAATTTAATAGTAAATTAGCTCATGTTAATTAGGTTAGCTTTGAGTCATCCTGGTGTATAAATGTGTGTGAGATCTCAAATAAAGAGTTAGTTCTGATGTACTCCAAGACTGGTGTTGTCTAGTTCTTGGGGGTTCCTCTGGCCAGATCCATTGGACTCGTGTTCCAGAACTTAGGAAGCAGTATACTGACGGAAGCACTCAAGCGGAGTGTGGGACGTTCCGTGACAGATGTGTACTAGTCTCCTTACAAATGGGTCAAATCTATAGTCCTATATTCTGGCATTAGTTTTACATATTTTGCTAAAATAAAATCTATGAGTGATCTCAAGTACTTTTTTGAAACTGACCAATCACAACAGATCACATGACAACTGTAAACAGTGGATGGCTTCTTTTCATGCCATCCATTGTATACATTTGTATTGCTAGCTGTGATTGATCACAGTAATCACATGGTACAGACAGGGCCAATCACAGCCCATTTGTACCACATGATTAGCTTTGGCCAATCACAGCTAATCACAACAAAAGACACTGAATTAATCAGTTTCATTCAGTAAATATGGTTGCTTATACCAATGAAATTCATTGGTATAAGCAATCATAATGTGTAAAAAAAATCCTGATCACTTCCCTAGAGTGGTGCAGTGTTACTTTGGTAACACTGTGCTGCTCTGGTCACATTGTGTGAAAAAAAATCATAAAAAAAGAAAAAAAAGTAATACAAAATTAAAATAATTTAAAAAAATTGAAAAAGAAAAAATTCTTTTTGTTTTCTTTACATACTGTTACCTGTCAGTGTCGCTGATCACCGCCACACCAGTTAAATGATAGCGCTGGTGGCAGTATGTAAAAAAATATATATTTTTTTGAATTTCTTAATTTTCCAAAAAACTGTAACAAAAAAAAACTCACCATGCCTCTTACTAAATACCTTGGACTGTTTACTTTCCAAAAAGGGGTAATCGAGAAATGAGAGTACATCAGGATTGATTGATTTTCAGATATATGCCATCGTTTGTGGACTCTATATCTTTCCGACTAAATAATAAACACTGATCTGGGTTATTTTCAACCAAGGAAATGTAGTAGAGTACATTTTGACCTAAATTTATGAAGAAAGATTATTTATTTGAAAAATTGTATAACAGAAACGAAGAAAACTCGATTGTTTTTTCAAAATTTTTGGTCTCTTTTTGTTAATTTTTCAAAAAAATAAAAGACCCAGTGGTGATTAATTACCACCAAAAGGAAGCTCTATTTGTTTGAAAAAAAATGATAGAAATTTCTTATGGGTACAGTATTGCATGACTGTGCAATAGTCATTCAAAGTGTGACAGTGCTGAAAGCTAAAAACTGGCCTGGGCAGTAGGGGGTAAACATGCCCAGTATTGACACGGTTAAAGGTTTTATTTGTTTTAAATGGAAGTTTGATTGCATGAAATATATATAAACATCATGAAGCCAGCCCAATGGATCAATATACAGATTTATTTATGTTGAACTTTGAGGAAAGATTTAGTATACAATAATAAAGTAAATTAGAGCCTTGATCACACAAGGCATTCATGAGCAATAATATTTATTTTATCTGGTAACCTTCTACCTGAATATTATTACTTTTAGGAAAGCAGTGAGCTCTTTTGTATCAATCATTTAATTCCAGGAGAATACCTTTATACACATACTGTACACTCCTTTAATGTTTTGGTATCTTGACATTATAGTTTGCTGATGATTTATATAAACAATATACAGTATTTTATAATCTAAAACTAGTAATTAACCAAGTTGTATCACTACACAAATAATACATCCAGTATACTGTATACAATGTAATTTAATTCAAAACACAAAAATATGTGGTAAAAAAAAGCTATCAAAAATCAAAATACCGGGGCGTGGCTACCGCGCAGCTGAATGGACGCTTAAACCCACAGCTCCGCTCCAGCTTCAGGAACCGAAGCCTTGGGAACGACACAACGAACCTGCTCAACCTCAAAAACGAGCCTAAAAGCCCTGCAACTATCGCAAGATGACCCGCAGGAAAAAGGACAACGAACAGCCGAAGAAATTACCGGATTTCTTCCAGATGAAAGACCGCGGCCTTCTCCAAGATGGCGCCGGCGCCATGCGAGATCCTCCTTCCCCCACAGGCAGCGCGCGGTCTGCGATCTCCAGCCCGGGCTCACAAGCAGGCTCTAAGCACAGCTCTCCTGGAGCCTCCACACCCATGTCCCGCAGCCCAGCAAAGTCCAAACCTCGGATGGCGGAGAACATCCAGCAAGACAGCATGACTCCGGACACCATGGAGGACACAAGGGAGCTGGTGGACCCGTTCACAGCCTTCCCAACAACGGGTAAGCCTGTATCAGACACCACCTTAAAAGACATGCTTGTCTCCCTACGCAGCTCTATGCATACAGATATGATGCAGTGTGTACACAACTTTAAAACTGAACTAGGAGCTATAGGGGGAAGAGTTGATCACATAGAGGATAAAATGGGGGATTTTGCAGCATCTCACAATACTCTGATTGACGCTCATAATGACCAGTCTGATGAGATTACAGGGCTCGGGTCAAAGGTCGCCGACCTTGAAGACAGGTCAAGAAGAAATAATATTAAGATTAGAGGGGTCCCTGAAAATGTTCTTCCCCCACAACTCCAGCAATATGCACAGGATCTAATCCAAACCTTCTTACCTAACATTCCAGAAAATGAAATCTATATAGACCGCATTCACAGACTCCCAAAACCAGCACACCTCCCTGACAACATACCCAGGGATGTGCTGATGCGAGTGCACTTTTACCAGACCAAGGAACAACTCATGTCTGCGTTCCGTAAAAACCAACAACCCCCAGAAAGATTTGCACATCTCCAACTGTTCGCAGACCTCTCACAATTCACCATGCAAAAACGAAAAGCCTTATTGCCGGTGACCAAAGCTCTCCGCAACCACAATATACCATACAGGTGGGGATACCCCGTGAAAATAACAGTTACCCATGATGGTAACACCACGGTAATCACGGACGTAGAGGAGGGACTCAAACTACTCCGATCACTAGACATACTACCTGATCGCCCTTCAGAGGGCCCTTCACCCCCTGCAAAACTCGACACTCAATACGAATGGCAAACAGTGTCCAGAAAGAGCAGTACCAAACGAAACAACTCAAAAACACCCAAATATAAAAATTAATTCTACATCATCGCATCAAGGTTCCTACTAAAGCCTGGAGCATGTACCAAAGTTCCCCCCCGCTTGAGATATGGGCATTTACTATGCCCTCAGATGCAAGTTCAACCCCACAGTTATTATGCAATACTTGTTTTTTTTTACTATTACCTTTTATTTTTTCCCCTACTATGACCTCTCTCTCCCTCTACTGGTCTGGACTCCAAGTGGACACCCTCATCAAAGTGGACCCAAGAAACAACAACCAACCCAACCAACGTCGACTCATCGAAACAAGATGGACTACTCCAAAGAGACCAAGGTACTACACGCACCACTCCCCATACTACACTAAATGGCGCTTAAAATAGTTTCATTTAATGTAAACGGTCTCAACCACCCAGCCAAGAGAGCTTCTGCATGGAAAGAAGCAATAAAGCTCCAAGCAGATGTCTTATGCCTTCAAGAGACACACTTTGCCACTGGTAATACCCCACATTTTCAACACCAGCAATTTCCCCATGTTTTTCTTGCCTCAGCTCCTTCAAAACAAAAAGGGGTCCTTATCGCTATCAGAGACTCTGTGGCCTTTCAACTTTTAGAAACACACGTAGACCCTGCTGGAAGATACATAATACTCATAGGAAAGCTCAATAACAAACCCTTCACCATCGCTAATCTCTATGCTCCTAACTCCCACCAACTCCGTTTCCTGAGGAGACTCTACCGTAAAATTTTTACCGTTCAACAGGGATCTCTGATTGTCTGTGGAGACCACAATATATCACCTGATCACTCTCTGGACACTACCTCCAAGGCCAAGCGTCCTCCTCCTTCACTTCAGCCTCTGCTACACTCGGAAAATATATTCGATGTATGGCGCTGCCAACATGCAAACGAGAAGGACTACACCTTTCATTCTGCTAGACATAATTCATATTCCAGAATAGATCTGATTATGGTTGATAAAAGGTTATTGCAGGCAGTGTCCTCCTCCACCATACATGACATAACATGGTCTGACCATGCTCCTGTATCGATCGTGGTGGTGGAGGGGCACACTCCAAGCCCGGCATATATATGGAGAGCCAACACACGTATTCTTCAAATGCCACAGCATGTTAAAAATTTAAGTAAAAATCTAACTGAATTTTTTGAAGCCAATACTGGTTCGGTATCTGATCCGGCAGTATTGTGGTGCGCCCATAAAGCGTTTGTTAGAGGGTTGCTGCTTCAGATAAGTGCAAGGGAGAAGAGACAGAGGACGCATAAGCTTAACTCACTAATCAATGATATAAAAGACCTGGAGACAGCAAACAAACAAAACCCCACCTCTCACAATGCCCAAAAATTATCCCAGCTCCGCTTGGATCTCAGACTCCTATTGATCGAAAATTATGACAAACACATACAATACCTTAGAATGTCTCACTACTCATCGGGCAACCGTGCAGGCAAATTTTTAGCCCAGAGGCTCAAGATAGCTAGAACCAAATCCAAAATTCCCTTTTTGACACACCCCATCACTAAACACAACATTTACAATCCCAAAGACATAGCAAACTCCTTTGCTGAATACTACTCTACACTATACAATCTGAAAACAGACCCTGATACCCCACAGCCAACTGAAGAGAAAATTCAGGCCTTTCTAGCGCAACTCAATCTTCCTTCTCTATCTCATACACAACTTGAGACCCTAAATGCCCCTATAACTGAGTCTGAGATCCAAAAGGGAATACGATCACTCCCCCTGGGCAAATCTCCAGGCCCAGATGGCCTCCCTAATGGGTATTATAAGGCATTCCAATCCATACTAGCCCCAACCCTACAGACAGTTTACTCTGCTGCGATGTCCTCTGCCTCGTTTCCCCCAGAAATGCTTAAAGCATATGTGGTAACTATCCCAAAGCCTGGTAAAGAGCCTACCTCCCCGGCCAACTTCAGGCCAATATCTTTACTTAACACAGATGTTAAGCTTTATGCAAAAATATTGGCCCACAGACTGCTTCCAATCCTCCCACATCTTATAAAACCTGACCAATCTGGCTTCACGGCGGGAAGACAACCTGCCGATGCCACCAGAAGGGTCATCAACATAATACAACATGCCGGGTCGTGTCGAACGCCTTCTCTGCTCCTCTCTTTGGATGCGGAGAAGGCGTTCGACAGGATACATTGGGGTTACATGAACCAAACCCTGCAAAAATACGGGTTCGCTGGCCCCATCCTATCTGCTATTCAGGCATTGTATTCTTCTCCCTGTGCACAAGTCTTTACATCTAATTTACTATCTGATACCTTCAACATATCGAATGGGACTAGACAGGGATGTCCCCTCTCCCCCTCAATTTTTAACCTACTGATCGAACCCCTTGCAGAAAGAATCAGAACACATCCGAATATTTTAGGCTTCTCCATACAAGGGAAATCACACAACATAAATCTATTTGCAGATGACATCATCTTATTCCTCTCCCAACCCAAAATATCATTAAGTCATGCACACAATACCCTAAATGAGTTTAGCAACATCTCATATTATAAAGTCAATTTTACAAAATCAATCATATTAGATTTAGGAATACCCCCCTCCTTAAAATCCGAACTTCAGACATCCTTCCCCTATACATGGAGCAAGAAGAGCATCACCTACCTAGGTCTTACATTGACCAAAAACCCAAATGATCTAGCAGAAACCAACTACTCCTCTTTAATTACTAAACTCACCAAAGAAACAAATAGACTAGCCAAAACAGAACTAACTTGGTCGGGCCGTCTTGCCTCATTCAAAATGTTAATATTACCCCAAATACTATATATATTCCGAACACTAGCTGTCCCAATACACAACACACATATCAAAGCCTTAAATACTCTACTTTCCAGATACATCTGGCAATCCAAAAGACCAAGGTGCTCTAAAATCCCCCTGGTCAAACATAGAGGAGCGGGAGGGATGGGACTAGTGGACATCAGGGACTATTATCGTGCCGCAATTCTTACACAACTTAAAGAATGGTTTGACCCAACATCTGACAACCTATGGTGTGGAATTGAAAGAACTATAATTCCTTCTAACAACCTACAATGCTTCCTACTTTTAGATGTATGGAAACCTCACCCACTACACACCCTCCCACTCACCCTCCAAGCATCATTATCTGCATGGAGAGACCTATGTAAAAATCCAACCATGCCACCCCAACTCCAGGAAATCCCTATACCCATAGCAATTATCTCCCAAGCCATCCCCAATCTTAACATGGGAGATTGGCACAACAGAGGTATAAAATTCATCACGGATTTATATTCCAATAACTCCCTCATCCCCTTCACCACACTGCAGGACCAATATAATCTATGCCCTGCAGATCAATATAAATATAACCAAATAGCTCATCTCCTACGCTCTATTAAATCACACCATATATACCTACCAAAAGAGGCGTGGAAATATCTCACCTCGAAACCCACTCCTCCAAAAGGTATCTCTCTGTTCTACAATATTTTTCAAAACAAACTTGATTTTATCAAATCTCAACCTTTCCAGAAATGGGAAACAGATCTAAACGTGCGCATTGCGAACTCACAGTGGCAATGTGCATTTAGATCACTCTATAAAGCTTCAAAATGTGTCAACCACTGGGAACTTTCCCAGAAAATTGCATTACGCTGGTATCTTACACCTTACAGGATTTCAAAATTTGGAAACAATGGCTCCCCGCTATGCTGGAGGAAATGTGGCTCCATAGGTAACCTTTTACATATGTTCTGGTCCTGTAGACACCTAACTAGCTTTTGGAACTCTGTCTTCCGGATTATTTCTAGCATCACGGGGATTCTGACCCGCCCTAAACCAAGCTTGGCAATTTTAAATGTGGGTATTGAGAAATTCCCTCCTGAATTCAAAACTGTAATCACACACATTCTCCTAGCTGCTAGAACACTAATAGCCAAACACTGGAAGGCAGACAGAGCTCCAAATGTATCTGAAGTCCTCACAAACACCCAGACACACTATGTATATGAATCTCTGATAGCCATCAAGAATGGCCAGAAAGAAAAGTTTGATAAAAATTGGAAAATTTGGACAACATGGTTTAAAGGTAACTGACTTTAACAAATAATAGATGAACTATTCAAAATCTAGATGCTTCCACTATGTCCACATGAGATCAGACCATGGATGAACCTTCTTCAACCTTTCCCCCTCCCCCCCCTACTCCCCTCCCTTCCTCCCTCCTTCCTTCCTCCCCTTTATGTTATTTTGTTCTTTATACGCTAAACTTCAAGCAACATTATATCCGCATACGGATAACATGTTATTCAGTTATAACTATAATAATGATGTTAATACGCCTCACGAGACCATTACCTTAATAACATCTTGATATTACATTGTCTAAATAAAATAGATATACTTATGTTAATGTAATATGGTACAACATAACGGTGTAACACTGTACTCTATGTATAACATGCAAAACTCAATAAAAACCATTTTATAAAAAAAAAATCAAAATACCTATATTAATAGCTCTCACTTTAACCTATTAAACCTTACAAAATTCCCCATAGAGGTCCTTGTCTCCTAAGCTATTTAGTACTTCAGTTTGCAAAAACTTTAAGCATTTTGTACATTATATAATATTGTGTAAAAATATGTGTGTATGTTAACCTATTATATAAGCCAATTAAATTCTATATAAAAATCAAGGTTAAAAAGTGTCATACTAGAGACAAAAGCATATACACATTATCATAGGGGTTCCTTTTAAGTGATGGTGCCCATTTTTTACTTCCTTAGAAAAGGACCAACCATCTGTATCATTACTATTTTATACTCATGAACATACTTTATCAGCACTAACAAACCTATACATTACAATGAGGCTAGCTGTAAGACACATCTGCCTTGGTGCACAATTGTGGTTGTGGATATATGGTAATTATTGTTTTATTTCTCATATTGCAACCTGGCTGATACATACAGTTGACATTCTCCCTCCCCTTTGCAGGTGAACCTATTCAATAGTTAGACTGCAGTCTTCAAAGCTTTTCTCATTGTTGTCCTCTTGCTGTTCTTTTTTATTTTAATATAAGTTTAAAATCCCATAGTCATTTGCAATTCATGGGGAACTTTCTCATGTAAATTCTGCTACTCTTCCTGGGATCACAAGTTATTCAATCTCACTGCTGATATCCAGAAAAAAAAATTACTGAATCTCTAAATTCAACAGTTTTTATCTATTTGGAATTAAGTGGTTAGTCCCTTGCAGAACAAAATATATTAATATTTTCTTATAAGCAGGAATGGTATAAATTGCATACTTAAAATGGAGCAAAATATTATCTATCATACCCAAATATTAAAATATGATACAATGTCATTAATATTTTCTCACTGCATAGTCCAGTGCAAATTCTAACATAGTCGATTCTAAATTCTAACAAATTATAACATCATAATGGCACAATTAGAATATATTTATAGAAAAACTTAGGTCTAAAAGTTGACACCCTTCACTCTTAAGTATTTGTCATTTACTGCAGTATATCAAAATAAAGTAAAACATGAAGTTTTAATCTGTGTAATCCCTCTTGGCAGCCATCTAGTTGCATTTGGCACAATATATTAATACTCGTTTTGTAGCTGGGCCATTTACTGCACTTGAAGGATATTAAATATAATGATTTCTTTGGCAATGTATTATCAATTTCTACTGTAAGCTAATGCAGGGTCTCCATGCATCAAAATAATATGTAATATATAATTTATTTTGAGAAAATCAATTTGCACAACAGTTTTTTATTTTATTTTATAGATGTATTGTAAAAATTCCCCTTTGATTTTATTTCATAGTTAGTAAGGTTGAATAAAGACACCATTCCATCCAGTTCAACCTGAATAAGTGTGGGTGCGTGTCTACAATTGTCCCTATCCCTGTACATTGTGTCTCATTAAGATGCTCCTTTATTATATATTATTTATTTAAGGTCCCCATATAGTGCTGTCAATTTACGCAGTGCTCCACACATACATTGCAAACTCACATCGGTCCCTACCCTCAAGGAGCCCACAATCCAAGGTCCCCATTCATATACTAGGGCCAATTTTGGACAGAAGCCAATTAACCTACCAGCATGTCTTTGGAGTGTGGGAGGAAACCGGAGTACCCGGAGGAAGCCCACGCAGGCACAGGGAGAACATGCAAACTCCAGGCAGGTAGTGTCCCTTTTTACTGTTGGGTGAGAGTGATACCCACTACACCACTGTGCCACACCTATAATCCCTTTTCTGCTAAATTAATTTACAGTAGGATTAGAGTCAACTGCACCTTCCTACTGTTTCTTCTATGTCGTTAAGCTCACTGGTACAGGCAACTCCATCCATACCACCTTATATAGGAAGCCCACTGCTGGGAATGCCCTACTTAGAGCAGATTCAGCACATCCCAAACATACCATACGAGGTGTTCCGTACGGACAATTTTTGAGGCTCAAACGCTTGTGTAGCACCCCTGAAAGTTTTCACAGAGAGGCATACAGTATGGCCCAGCGTTTTAGAAACCTGGGGTATGGTACAGCTCTAGTTAATAGAGCACTTGACAGAGCCAGTACCATCCCTAGACATACATTATTACAAGATAAGCTTCATATTAGCCCCCCTTCCATTAACATCCCAGTATTTTCTACACCATACAGCGCAGAATTTAACCAAATTAGGAGAATTGTCACCAAATACCTTCCTATCTTATACAACGATGCTGCATTTAACAATATACTGTCCAAAGGGATTAAAGTGGTCTCCCGCAGGGCTCCCACCCTGGGGAATTCACTTCCACCCAGCTTAGTAGTATCTGAACAAAGGAAGGCCAACTGGTTGAATTTTAAGGGTAACTACAAATGTGGCAAAAAAGGATGCAATTATTGTAGTCACATAAAAAAGGGCAAGCAGGTTCAATCTTGTACAAATGGCAAAGTTTTTAATATCGCCTCATTCATAAACTGCAACACTCAGTTTATAATATATGTGATTACTTGCGATATTTGCCAGATTCAGTATGTCGGGCGGACAACACGCCGCCTCAGGGACCGCCTATATGACCACTTATACGATATTGAAAAGGACAGATTAACTAACGTGGCAAAACATTGGATTTTTGTACACCAGAAAGACGTTACAAGTCTCCATATCCAAGGCATAGAGAAAATTGTCACCCCCACTAGGGGAGGAGACAGGTTCCAACTGCTTTGCAAACGCGAAGTTTATTGGATATTCTCTTTAAATACGAGAATTCCTTTGGGCCTTAACTTTGAATGGGATGTTTCCTATTTTTATGAGTAACTTTCCTATACTGCTTGAACATGGTCATAACACCTACATTATCAGGAGTCCTCATAAAGAACATTTCATGTTCATTTTTTACATTTTCACGTTTTGTCAGCCATTCTCTGTTTCCTCTTGTTTTGTGTTCCGGTCAGATGGTGCCAAAATAGGAGTTTTTTCCATCTACTGACCATTGGGGCCCATGTACAAACATATCCAATCCTATACATGAATATATAATATTTACCACCTTGATTGGTATATGTGCCTGATAAGTTCCCCTACTCTGCATACTCAGTATAGTAACTATGGCAGACTAGGAATTCCCAGGGCACCATGGCCAATAATAGATGTTTGCAAAAAGTTTACATTAACAATAGCAATACACAATATCTTTTATTGTTTCGTGATATCCATCATGTTCGGGTGTTTTATATACCTGACTAAAGTACAAGCTAATTTTATCTGAGGATGCATATCGCGACAATATTGAGATAAATAGTTTTATTCTATTTCGTTCTCCACACATTTTTGTGTTATTACATCTACCTTCCTCCTCGTTTTCTTTTGATAAATATTCATGATTTGTATCATGAGGTTTCACAATTTTATTTCATTATTATTACTTTTATTCTAGCTCATTCTTCATCACATAGATATATATGGAAATTTTCATTGTCCTATACATCTCTCTAGTTGTGTAGGAAACACCTGATATATATATTAGGTTTTTACGCAATATGTTTTCACACTTTTTTACTTCATTTTATTTTATTCATTTTATTCATTTTCATTCATTCACATTTTGTATACCTTGTTGTCCATATACATATATTTTTTTGGACACCTTGGGATCATAATTCAGATATATTAAGCTTATTTATATGTACATAAGCTGACATACATTGTATCGTTTGTGTTCAGTGCTTATTTTGCGAGTGTAATGTTGTAATATGAATATGTAGTTGCTTCTCTTTAGAATGCAGCATTATAACATGTCTTCTCATCGTCTCTATAGATTAGATTCACGCCGATCATTATATGCCTGTTTTCATCTGTTTCACTTGCCGGTGTCAATATATGAGCATTGTATTAGTGGACTCATAAGATGTATTATTCTAATATGTTTTGTTTGGAGGTCTTGGCATTTGCTGACACACATATACTGAGACATGCTTTTATATGAGCCACCCGAGATGGATCACAAACTAATATATTTTTAACTTAATTGTCTGTCCGGATAATTTTTATGATCTCAGTCTGGTAACATTTCGTCCAGCCTGTAGTACCTTATTTGTTTTTCATTTGACCTTTTTTGTGACCCCTCAAACTCGATTGACTGGCCGAGACCACCTCCAACTTTATTACCATTATAATTCCATCTAGACATTTAGTGTGACATAGATTAGCGGCGCTCTATTATCTTGAACACCGCTGCTTCACTCCTGAAATTCCACACACACCCTGCTCACAGCTAGGCTCATCATTTAGAATCACTACGCTACAAGTCAGTCTACTGGGACCCTGCATATATCACTGCCATTTGACCAGATCAGGGCAACCCGGATCAGCGTGATTTTATGTCTTCGTATCCCAGCCTATAGTACCCTACTTGTTTTTCATTTGTCCCTTTTTGTGATCCCTTAAACTTGGGTGACTGGCCGAGACCTCTACCAACTTTATTACCATCACTATAATTCCATCTAGACATTTAGTGTGACACAGATTAGCGGCGTTCTATTACCTCGAACACCGCTGTTTCACTCCTGAAATTCCACACACACCCTGCTCTCGGTCAGGCTCATCACTTAGAATCACTACGGTACTAGTCAGTCTACTGGGACCCTGCATATATCACTGCCATTTGACCAGATCAGGGCAGCCCTTATCAGCATGATTTCATGTCTTTGAATCCCATAGTTTATTTTTATTATTACAGGGCCCTATATGTACCTTGTTGTTAACCGCGGGCATATCACGTATTATTTCAGGTCACATTGCTCTATATTTTACCTGTATTATTCCGGCTTATCATAGAGAGCTTCATCCACTTCACCAGCATATTATAGAGAGCTTCATCATATTCATATATTTTGTTCACATATAGTTTTATTACATTCACTCTTCACATTTACTTTGTATGTTGTCTGAATATTTTTATCAATATATTTTCTCTTTTTTAATGAGAAATATTTTTTACACATTTTTTCCTTTCACCTAATAGTAATCCCCTTTTTTTCATACTTATCACCTTTTATATATACACGCTATAGAAGTATATTCATTATTATATACACGTTTATTGATAGGATTCACCATATATATTTACACACATATACATATTTTTTGCCTACACATGTACATATACACATCTTTTTTCACATTCTTTGTCATCTATCTACATGGCACGGTTTTAAAAACATTTTTCAATCAGTCAACACACCAAATAGTCAGCAGATGCCGAGACCTCATTAAATCGGCTTCCAGCTGAGACTCAATGACCATCTAATTGGGCAATCATGTGATACCCCATTGAGCTATATAAGAGTTTGTCTTTTTAATATTTGTTAGCTATGAGTAAGCACTCAGTCCTGAGTGTGAAACGCGTCAGCTTACCTGTACTTTCTGCATGACAGTCTTGTTATTTTGATGATCCCATTTTTTCAATAAAGTGACGTTTTTTGACTACATCCGGTGTGCGGCATCCAAATCTTCTCCTCCATTCAAGCCTGCTTTGCTTAGCATTCAGCCAGCACCTGGAGCTCTTCTGCTCTGAAACTTCCACTTACACCTGGGTCGGTGTCAGCCTGAGCGGTGGAAACACTTTCTTTGCTTGTCTGTTTCTTCTATGTTATGTGTTCTTTTAAGGTACCACATGTCTCTAGGGATGAGTGAATCTGCCCAAGTTCGATTTGCTACTAGTTTTTCAAAATGTCTTCTAAATTCAGAAAATCTGTACTTTTTCTTGAACCCAATTGAAGTTTATGAGGGGAAAATCTTGGTATTTAAATGTTTTCTTTTTGTGGGCTAATAAACAAACTATTGCCAAAACAAAAGAGACATAGAAACAGAGCACTGCCACTGGGGTCATGAATCAATAAAAAAAAATACAGAAAGGAGAGGGTCATTTTATGTGGTTTCAAGGGTTAAATTGAATATATACAAATCCCTTGTAGCTCCCTACCCCAGACAGAGTAAATGTAGTTTTTGGTTCTACTGTACCCAGTAAAGCAACAAACTATTTTCTAGGTCTGTCCACGTTTCCTTGAGCTTGGTGGTTGATTGCTCTTGTCTGTCCATGGAAAAAGCTTCCTTCTATTGTGTGCCTCTCTTTTGGAACTGCTGTTCCTGGGAGGCAGCCTGTTCTACTGAAGAGCTGTTGCTAGGCTTAAGCATGTGCTAGGATGAGGGCCTGGAAGAACTTAGACTGAAAAGCATTTACATGGTGTTAAAAAACAGCACAATGTTCATACAGCCTCAGAAAGAAGGACGTGGAAGAGGGGAACATTAGTAACACTAGCAGACAACTGGCTGCTCCATGACTGAGAGGATGTAGGTGTGGAGGGTTTTGTTAGCCAGTCAGCTATTTGCTTAGTGTACTGTGACTGTACTGGTCTGGTCAGACAATCTGGGAGAAAAAGGCACACAGTTTGTGCTGCCCCACCACCTCTATGTCCTACAGGACCTGCTATTGCCAAGCATAAACCTATGCTTCTCATTTTATATCTGCCGGTTATTATAGTAATATTTGAAGGTGAATTAAATTCCTAACTTTTACTGAAACTATGGTGATGGAGGGTTATTATGTGGTGCATTTGATGTACATTAGTTACTGAACAGCAATTGAGCAGTCTTCTGTGTACAAAGGGCAGCTCCAAAACCATGTGATAAGTTTTGAATCCAAGGTAAGGTGGCTCTGAACCCAAACCTCATCCCCTATATGTACTGTATCAGTCCAGGGCTTGCTGGGTCCACAGTATGCATGGCATTAACAACTTATTGTCCCTGGCAGCTCTATGCTTTCCATATCAGTCCAACTGCTGCTCTACACATGCATTCTCATATTATCTGGTAAATACTCAGGTAATAAAAAAAATATTAAAAAAATAGGTTGCCTTATGCCATTTGATAATGACCTAAGATTGTGTGCATTCCTTGGTAACCAACTTAGTATAACTCTCTGGTAGTGCCTGAAACACTATCCCTTCTAATTGCCACATGCCACACTTCATTTTCTGGGACCTGTGCGGGCGGCACAGTGGTGTAGTAGGTAGCACTCTCGCCTAGCGGTAAAAAGAAAAACACTACCTGCCTGGAGTTTGCATGTTCTCCCTGTGCCTGCGTGGGTTTCCTCCAGGTACTCCGGTTTCCTCCCACACTCCAAAGACATGCTGGTAGGTTAATTGGCTTCTGTCTAAAATTGGCCCTAGTATATGAATGGGGACCTTGAAATGAGGTTAGGGACTGATGTGAGTCTGCGATGTACAGGGTTAGGGACAATTGTAGACACGCACCCACACTCACTCAGGTTGAACTGGATGGACTGGTATCTTTATTCAACCTTACTAACTATGTAACTATGTAACCATTTTGCAGCAAATTCTGGACACCATATTGTTCTTTCTTAAAACACTCTCTTATAGATCTTCTATGTTCTTTTACTTTATTGGCTTTCACTGGTAGTTCTGGCCCTATTTGCACATTGTACATTCTGACGTCTGCCATGCTTATTTCCAGTCTTTTAAAAAAAAAAAAACTTTTGCAGAATGTTTATTTTGTTCACACTAAAAGCAATCCTTTCCTGCGTTGACCAGAACCCATTGCTTCCATGTTTTACTTTGTATTCTCTCATTCTTTGGGTTAACTAAAGTGATTGTAAACACTCTTTTTTCTAAGAATGAACAAACATGGTATACTTACCTGCACTGTGCAAGGGTATTCCACAGAGTGGCCCCTTACCTTCTTTTCTGGACTCCCCCACCTGGGGGGAGTTCTACATCCTTACCACTCTAGCAGTAAAGACCCCTTACTTAGTTTAACCACTTTAAGACCACCCACAGTACTTTTACTGTCACCAGTCAGTATCCCTGATCACCACCACACCAGTCATATGATGACACTGTACTGCATTGGTGACATTATGTACATGAAAAAAATTTAATTACTTCATTTTCAAAAAAATTGTGACAAAAAATTACAAAAAAAAAATTACAAACTGGACCCTGTGGGTGAATAGTGGTATAGATAGGTGGTGCTGCCCTAATCCTAAATGAAAGTAAACTAACTGAAAATAAATAGATTCTATTATGTGGCGTGTATAGTAATCTGCACCAAATAATTTTAAAGTGTAGTGATTGCTAACTAGTGTGGGGCCAATCACTCACACAGCAACAGGCCATAGTAATAAAAATACACTCATAAATAATAATAAAAAAAATAAATAAATCTCAACAGATGCATACACATTAATAACAGCAAATGTGGAAGTGCCAGCTTCTAATAAAGTGCACAGAGACAATAAATAAGTGAATTGCAACTTGTGTCAAACATGCAACACACAAAGTGACTGTGTGCAACAGTGCAGCCAAGAAATGCAGCACAAAAAATGTCCAAACAATCAAAGTTCTTCAGCAAAAAACTCTTCCTTCATACGTGACAGCAGCGTCCTATCATGCATCAATTGCAGTGTAGTGCTCAGATAAACAACATAGTGCACCTCTTCATGTTCAAACACACAGGTGGGTAATGGCCCCTTACCTTAAGGTAATAGGGCAAGCGCATATGACTAAACTTGGGGGTGCCGTCTTTAGGATTCCACAGCTATCCTCACAGTTCTAGTCCCAGGGCATAGTTCCCTCAGATGTTTAGGGGGGAGTATGGAAATAACAGAAAGGAGGATCCCAAATAGTGTGATACAGTTTTGCTAAAAAAAGCAGCTTTTATTTGATAAAAATAGGGTACTCACATAAAAGACAATAATACTGTGACTTGCTCCAACGAGCGTCAAGCTCATACACCTCGACCAGCATAGATGCCTGTCTTGTCCCAAATACTATATTTAGACATAGTTATAGGACCTGGGAGATGAGACAACTTCTCTACATGAAGTAACATGGTTGGGATTTGAACCCAGACCCTCAGGGATTCTAAGCAGAAGTTCTAACCTCTAAGCCACAGAGCTGCCACATAGTAGCAATCACTACACTTTAAAATTATTTGGTGCAGATTACTATACACGCCACATAATAGAATCTATTTATTTTCAGTTAGTTTACTTTCATTTAAGATTAGTGCAGCACCACCTATCTATACCGCATGCGTGAGTTGCTCTTCGCTTTTTGAATGGTCCCGCCATCTTCTGGGACCTGTGTGTGTCCCAGAAGGCAGTGGGGGGAAGGAGGATGGGCCAAAAATCTTAGTAATCTTACCCAAAAGTGGGAACAGGTACCTGTCAAAACAACTTCACTGTTTGTATATTGCGATCATATCTCCTCTTAAGCATCTCTTCTTCAGGGGGAATAAGTTTAATGTTTGCAGTCGTTCCTCAAAACGAATGTCTTCCAGTCCCCTTGTTAGCTTTGTACCCTTTTCTGAACTCTCTCCAGTTCCAGTAAATTCTTTGTGAGGACTCATGACCAGGGCTGGTGCAAGGATTTTTGACACCCTAGGCAAAACCGCATTTTGCAGCCCCCCCATTGGCTCCACCCCTGACTCCACCCACTTTACCCTGTCCATGTATACGGTGGGCTAGGGTAGTATAGGGACAGGCTAGGGTAGTATATGGACCGGCTAAGGTAGTATACGGACCGGCTAGGGTACTATACAGACAGGCTATGGTACTATACGGACATGCTACGGTAGTATACGGACTGGCTAGAGTACTATACGGACAGGCTAGGGTACTATACGGAAAGGCTAGGGTAGTATACAGACAGGCTAGGGTTCTATACAGACAAGCTAGGGTGCTATACGCACCAGCTGGGGTAGTAAATGGACAGGCTAATTATGCAACTGCCTGTCTGTACGAGCAGACAGATACACTGACAATGCTTTACGGGCTCCTAGTAAAAATAATAATAAATGCACATTTTGCAAAAATATCTGCATTTGTTATTTTTTTACAAAGCTGAACTTGAACCTCCACAACTCAAATAACCCCCCTAAATCTGTTCTCATCTGTACGCCCCTCATTAGTTCCCCTCCCCCACACACACATTAGTTCTCATCTGTACCCCCCAATCTGTTCCCCTCTGTACCCCCCCACACACACACATTATTTCTCCTTTGTACCCCCCCCAAATCTGTTCCCCCTCTCTACCCCCCCCCCACACACACACATTAGTTCCCCTCTGTACCTCCCTCCCCTCCAAATCCGTTCCACTCTGTACCTCCCCCCGCACACCTGTTTCCCTCTGTATACAATACAATGCAACAGCGGTGGTGGCCTCACCTCTAGGAGAGCGGCGCTGCTGCCTGTCCTCATGCCACAGATTCCCTACAGTCCAGGAAGAGGGAGGGGAAATTGCGGCAAGCCCAGACCTAACATGCAAGGCTTCCATCTCATCCGCCCCGGCCACTTCCATGTATCATGCAGCACTTCTGGCTGGCTGCTCTGTGTCCCAGCTCTCTCCCCTCCTCTTCTCACTGCCGCTGCTAGGGCGGCATTGCAGGCTGGGGATAGAGTGGTCCTGAAGACCTCTAAAAAAGCAGGTTGGTGGAACGGGGGGTGGAGAGGTGGAATTGTCCAGAGATGTCTTCACAGGCGCATTTTATCGCCCCCTAGCCTGCACCTATGCGGTCCTATGGATGGCGACACTGCAGGTATTTTACAAAGTGAGTGGCTGGGGATCCGGATTTTGCCACCCCTCTTACCCTGGTGCCCTTGCCTATTGCTAGCACCGGCCCTGCTCGTGACCAGAACTGGATGTCAAAAGCCAGATGTGGCCAAACCAGAATTTTGCAATGTGGTAGAATTATAGTTTGGTCTCTTCAGTAAATAGCATTTTTAATTAATCAGGGCCAGATTAACATAGGGCTATTGGAGCTGCAGCTCTAGGGCCCTTACTTTAAGATAGGCCCATTTGCCATAAAAAAAAAAGATTGACTATGAGGGCCATGGCTCGGAGACCAGGGGTCACAGAAACTCTAAATTTGGGGACTAGGTAGCTGAAGACCTACCCCACCCCTGGTCAAAATTGGGGCTCCTATCATCCATGGTTCCGGAAGATACGAGGCTCCTTGCGCAGCCTGTCAGAAGCTACATACATTGGTGCAGGGTTCCCCGTAAAATCCATACCAGACCTGAAGGGTCTGGTATGGATTTTGAGGGGGAACCCCACGCCATTTTTTTCTAATTTTGGCACAGGGTTCCCCTTAATATCCATACCAGACCTGAAGGGCCTGGTATGGAATTTGGGGGGACCCCCACGCAATTTTTTTTTAAATTTTGGTTCGGGGTTCCCCTTAATATTCACACCAGACCCAAAGGGCCTGGCAATGGACTGTGGGGGAATCCCATGCCATTTTTCTCAATGACTTTTATGTGTATTGCCAGGACCGACAATTCATTATAGCGGCAAGTACTTTTAAATTATTTTTTTTCTTTAGAAATGTCATTTTGTGCAGGGACTTTTGTAAACACGGCAAACATGCGCCACTTTATAGGCATACTATAGACACCCCCAGGTTCGAAATTTAAAGGAATATTTCACTTTTATTGGTTTACTTTAAGCATTATTAAAATCACTGCTCCCGAAAAATACTTTTTTGTGAACTTTTTTTTGCATTGATACATGTCCCTTGGGGCATTACCCAGGTCCCCAAACAATGTTTATGACAATAACTTGCATATAAGTCTTTAAAAGGAGCACTTTTTATTATTCATGTTCGTGTCCCATAGACTTTAACGATATTTGAGCGTTCAAACAAATTTTTTGCCTGTTCGCATGTTCTGCTGCGAACCGAACCGGGGGGTGTTCGGCTCATCCCTAGCTGGCAGCACTGAGTGTTTGGGGAAACCTGACAGACTGGTTGTACCCAAGTCGATTAATAGATTGTGTACAACCAGCTAGCCCATACATAGATTGACTATGGCTGGTCTCTGCTTAATTGGCTTAATTTCAGTCCATGTATGGCCCGCTTAACCACTACGCAGTCCCTAAACATTCATTCTTCTCACCTGTACATAGTGCCCACTGTCATACCCTCCGCACTCCTCTCCTGTACATAGTGCCCCTTGTTATACCCCCACAAGCCTCTCCTGTACATAATGCCCACTGTCATATCCTCCACACTCCTCTCCTATACATACTGCCCACTGGCATACCCTCCACACTCTTCTCCTGTACTTACTGCTCACTGCCATACCCTCCACACTCCTCTCCTGTACATAGTGCCCGCTGTCATACCCTCCACACTTCTCTCCTATACATAGTGCCCCCCGTCATACCCTCCACACTCCTCTCCTGTACATATTGCCCACTGTCATATCCTCCACACTCTTCTCCTGTACATACTGCCCACTTTAATAAGCTCCTCTACTGTACATAGTGTCGGCTGTCATACCCTCCACACTCCTCTGATGTACATACTGCCCCATCATACCCTCCACACTCCTCTCCTGTACATACTGCCAATTGTCATACCCTCCACACTCCTCTACTGTACATACTGACAACTGTCTTTATCTCCACACTGCTCCTCCTGTACATACTGCCCCCATAATACCTTCCACACTCCTCTCCTGTACATACTACCCACAGTCATACGCTCCACACTCTTCTCCTGTACATACTGCCCACTGTCATACTCTCCACACACCTCTCCTGTAAATACTACCCCCTGTCATACCCCCCACACTCATCTCATGGACATACTGCTCACTGTCATACCCTCCCCACTCTTCTCCTGTACATACTGCTCTCTGTCATAGTTACATAGTAGTTGAGGTCAAAAAGTCCATCAAGTCCAACCTATGTGTCTGATTATATGTCAGTATTACATTGTATATCCCTGTATGTTGCGGTCATTCAGGTGCTTATCTCATAGTTTCTTGAAACTATCGATGCCCCCCGCTGAGACCACCGCCTGTGGAAGGGAATTCCACATCCTTGACGCTCTTACAGTAAATAACCCTCTACGTAGTTTAAGGTTGAACCTCTTTTCTTCTAATTTTAATGAGTGGCCACGAGTCTTGTTAAACTCCCTTCCACGAAAAAGATTTATCCCTGTTGTGGGGTCACCAGTATGCTATGTGTATTGAAATCATATCCCCTCTCAAGCGTCTCTTCTCCAGAGAGAATAAGTTCAGTGCTTGCAACCTTTCCTCATAACTAATATCCTCCAGATCCTTTATTAGCTTTGTTTCCCTTCTTTGTACTCGCTCCATTTCCAGTACATTCTTCCTAAGGAATGGTTCCCAAAACTGGTCAGCATACTCTAGGTGCAGCCGGACCAGAGTTTTGTAGAGCGGGAGAATTATCGTTTTATCTCTGGAATTAATACCCTTTTTAATGCATGCCAATATTCTGTTTGCTTTGTTAGCAGCAGCTTGGCATTTCATGCCATTGCTGAGCCTATCATCTACTAGGACCCCCAGGTCCTTTTCCATCCTAGATTCCCCCAGAGGTTCTCCCCCCAGTGTATAGATTGCATTCATATTTTTGCCACCCAAATGCATTATTTTACATTTTTCTACATTGAACCTCATTTGCCATGTAGTTGCCCACCCACCTAATTTGTTCAGATCTTTTTGCAAGGTTTCCACATCCTGCGGAGAAGTTATTGCCCTGCTTAGATTAGTATCGTTTGCAAATACAGAGATTGAACAGTTTACCCCATCCTCCAGGTCATTTATGAACAAATTAAACAGGATTGGTCCCAGCACAGAACCGTGGGGGACCCAACTATCCACCCCTGACCATTCTTAGTACTCCCCATTAGGGATGAGCTTCGAGTTTGACTCAAACTCATGTTCGACTCGAACATTGGCTGTTCGCAAGGTCGCCGAACAGCGAACAATTTGGTGTGTTCGCGGCAAATTCGAATGCCGCAAAACACCCTTTAAAAGTCTATGGGAGAAATCAAAAGTGCTAATTTTAAAGGCTTATATGCAAGTTATTGTCATAAAAAGTGTTTGGGGACCTGGGTCCTGCCCCAGGGGACATGGATCAATGCAAAAAAAAGTTTTAAAAACGGCCGTTTTTTCAGGAGCAGTGATTTTAATAATGCTTAAAGTCAAACAATAAAAGTGTAATATCCCTTTCAATTTCGTAGCTGGGGGGTGTCTATAGTATGCCTGTAAAGGGGCGCATGTTTCCCGTGTTTAGAACAGTCTGACAGCAAAATGACATTTCGAAGGAAAAATTCCATTTAAAACTACCCGCGGCTATTGCATTGCCTACAATACACATAGAAGTTCATTGATAAAAACGGCATGGGAATTCAACACAGGGAAACCCCGAACCAAAATAAAAAAAAAAAAATGACGTGGGAGTCCCCCTAAATTCCATACCAGGCCCTTCAGGTCTGGTATGGATATTAAGGGGAACCCCGGCCAAAATTTTTAAAAAAATGACGTGGGGTTCCCCCTAAATTCCATACCAGACCCTTCAGGTCTGGTATGGATTTTAAGGGGAACCCCGCACCAAAAAAACAAAAAAAAACGGCGTGGGGTCCCCCAAAAATCCATACCAGACCCTTATCCGAGCACGCAACCTGGCAGGCTGCAGGAAAAGAGGGGGGGACGAGAGAGCGCCCCCCCTCCTGAACCGTACCAGGCCACATGCCCTCAACATTGGGAGGGTGCTTTGGGGTAGCCCCCCAAAACACCTTGTCCCCATGTTGATGAGGACAAGGGCCTCATCCCCACAACCCTGGCTGGTGGCTGTGGGGGTCTGCGGGCAGGGGGCTTATCGGAATCTGGAAGCCCCCTTTAACAAGGGAACCCCCAGATCCCGGCCCCCCCCTGTGTGAAATGGTAAGGGGGTACTTACCCCTACCATTTCACTAAAAAACTGTCAAAAATGTTAAAAATGACAAGAGACAGTTTTTGACAATTCCTTTATTTAAATGCTTCTTCTTTCTTCTATCTTCCTTCATCTTCTTCTTCTTCTTCTGGTTCTTCTGGCTCTTCTGGTTCTTCCTCCGGCGTTCTCGTCCAGCATCTCCTCCGCGGCGTCTTCTATCTTCTTCTCCTCGGGCCACTCCGCACCCATGGCATGGGGGGAGGCTCCCGCTCTTTTCTTCATCTTCTTCTTCATCCTCTTCTCTTCTTTGTTGCCTGTAAAGTCCCATAGTGGGAGTCACTACACAATGCAATTGTTGAATTAGGGATGATGGCAACATTTTCTGTTTTTACCTCTGGTTAAATTTTATTGGAATATGTCAGCTCAGGACTGGCCTCTTTAACGCTTTTCTTTCTGTCACCCAACTACCCTCCTATGGTGCCTATACCTCCATATCTCCACCCCCCTCTATACTGGCTCCTGCTAGCACCTGATGGGTATGGTCTAAACTCTCTGTCAGGTTGACAATGCTTCACAGTTTTGCCAGTTGCTTCGATTTAATATCTGGGTTTCCAGGGAAACAACTTGCTCACATTTTGCAAGGCAGTATTCACCCCCAAACTGTTGTTCAAGGAATGCATACATGGTGCAGGATGTGCACCGAGTAGCATTCACATTCCCATTGGGCATGGTGCCCACTGACCTAATGGAGATAATCCAGGGTAAATGAGGGATTATATTCTTTGTAATCCATTGCTAATCTTCCATCTTAACTTCTTTCTTCCTTTATTCTATTCTGTGCACTAGTTGTTTCCCTAAATGTCTGGAGTCTCCTGCTCACTGATCACACAGTCCCTGACGTCCTGCCTTCTTGCTTTTGCTCACTGATCACAAAGTCCCCAGCATCTTCTCCTCCTGCTCCAGCTCACTGATCACGATCACACAGTCTTCAGTCTCCTCTCCTCCTAATCCTGCACACTGATCACACACCCCCAAGCGTTCTTTCATTCGGCTTCTGGTCATGCAGCCCTGGCACTGACTGAAACTTGTTTCTCATTTCTGTTATAAAATTTTGTAAATAACTATGTTTTCTCCTTCACTGATGGGCACTGATGAGGCTGTACTGCCGGGCACTGATAAGGTGGCACTGATGAGCACGGATGAGGTGGAACCAATGAGGTCGCACTGATGAGGTGGCACTGATGGGCACTGATGATGGGTACTGATATGCAACACTGATGGGCACTGATAGGTGGCACTGATGGGCACTGATAGGTTACACTGATATGCAGCACTGATGGGCACTCATAGGTGGCATTGATGGGCACTCATAGGCGGCACAGATGGGCACTGAAAGGCTGCGCTGATGGGTATTTATGGGTGACACTAATGGGCAATGATAGGCGGCACTGATTGGTACTGATAGTTGGGCACTGATGGGCATGGATGGGCACTGATAGGTGGCACTGATTGACACTGATGAGTGGCCCTGATTGACACTGATAGATGGCAATGATTGGCATCACTGATTAGGAGGCACTGGCAGGTATTGCTGGCGGGCACTGATTGGCATGATGTGTGGGCACACATTGGCATCATGTGTGGGCACACATTGCCACCCATGGCCACTAGGAATGCCATCCCTGGTGGTCATCAGTGGTGGCCATCCCTGGCAGTCCTGGTGGCATCCCTGGTGGTCCTGGGTTGGCATACGAGGGGGGCTGCACTGATAAACAATCAGCGCAGACCCCCCTGTCAGAGGAGCAGCCGATTGGCTCTCTTCTACTTGCGTCTGTCAGACGCGAGTGAGGAAAAGCCGATAAATGTCTCTTCCTGTTTACATTGTGATCGGCTGTGATTGGACACAGCTGATCACGTGGTAAAGAGTCTCTGTCAGAGATACCTAGATCAAAGTTGCAGTTTGTCAGACTGACACGCTGCAACAAAGATCGCCACGACGCGCGCCCCCAGGGCGTGCAGTGGCTTGTTATCCTGATGATATCCTTGTTATCCTGATCATATGACGTCCGGTCAGGATATCGCAACCACTTTGCCGACGTCATTTTGCTATATGGTGGGCGGCAAGTGGTTAAAGATATTTGTCAAAATTAAGGGTCAATGCGCATACCCAGTTTCAGTGTATAGCGGATCGGCTTCAGCTCATCTCTTCCTGAAGCCAAGCCCCTCTAATGGGCTTAACCCTCTACAACTAATCCCATGGGAGGGTAAAATGCATTAGAGGGGCATTACTTCAGGATGAAATTATACACTGAAAGTGAGTGGTTTGCCTGTGAGCATTTGCGTGTTTCATTTTGACAGATACCTAAAACATGAAACTTCAAAATTTGGCAAATTCAGGCCGCATATTTCTTTTCGGATAGATTTGCTTTGAATTCCATGTCATGAATAGGGATGAGCTTTGTGTTCGAGTCAAACCCATGTTCGACTTGAACATCGGCTGTTCGCTCGTCCGCCGAATTACAAACGTATTGGGCCGTTCGCGCCAAATTAGTGTAGCACCTCATGGCCCATAATTCACTGCGGTATCGCAGTGCATTGCCGGCTGATGATTGGCCAAGCATGCACTATGACCCGCATGCTTGGCCAATCACAGCGCCGTTGGTAGAGAGAGCTGTAATTGGCCAAAGCCAGGGTGGCTTTGGCCAATTATGGCTCAGGGGGTTTAGAACACGCCCCACACTATATAAGGCCGCCTGCACGGCAGCCCTGTGTAGTGTGTTCCGGCGTGCTTAGATAGAAAGAGAGAGACAGTGTCATTTCATTTGAGTTAGCTATATTAGGCAGGACAGTCAGTGAGTTAGCTGCACTTATAGTGTATTGTGTATATATATGCATCCCAGGTGTTGCATATATATATATATATATATATATATATATATGTATATATATATATACACTGTATTCAGTTTAGCTATATCCGTTCCTGTTATCTTCCTACTGACAGGCAGGCTTGTCTTGTTACAGTATTTACAGCTACCTGAAGAAAATTGCTGGTGTTCTTTTGATCCTATTAGTACCACAGTCAGGCAGCTAGACTATTTACAGTTAGTGTAGTGCGTCCTCCTCACAGTGTTCAGTTAAAGCTTCAAGTTAGTTTAGTGTGACCTCTGCACAGTGTTCAGCTAAAGCTACAAGTTAGTGTAGTGCGTCCTGCTCACAGTGTTCAGCTAAAACTACAAGTTAGTGTAGTGAGACCTCTGCACAGTGTTCAGCTAAAGCTACAAGTTAGTGTAGTGCGTCCTGCTCACAGTGTTCAGCTAAAACTACAAGTTAGTGTAGTGAGACCTCTGCACAGTGTTTAGCTAAAGCTAAAAGTTAGTGTAGTGCGTCCTGCTCACAGTGTTCAGCTAAAAATACAAGTTAGTGTAGTGAGACCTCTGCACAGTGTTCAGCTAAAGCTACAAGTTAGTGTAGTGAGACCTCTGCACAGTGTTCAGCTAAAGCTACAAGTTTGTGTAGTGAGACCTCTTCACAGTGTTCAGCTAAAGCTACAAGTTAGTGTAGTGCGTCCTGCTCACAGTGTTCAGCTAAAACTACAAGTTAGTGTAGTGAGACCTCTGCACAGTGTTCAGGTAAAGCTACAAGTTAGTGTAGTGCGTCCTGCTCACAGTGTTCAGCTAAAACTACAAGTTAGTGTAGTGCGACCTCTGCACAGTGTTCAGCTAAAACTACAAGTTTGTGTAGTGAGACCTCTGCACAGTGTTCAGCTAAAGCTACAAGTTAGTGTAGTGAGACCTCTGCACAGTGTTCAGCTAAAGCTACAAGTTAGTGTAGTGCATCCTGCTCACAGTGTTCAGCTAAAAATACAAGTTAGTGTAGTGAGACCTCTGCACAGTGTTCAGCTAAAGCTACAAGTTAGTGTAGTGCGTCCTGCTCACAGTGTTCAGCTAAAAATACAAGTTAGTGTAGTAGGACCTCTGCACAGTGTTCAGCTAAAGCTACAGGTTAGTGTAGTGTGTCCTGCTCACAGTGTTCAGCTAAAACTACAAGTTAGTGTAGTGAGACCTCTGCACAGTGTTCAGCTAAAGCTACAAGTTAGTGTAGTACGTCCTGCTCACAGTGTTCAGCTAAAACTACAAGTTAGTGTAGTGAGACCTCTGCACAGTGTTCAGCTAAAGCTAAAAGTTAGTGTAGTGCGTCCTGCTCACAGTGTTCAGCTAAAACTACAAGTTAGTGTAGTGCGACCTCTGCACAATGTTCAGCTAAAACTACAAGTTAGTGTAGTGAGACCTCTGCACAGTGTTCAGCTAAAGCTACAAGTTAGTGTAGTGAGACCTCTGCACAGTGTTCAGCTAAAGCTACAAGTTAGTGTAGTGTATCCTGCTCACAGTGTTCAGCTAAAACTACAAGTTAGTGTAGTGAGACCTCTGCACAGTGTTCAGGTAAAGCTACAAGTTAGTGTAGTGCGTCCTGCTCACAGTGTTCAGCTAAAACTACAAGTTAGTGTAGTGCGACCTCTGCACAGTGTTCAGCTAAAACTACAAGTTAGTGTAGTGAGACCTTTGCACAGTGTTCAGCTAAAACTACAAGTTAGTGTAGTGAGACCTCTGCACAGTGTTCAGCTAAAGCTACAAGTTAGTGTAGTGCGTCCTGTTCACAGTGTTCAGCTAAAACTACAAGTTAGTGTAGTGAGACCTCTGCACAGTGTTCAGCTAAAGCTACAAGTTAGTGCAGTGCGTCCTGCTCACAGTGTTCAGCTAAAACTACAAGTTAGTGTAGTGAGACCTCTGCACAGTGTTCAGGTAAAGCTACAAGTTAGTGTAGTGCGTCCTGCTCACAGTGTTCAGCTAAAACTACAAGTTAGTGTAGTGCGACCTCTGCACAGTGTTCAGCTAAAACTACAAGTTTGTGTAGTGAGACCTCTGCACAGTGTTCAGCTAAAGCTACAAGTTAGTGTAGTGAGACCTCTGCACAGTGTTCAGCTAAAGCTACAAGTTAGTGTAGTGCATCCTGCTCACAGTGTTCAGCTAAAAATACAAGTTAGTGTAGTGAGACCTCTGCACAGTGTTCAGCTAAAGCTACAAGTTAGTGTAGTGCGTCCTGCTCACAGTGTTCAGCTAAAAATACAAGTTAGTGTAGTAGGACCTCTGCACAGTGTTCAGCTAAAGCTACAGGTTAGTGTAGTGCGTCCTGCTCACAGTGTTCAGCTAAAACTACAAGTTAGTGTAGTGAGACCTCTGCACAGTGTTCAGCTAAAGCTACAAGTTAGTGTAGTACGTCCTGCTCACAGTGTTCAGCTAAAACTACAAGTTAGTGTAGTGAGACCTCTGCACAGTGTTCAGCTAAAGCTAAAAGTTAGTGTAGTGCGTCCTGCTCACAGTGTTCAGCTAAAACTACAAGTTAGTGTAGTGCGACCTCTGCACAATGTTCAGCTAAAACTACAAGTTAGTGTAGTGAGACCTCTGCACAGTGTTCAGCTAAAGCTACAAGTTAGTGTAGTGAGACCTCTGCACAGTGTTCAGCTAAAGCTACAAGTTAGTGTAGTGCATCCTGCTCACAGTGTTCAGCTAAAACTACAAGTTAGTGTAGTGAGACCTCTGCACAGTGTTCAGGTAAAGCTACAAGTTAGTGTAGTGCGTCCTGCTCACAGTGTTCAGCTAAAACTACAAGTTAGTGTAGTGCGACCTCTGCACAGTGTTCAGCTAAAACTACAAGTTAGTGTAGTGAGACCTCTGCACAGTGTTCAGCTAAAGCTACAAGTTAGTGTAGTGAGACCTCTGCACAGTGTTCAGCTAAAGCTACAAGTTAGTGTAGTGCGTCCTGCTCACAGTGTTCAGCTAAAACTACAAGTTAGTGTAGTGAGACCTCTGCACAGTGTTCAGGTAAAGCTACAAGTTAGTGTAGTGCGTCCTGCTCACAGTGTTCAGCTAAAACTACAAGTTAGTGTAGTGCGACCTCTGCACAGTGTTCAGCTAAAACTACAAGTTTGTGTAGTGAGACCTCTGCACAGTGTTCAGCTAAAGCTACAAGTTAGTGTAGTGAGACCTCTGCACAGTGTTCAGCTAAAGCTACAAGTTAGTGTAGTGCATCCTGCTCACAGTGTTCAGCTAAAAATACAAGTTAGTGTAGTGAGACCTCTGCACAGTGTTCAGCTAAAGCTACAAGTTAGTGTAGTGCGTCCTGCTCACAGTGTTCAGCTAAAAATACAAGTTAGTGTAGTAGGACCTCTGCACAGTGTTCAGCTAAAGCTACAGGTTAGTGTAGTGCGTCCTGCTCACAGTGTTCAGCTAAAACTACAAGTTAGTGTAGTGAGACCTCTGCACAGTGTTCAGCTAAAGCTACAAGTTAGTGTAGTACGTCCTGCTCACAGTGTTCAGCTAAAACTACAAGTTAGTGTAGTGAGACCTCTGCACAGTGTTCAGCTAAAGCTAAAAGTTAGTGTAGTGCGACCTCTGCACAGTGTTCAGCTAAAACTACAAGTTAGTGTAGTGCGACCTCTGCACAGTGTTCAGCTAAAACTACAAGTTAGTGTAGTGAGACCTCTGCACAGTGTTCAGCTAAAACTACAAGTTAGTGTAGTGAGACCTCTGCACAGTGTTCAGCTAAAGCTACAAGTTAGTGTAGTGCATCCTGCTCACAGTGTTCAGCTAAAACTACAAGTTAGTGTAGTGAGACCTCTGCACAGTGTTCAGGTAAAGCTACAAGTTAGTGTAGTGCGTCCTGCTCACAGTGTTCAGCTAAAACTACAAGTTAGTGTAGTGAGACCTCTGCACAGTGTTCAGCTAAAACTACAAGTTTGTGTAGTGAGACCTCTGCACAGTGTTCAGCTAAAGCTACAAGTTAGTGTAGTGAGACCTCTGCACAGTGTTCAGCTAAAGCTACAAGTTAGTGTAGTGCATCCTGCTCACAGTGTTCAGCTAAAAATACAAGTTAGTGTAGTGAGACCTCTGCACAGTGTTCAGCTAAAGCTACAAGTTAGTGTAGTGCGTCCTGCTCACAGTGTTCAGCTAAAAATACAAGTTAGTGTAGTAGGACCTCTGCACAGTGTTCAGCTAAAGCTACAGGTTAGTGTAGTGCGTCCTGCTCACAGTGTTCAGCTAAAACTACAAGTTAGTGTAGTGAGACCTCTGCACAGTGTTCAGCTAAAGCTACAAGTTAGTGTAGTACGTCCTGCTCACAGTGTTCAGCTAAAACTACAAGTTAGTGTAGTGAGACCTCTGCACAGTGTTCAGCTAAAGCTAAAAGTTAGTGTAGTGCGTCCTGCTCACAGTGTTCAGCTAAAACTACAAGTTAGTGTAGTGCGACCTCTGCACAATGTTCAGCTAAAACTACAAGTTAGTGTAGTGAGACCTCTGCACAGTGTTCAGCTAAAGCTACAAGTTAGTGTAGTGAGACCTCTGCACAGTGTTCAGCTAAAGCTACAAGTTAGTGTAGTGCATCCTGCTCACAGTGTTCAGCTAAAACTACAAGTTAGTGTAGTGAGACCTCTGCACTGTGTTCAGGTAAAGCTACAAGTTAGTGTAGTGCGTCCTGCTCACAGTGTTCAGCTAAAACTACAAGTTAGTGTAGTGCGACCTCTGCACAGTGTTCAGCTAAAACTACAAGTTAGTGTAGTGAGACCTCTGCACAGTGTTCAGCTAAAGCTACAAGTTAGTGTAGTGAGACCTCTGCACAGTGTTCAGCTAAAGCTAAAAGTTAGTGTAGTGCGTCCTGTTCACAGTGTTCAGCTAAAACTACAAGTTAGTGTAGTGAGACCTCTGCACAGTGTTCAGCTAAAGCTACAAGTTAGTGTAGTGCGTCCTGCTCACAGTGTTCAGCTAAAACTACAAGTTAGTGTAGTGAGACCTCTGCACAGTGTTCAGCTAAAGCAACAAGTTAGTGTAGTGCGTCCTGCTCACAGTGTTCAGCTAAAACTACAAGTTAGTGTAGTGAGACCTCTGCACAGTGTTCAGGTAAAGCTACAAGTTAGTGTAGTGTGTCCTGCTCACAGTGTTCAGCTAAAACTACAAGTTAGTGTAGTGCGACCTCTGCACAGTGTTCAGCTAAAACTACAAGTTTGTGTAGTGAGACCTCTGCACAGTGTTCAGCTAAAGCTACAAGTTAGTGTAGTGAGACCTCTGCACAGTGTTCAGCTAAAGCTACAAGTTAGTGTAGTGCATCCTGCTCACAGTGTTCAGCTAAAAATACAAGTTAGTGTAGTGAGACCTCTGCACAGTGTTCAGCTAAAGCTACAAGTTAGTGTAGTGCGTCCTGCTCACAGTGTTCAGCTAAAAATACAAGTTAGTGTAGTAGGACCTCTGCACAGTGTTCAGCTAAAGCTACAGGTTAGTGTAGTGCGTCCTGCTCACAGTGTTCAGCTAAAACTACAAGTTAGTGTAGTGAGACCTCTGCACAGTGTTCAGCTAAAGCTACAAGTTAGTGTAGTACGTCCTGCTCACAGTGTTCAGCTAAAACTACAAGTTAGTGTAGTGAGACCTCTGCACAGTGTTCAGCTAAAGCTAAAAGTTAGTGTAGTGCGTCCTGCTCACAGTGTTCAGCTAAAACTACAAGTTAGTGTAGTGCGACCTCTGCACAATGTTCAGCTAAAACTACAAGTTAGTGTAGTGAGACCTCTGCACAGTGTTCAGGTAAAGCTACAAGTTAGTGTAGTGCGTCCTGCTCACAGTGTTCAGCTAAAACTACAAGTTAGTGTAGTGCGACCTCTGCACAGTGTTCAGCTAAAACTACAAGTTAGTGTAGTGAGACCTCTGCACAGTGTTCAGCTAAAGCTACAAGTTAGTGTAGTGCATCCTGCTCACAGTGTTCAGCTAAAACTACAAGTTAGTGTAGTGAGACCTCTGCACAGTGTTCAGGTAAAGCTACAAGTTAGTGTAGTGCGTCCTGCTCACAGTGTTCAGCTAAAACTACAAGTTAGTGTAGTGCGACCTCTGCACAGTGTTCAGCTAAAACTACAAGTTTGTGTAGTGAGACCTCTGCACAGTGTTCAGCTAAAGCTACAAGTTAGTGTAGTGAGACCTCTGCACAGTGTTCAGCTAAAGCTACAAGTTAGTGTAGTGCATCCTGCTCACAGTGTTCAGCTAAAAATACAAGTTAGTGTAGTGAGACCTCTGCACAGTGTTCAGCTAAAGCTACAAGTTAGTGTAGTGCGTCCTGCTCACAGTGTTCAGCTAAAAATACAAGTTAGTGTAGTAGGACCTCTGCACAGTGTTCAGCTAAAGCTACAGGTTAGTGTAGTGCGTCCTGCTCACAGTGTTCAGCTAAAACTACAAGTTAGTGTAGTGAGACCTCTGCACAGTGTTCAGCTAAAGCTACAAGTTAGTGTAGTACGTCCTGCTCACAGTGTTCAGCTAAAACTACAAGTTAGTGTAGTGAGACCTCTGCACAGTGTTCAGCTAAAGCTAAAAGTTAGTGTAGTGCGTCCTGCTCACAGTGTTCAGCTAAAACTACAAGTTAGTGTAGTGCGACCTCTGCACAATGTTCAGCTAAAACTACAAGTTAGTGTAGTGAGACCTCTGCACAGTGTTCAGCTAAAGCTACAAGTTAGTGTAGTGAGACCTCTGCACAGTGTTCAGCTAAAGCTACAAGTTAGTGTAGTGCATCCTGCTCACAGTGTTCAGCTAAAACTACAAGTTAGTGTAGTGAGACCTCTGCACAGTGTTCAGGTAAAGCTACAAGTTAGTGTAGTGCGTCCTGCTCACAGTGTTCAGCTAAAACTACAAGTTAGTGTAGTGCGACCTCTGCACAGTGTTCAGCTAAAACTACAAGTTAGTGTAGTGAGACCTCTGCACAGTGTTCAGCTAAAGCTACAAGTTAGTGTAGTGAGACCTCTGCACAGTGTTCAGCTAAAGCTAAAAGTTAGTGTAGTGCGTCCTGTTCACAGTGTTCAGCTAAAACTACAAGTTAGTGTAGTGAGACCTCTGCACAGTGTTCAGCTAAAGCTACAAGTTAATGTAGTGCGTCCTGCTCACAGTGTTCAGCTAAAACTACAAGTTAGTGTAGTGAGACCTCTGCACAGTGTTCAGCTAAAGCAACAAGTTAGTGTAGTGCGTCCTGCTCACAGTGTTCAGCTAAAACTACAAGTTAGTGTAGTGCGACCTCTGCACAGTGTTCAGCTAAAACTACAAGTTAGTGTAGTGAGACCTCTGCACAGTGTTCAGCTAAAGCTACAAGTTAGTGTAGTGAGACCTCTGCACAGTGTTCAGCTAAAGCTACAAGTTAGTGTAGTGAGACCTCTGCACAGTGTTCAGCTAAAGCTACAAGTTAGTGTAGTGCGTCCTGCTCACAGTGTTCAGCTAAAACTACAAGTTAGTGTAGTGCGACCTCTGCACAGTGTTCAGCTAAAACTACAAGTTAGTGTATTGAGACCTCTGCACAGTGTTCAGCTAAAGCTACAAGTTAGTGTAGTGAGACCTCTGCACAGTGTTCAGCTAAAGCTACAAGTTACTGTAGTGAGACCTCTGCACAGTGTTCAGCTAAAGCTACAAGTTACTGTAGTGAGACCTCTGCACAGTGTTCAGCTAAAGCTACAAGTTAGTGTAGTGCGTCCTGTTCACAGTGTTCAGCTAAAACTACAAGTTAGTGTAGTGCGACCTCTGCACAGTGTTCAGCTAAAGCTACAAGTTAGTGTAGTGCGTCCTGCTCACAGTGTTCAGCTAAAACTACAAGTTAGTGTAGTGAGACCTCTGCACAGTGTTCAGCTAAAGCAACAAGTTAGTGTAGTGCGTCCTGCTCACAGTGTTCAGCTAAAACTACAAGTTAGTGTAGTGCGACCTCTGCACAGTGTTCAGCTAAAACTACAAGTTAGTGTAGTGAGACCTCTGCACAGTGTTCAGCTAAAGCTACAAGTTAGTGTAGTGAGACCTCTGCACAGTGTTCAGCTAAAGCTACAAGTTAGTGTAGTGAGACCTCTGCACAGTGTTCAGCTAAAGCTACAAGTTAGTGTAGTGCGTCCTGCTCACAGTGTTCAGCTAAAACTACAAGTTAGTGTAGTGCGACATCTGCACAGTGTTCAGCTAAAACTACAAGTTAGTGTAGTGAGACCTCTGCACAGTGTTCAGCTAAAGCTACAAGTTAGTGTAGTGAGACCTCTGCACAGTGTTCAGCTAAAGCTACAAGTTAGTGTAGTGCGTCCTGCTCACAGTGTTCAGCTAAAACTACAAGTTAGTGTAGTGCGACCTCTGCACAGTATTTAACAGGGGCGTGTAATTACAATTTTTGATGCAATACTTTGCAGTAGGGCTCGTTTCTGTGTTCCAACTAGAGTATCTGTGAGGGGTTGCAGTGTTGTGGCACCAGCACCAGTGCCTAAGGCCCAATTTATCAGCCCCTGTTCAACAGGGGCATGTAATTACAATTCTTGATCTAATATTTCACAGCAGGGTCCTGTGAGGGCTTACAGTGTTGTGGCCAAAACAACACCTAAGGCCCAAATTTCTGCTGAGTATATAGGGCAGGCCCCTACTTTCAAACATCCAACTTACAAACGACTCCTACTTGCAAACAGAAGGAGACAACAGGAAGTGAGATGAAATCTACCCCTATTAAGGGAAATTCTCTCCTGTAAGAGTTAATATGGGAAAAACGTTTCTCCTTTCCACTGATGCTTTATCACCAATCCTTGTTTCACAAAAAAACCCAAATTTTCAAAAAACATTTGTCATTGGGATAAAAAATGAGGTGAAATCTTCTGAAGAGGAGCACAGACGGCAAAACAATTGTCACAGGGGTGATTTTTTAATTTAGGTGCAGGGTTCCCCTTAATATTCATACAAGACCCAAAGGGCCTGGTAAAGGACTGGGGGGTACCCATGCTGTTTGTCTCACTGATTTTCATCCATATTGCCAGGACCCGACATTACATTAAAGCTGCAAGCAGTTTTAAATGACTTTTTTTCCTTTAAAAATGACCTTTTGTGCAGGGACTGTTCTAAGCACGGGAAACACGTGCCACTTTACAGGCATACTATAGACACCCCCCAGGTACGATATTTAAAGGAATGTTTCACTTTTTTTTTTAACTTTAAGCATCATTAAAATCACTGCTCCCGAAAAAATGGCCGTTTTTAAAAGTTTTTTTTGCATTGATACATGTCCCCTGGGGCAGGACCCGGGTCTGCAAACCCTTTTTAGGACAATACCATGCAAATTAGCCTTTAAAATTAGCACTTTTGATTTCGAACATTCGAGTCTCATAGACGTCAATGGGGTTCTAACGTTCGTACAAATGTTCGGTCCGTTCGCAAGTTCTGGTGCGAACCGAACCGGGGGGTGTTCGGCTCATCCCTAGTCATGAACATAAGGTGGAAAAAAGCTAGCAGGTATAAACGGAACAACTTACCACAACATAACTGTGCAGATCACATTACCATGCTGTCATACTCAGTGTTCATTATTGGCCAAAAACTGGTATCCTTTAGGAAATGATGCTTAAAAAGTGAAGTTCCAACCAAAAAAAAATTCATTAATGTGCATAAAAAAAATAAAAAAATAAAACATTTGGAGAAAACTTTTTTTTTTTAACTCACCTCTTAATGCCTGTTGCTAGGGGGTCCCTTGTAATCTGCCTCCTTCAGCACCTGGGCTCCTGACATCACTTTCCTTGGCGCAGGATAAGCTCTGCCCCCTCCCTCTAGGCAATCATCTGGGGCAAGTCACAGGTCCCAGATGATCACGTGGCCAGTCACGGTGAGCGGCGTGGCTCGCGCATGCGCAGTGGATGCCCGGCTGTGAAGCCACAGCTAGGTGGCCACAGTTACAATGCCGGTGCCACCGAGTGGAGGGGGAGAAGAGCAGGGCTTCAATCCCCTGCATCGCTGGACCCTGGGACAAATAAGTGTCCGATTATTAAAAGTCAGCAGCTGCAGTATTTGTAGCTACTGACTTTTATTTTTATTTTTTTAAGCAGAACTCCGCTTTAATCATATAGAAGTAGCATCCTTGCTGTGGTTTCTTTGTCTGCTGTACTTCACACTGGAATTTTTTCAACTTCTAGGCAGTACAATTTTTCATATTATGGCTACCCTCTCATTGACATCATGTCTCTAGAAGTTCCTGTCTTTCCTGTAACAAAGGATGGTGGTTTATACATTTGTGTGAATGCACTATAGATCATCAGACACAAAGAAATGAAATTAAATCAAGATTTAATTGGGATAGCCATGTTTTATTCATTGTGTTATCTGCAGTCAGCTTAAGGTAAAGAACGAGTGAGGGAAAGTAAGAGAAAGGAAATATCTTTTGAAAAGTTGTTTCTTTTTTGATTAAATGGAGACAGTTTCTGACTTCAAAGAAGCTGTTCTTTTTCATGTATTTTGCATGATCAGATGAGGTGTGTATTATTCACTTTCCTTGGTCCACAGGTAGATAATGCAGAGTCAGGCCCTCCCTGGATAAAGCTCTCAGCATCCTGAGACACACACATTTTGGGACATAGTAACAATACAAAATATACACAGAGGTAGGAGTGAGTGTATCACAGACTGTCTTTTCAAGATCACAAATAAATGTGTCCTTTACTTCAAGTTTAATAATGTTTCATTGTTCTTCACTTGGTAGGGTCTCCTGGACTAATGCTGGTTAATATGAAAAGCAATGTAAACTCGTAAAAGTGGTCTGTGATGTCTGCAGTTCACAGAAGAGGTGATGGTGATGCATGGCTTTGAAAATTGTACAAACTAACATCTGAAAATGTTAAAAAAAAAAATAGAAATAGCAAGGTTTAAAAAAAAAAAGATTTATAAGCTGAAATATTTCATTATGTATTAAATAGAGGTGACTGAATAGATTCAATCACATTGAGATCTGACCCTTGTTGGACTACTTAACAGCAAACAAATGTTCTCATGAATTACAATTAATTCTCTAGCAGTGAGTTTCTAAAGGGATTCTTTTCACCTCCTAAATGTACATCCAGTGCTCTAATTCATTGTCCAAATGGGTCCTTTTTTGTGCTGACTGGTAGAAAGTGCAAAGGTTTGTTTGGTGGGTTCCCCTGTCACCTTTGATGCCATTTCTCAAGAAAGGAACCACTATACTTCTGTATTAGGGAACACCAGAGCCAATTTGTAACTGTGTAAGGCGCCACGGTACTACATGGGAAAAAGGGGATATTTTGGAAATCCAAGGGATTTGTAACCACCTAAGAAACACAAAGGTACCAATGTAGGCTCTGAGCCTCTGACTAACCTTGTGAGGCCTCATGCACACTGGTCATTAAACCCTATACATAAGGCTCCAGCATTTATTTGCAGGTAGAAGGTACAGGCACACCATCCAGCATCACTGCTTGTATCACTTAGAAGTCTATGGTAAGCTGGCAGCTGTTGGGGCTGGGCAGGACTGGATAATGCACCAAGCAGTACATAATGGTCAATGTAATTATATCACCTAATGCAATACTGAAAAAAAATCATATCAGCATACAAAATATGAAATCATCTTGCTTCCATTGGTTAACTACTTGACCTCTGGGAGGTTTTATCCCCTTTATGACTAGGGCATTTTTTTGCTATTCAGCACTGTGCTACTTTAACTGGCAATTGTGTGGTCATGCAACGCTGTATGCAAATTAAATTTATATATTTTTTTCACAAATAAATTTTTCCTTTGGTGGTGTTTGATCACCACTGTTTTTCTTTCTTTTTTTTTTTTTTTTTGCTATATAAAGGAAAAAATACAGAACATTTTGCAAAAAATTTTTTTTTCTTAAAATTTTGCAAACAAAAAATCTTTCTGCATAATAGTAGGCCAATATGCAGTCTGCCGTTTTACGTGTCTCTGTGAAAGTTGGAGACTCTATAAACTATGATATATATATATATATACAGTGCCTTGCAAAAGTATTCGGCCCCCTTGAACTTTTCAACATTTTGCCACATTTCAGGCTTCAAACATAAAGATATAAAATTTTAATTTTTTGTGAAGAATCACCAACAAGTCGGACACAATTGTGAAGTGGAATGAAATCTATTGGATATTTTAAACTTTTTTAGCAAATAAAAAACTGAAAAGTGGTGCGTGCAAAATTATTCGGCCCCTTTACTTTCAGTGCAGAAAACTCACTCCAGAAGTTCAGTGAATGATCCAATGTTGTCCTAAATGACTGATGGTGATAAATAGAATCCACCTGTGTGTAATCAAGTCTCTGTATAAATGCACCTGCTCTGTGATAGTCTCAGGGTTCTGTTGAAAGCGCAGAGAGCATGATGAAGACCAAGGAACACACCAGGCAGGTCCGTAATACTGTTGTGGAGAAGTTTAAAGCCGGATTTGGATACAAAAAGATTTCCCAAGCTTTAAACATCCCAAGGAGCACTGTGCAAGCGATCATTTTGAAATGGAAGGAGTATCAGACCACTGCAAATCTACCAAGACCTGATGTCCCTCTAAACTTTCAGCTCAGACAAGGAGAAGACTGATCAGAGATGCAGCCAAGAGGCCCATGATCACTCTGGATGAACTGCAGAGAACTACAGCTGAGGTGGGAGAGTCTGTCCATAGGACAACAATCAGTCGTACACTGCACAAATCTGGCCTTTATGGAAGAGTGGCAAGAAGAAAGCCATTTCTCAAAGATATCCATAAAAAGTCTCGTCTAAAGTTTGCCACAAGCCACCTGGGAGACACACCAAACATGTGGAAGAAGGTGCTCTGGTCCGATGAAACCAAAATCGAACTTTGTGGCCACAATGCAAAACGATATGTTTGGCGTAAAAGCAACACAGCTCATCACACTCAACACACCATCCCCACTGTCAAACATGGTGGTGGCAGCATCATGGTTTGGGCCTGCTTTTCTTCAGCAGGGACAGGGAAGATGGTTAAAATTGAGGGGAAGATGGATGCAGCCAAATACAGGACCATTCTGGATGAAAACCTGTTGGAGTCTGCAAAAGACCTGAAACTGGGACGGAGATTTATCTTCCAACAAGACAATGATCCCAAACATACAGCAAAATCTACAAAGGAATGGTTCACAAATAAACGTATCCAGGTGTTAGAATGGCCAAGTCAAAGTCCAGACCTGAATCCAATCGAGAATCTGTGGAAAGAGCTGAAAACTGCTGTTCACAAACGCTCTCCATCCAACCTCACTGAGCTCGAGCTGTTTTGCAAGGAAGAATGGGCAAGAGTTTCAGTCTCTCGATGTGCAAAACTGATAGAGACATACCCCAAGCGACTTGCAGCTGTAAGCACAGCAAAAGGTGGCTCTACAAAGTATTAACGCAAGGGGGCCGAATAATTTTGCACGCCCCACTTTTCATTTTTTTATTAGTTAAAAAAGTTTCAACAATCCAATAGATTTCGTTCCACTTCACAATTGTGTCCCACTTGTTGGTGATTCTTCACAAAAAATAAAAATTTTATATCTTTATGTTTGAAGCCTGAAATGTGGCAAAAGGTTGAAAAGTTCAAGGGGGCCGAATACTTTCGCAAGGCACTGTATATATATATATATATATATATATATATATATATATATATATATTTATTTATTTATATATATATTTACAAATACCCCCAAATGACCCCTTTTTGGAAAGTAGACAGTCCGAGGTATTTAGTAAGAGGCATAGTGGAGTTTTTTTGAAGTTGTCATTTTTTGTTACAGTATTTTGGAAAATGAATAAATTAACCACTTAAGGACTGTAAGAATTTTCCGCTTAATGACCAAGCCATTTTTTGTGATACGGCACTGCCTCGGTTTAACTGACAATAACGCGTTTGTGCAACGCTGTACCCAAACAAAATTGACATCATTTTTTTCACATAAATAGAGCTTTCTTTTGGTGGTATTTGTTCACCTTTGCGTTTTTTTATTTTTTGCGCTATAAACAAAAAAACGCAACAATTTAAAAAAAAAAACAACAATATTTTATACTATTTGCTATAATAAATATCCCCCAAAAATGTAAAAAAATACATTTCTTCATCAGTTTAGGCCAATACATATTCTTCTACATAAGCGTATATTGATTGGTTTGCGCAAAAGTTATAGCGTCCCCAAAATAGGGGATAGATTTATGGCATTTTTTTTCTTTTACTAGTAATGACAGTGATCTGTGATTTTTAGTGGGACTGCGACATTGTAGTGACAGATCATACACTTTTGACTGATTTTTGGGACCATTGACATTTATACACAGTGGTTACTGTGTAAATGTCACTGATAGGGAAGGGGTTAACACTAGGGGGGAAATCAAGGGGTTAAATGTGTTCCCTGCTAGGTGTTTCTAATTGTATGGGGATGTGACTTACCAGAGGAGGAGCCAGATCACTGTTCCTACTTAGTAGGAAAAGACGATCTGTCTCTCCTCTCCTGCCAGAATGGGAATTTGTGTGTTTACACACGCACACACACATCCCCGTTCTGGCTCTCGTGCCCACGATCGCGAGTGGCTGGTGGACATCGTGGCCCTCCGCCACGTGCATCATGTCACCCACCGTGCAGTGGGGGGTGTGCGTGCCTTCTGGAACTGTTTAAAGGGCCGACGTACAGCTACAGCGATTCGTGGGAACATGCTGGTCGGCAAGTGGTTAAATAAAATTTTTTTTCACAATTTAACAATTTTATTTTTTTTACATACTGTCACTAGTGCAGTACAGCCTCATTATATGTCTAATGTGGTGATGGTGATCAGGGATATTGAGTGGTGACGGTATGTAAAAATAAAAAAAATAAACAATTTTTTATTACATTTTTAAACATTTTTTCCTTTTTTAACATATCTTTCTATTGTTACTATTTTTTTAAAATCTTTTTTTATCTTTTTTTATATATGTTATAAGCAATAGTTAACTGTCATGAATAGCTTTCCATTCATGACAGCTTGCTTACTGTTGACATGCTGTAATTGGCTACAGCTAACCACATCCTACAAGGTGCTATGATTGACCCAGGTACCATGATATAGCTGTGACCCAATCATAGCATCCCAATACAGTCATGAATGGAAGCAATTCATGACTGTTTTGTTGACATTGTAATCATGTGATCACTATGACCAATCGGAACTATCACGTGATACCCCAGCGGGTTAAAGCAGCCAAGTACCGAGCACTGTGATCTGCTGTGTTCACAGGACACAGCAGTCACAGGAATATGCTGCTGCTAGTGCACATATGCTAGGCGATGTACCAGTACATTGCCTAGCCCGTGAGCAGGCCACAAACAGTTAAACAAAATGTTTTGATTTTACTTACACTTTCTAGTGGAGTGGGGCACTGGTGATGTAACCCATGAATTTCCCATCACTTGTTCCAGGAGACAGACTCAGAGTTATAGGCAAGGTTTCAGGAAAAAGGGAAATGGATTAATCTGCCCTTAGTGAAAATGTCTACCATAAGAAAAGCAAGAAGGAAAAAAAATATTAGGTATACAAAGAATAAAAAGCCATGTTTTAGTGCCTGTTCACACTGCTGCACTGTGAATTTGTTCAGTTTTTTTGTCCTGTGTGAGGTGCTATTTTACCGCAGATTTGCCGTGATTTTACCGCGATTTTACCGCAAATTTCAGGAGTTGGTCATAGCTGCGATTGATGTTCTAGCCAATGGAATCATAATGAAAAAAAAAAGGTGTTAACTTTCTGTGTATTTCCTGGTTTTTGTGGAGAGTAGTGTGGTGGAATTCGCACATATCTGAACCAACAATGCGATTCCAGAACGATTTACATTAATGTCTATGGAGGCTAAATTCGCAACGCAACGCTGTAAACTCGCACAAGACCCTTTTTTTTATCACATCACATTCGTAGGGGAATCGCAACGCATGTATGTGAACGACGGTCATTGAAAACAATGACTTTATGGATGACATGCAAATTTAGAATGTTTTTGACGCATCACATTCGTTATGAACTCGCATCAGTGTAAACCGGCACCTAGTATCAGTCTGTAAACATCCATTACTAAACATTTATAAAAGTGCCATTGTTGTCATTTTTATGATAAGAGTGAAGTTCCTCTGCAAGTAATTTGCATAGTTCATTAGTTACCTAAGAAGTAAGTAGAGTACCCTGGTCCTAAACCTAAAAAATCTTCTTGGCTATTGTTTTGCCTGATGTGGTTTGGAGAGGGATCACTTCCAGATAATAGGCATAGCCATGACAATATTACCTAAGTTCCTCTATCTACTACAGGCTCTCCCAATACACATACCCGCAACTTTTTTTAAACAAGTGAACTCAGCATTTATAACATTCCTCTGGGCTGGGAAAAAACCTAGATTACACAAAAAAATACTATCACTTCCAAAACAACACGGAGGCCTAGCAATGCCAGACGTTCTACCTATTACTACGCGGTACACTTAAGTAGACTCATTGACTGGTGTCGACACAGAGATACCAAACTCTGGACACAGATAGAACAAGCACAAAGTGAATTCCCTTTACGCAGGGCACCATGGTGTCATGTAGACTTGCCATCTGACATTAAACGACAACCACTGATAGGCTGTACCATCAGATTGTGTGCCCATCTGTTATCTCGAGCCTCCTTGTCCTCCCGCAACTCACCTCTATGCCCAATTCTAGGCAATCCACGATTCACCCCGGGCATGAGAGACATGAAATTCCACGCTCTGAATGAATCAGGCTTACACCAAGCATCACATTTCAGTACCACAGGACGCTGGAAAACACCAGCAGAACTTTTAGACTTGACAGGCCAATACAGACTAGACTTCTTGAGAGCCTTACAACTACACCATTTTCTTAGTACAATGACCCCTCCTAACAATACCGACCAGCCCCTCACGACTCTGGAAGAGATATGTACAGAGACGGGAACAATCCTACATACACTATCACTCACATACAACTTACTAATAGCACCACCAGAAGATTGCCAAATCCCATGCCTTGGCAAATGGGAAAGAGATCTAAATTGCCACTTTACCAAAGCTAAGAAACAACATATTTTGACATTCACACACAAGTCATCTATCTGCGCCAAAATACAGGAGACCAACTATAAAATTCTCACACGTTGGTACAGAACCCCATCTGTACTTAACAAAATTTTCCCGACAACATCAGATCTATGCTGGCGTTGCCAACAAGATAAAGGGACCTTGATCCACATCTTCTGGTCTTGCCCGCAAATCCAAAACTTCTGGGGAGAAGTACATCGAATAATACAAAAATGCACAGACCGTACAGTCTCGGATGATCCAGCATACTTCCTCCTACATGCAACTGACATCCCTCCACGAGTTTATAAAAAATATGTCGTACGTCACTTGCTAGACGCAGCCAAAGCATGTATCCCACTCAACTGGAAGTCATCACACCCGCCATCTATAGATTTATGGTTTAAAAAAATAGAAGAGATTAACAAAATGGAAGTCCTTATCCTAACAAACCAAAATAGACATGAAAGATATTCCAAGACATGGCAACTATGGAATATATTCAAAAACTCTGAAGAAGGACAAATATTAGGAGTAACCCCTCATAATACGAGTACATAAACCCCCCACCGATACCAGATAAACAGTACACTATAGACTGTAGAAATAATAAAAAATTAATAAATCCATGTTCGTGAGTTCCTCCCCCCGCCCTTTCCTTCCCCTCCTTCAACCCTCTCCCCCACACTCTGGAGTTCCGATGCAACGGACTTGCCTACACATGATCACACCAAAGTCTGACTGATTCGAACGTGATGACGTACGACCGGACTAGAATAAGGAAGTTTATAGCCAATAGCTTAAAAAATAAAAGAAACCGCGCTACATAAACTTAAGTAGTAAGGAAATAAATGTACATCAAATTAATGAGTCCATCAAAAACATCCAAATAGTGTCGATTGTTGTCCGACAGAAGATCACCATAGGACACAGATCTTCATCCCCAGCAATAGTGACATCACACTCAATTCCCCGTGGAAAGTAGTGTTAGAGATAGGACAGTCCTTCACCTTTAAAACAACTGCCTCTTACCAGCTCCCTTGATCTCTGGTCAGGAGATCAAATACGCCTTTTGGCTTATAACCCAGCCACAGTCTCAAATTGGGATGGATGTAAAGTCAGATCAAGTCCTCCTATTGTCTTAAATGACCCACAAACAGCTTGTCCAATGGCCAGTCATATAAAAGAGAAAAGGGGCTCCCATGGTGTAAAAACGTATAAGATTTTATTAATAAAAAATGGTAATGCACTCACATGTATAAGAAATGTTTCAGGCAATAATGGATAAACGAGCCGGCCGGCTCCCTCTCTGCAAACGCCCATAGCTTCCGGGACTGAGTGTTAGTGTTGTGGTGGCGTCAGCACGCCGCTCTCCCTACGTCGTTTCGTCAAACCTGACGTCGTCCAGGGGCACGGGCGACGTGCTGATCACCACCAATTATATGCCAGTTAATTACAAAGGAACCGCCCAGTCCTGAGGTCCGAGCAGTAGATGATGCAGATGCCGCCATATTGCAATGGGGCAGACGCCAGTGTGTTACCAAGGAAAGACCCCGGTGTTAATCAATGTCCTCCCTTAACTGAAAATGTGTACCATACTGTTATTTATATATACACAATCTATAGTACAAAGGACTGTGCATATCGATTGTACATAAACTCATCATTTGTTAATAATATATAAATATACCACACGGAACAAAGTGGCGGCATCTAGTGGCCAAACTCTATATGGCCTGGCCTTAAACCCTTATGACCCATTTATGGAGTCACCTAGATGCATCAATTAAAATTTTAAAAAGCAAAAAATGCTACTAAAATAAATTAGTTTGTCTTTCACTGACCTCCCACTGTGGAGAGAAAGGACAAGGAGGAAAAAAAAGCCAGAAAAATAATTAAAGAGAAGGAAATATTGTATTAGTATTTGGCCGGGTTACATAGAACCTACAGTATTAAGCACCAAATATAATGAAAGCCCATCTAGGAAGTTATAATAAATCACAGATAGGCACAAGCGTATCAAATCGCTATGGCCCATATATTCACTAGGTGAATCTTCATATTACCAGATAATCTATGTTAATTGATACCCTATAGATCAATCCAAAAAAATCCTATAATAAAAAAGTAACTAAAAAATTAGAAGCATATATGCACCTTCCCCATCCCCCCCCCCAAATGCTGCTAGGGACTCAGGACTGGTTTACATATAATCACCCTAGCTATTATCAATGAACGAGTTGACATCTGTATCTATGTTAAGGCCATAAGGGGTGTAACACCGTACCCTATGGATCCACACCATCTCCATCTTGGATAGTTCCCTAACCAGGGATCCACCTCTCCAATGGGCATTATATTTGTCAATGGCTAGAAAGATTGTATTGGCTGGGTTCCGATTATGGACCCTATCATAGTGTTTGGAAACAGAATGGAATTTGAAACCCGTTTTAATATTAGTTATGTGTTCCCCTAAACGTACCTGCATGGCCCGTTTGGTTCGGCCTATGTATTGGAGACCACACGGGCATTGGAGCAGGTATACAACCCCCGTGGAGCTACATGTAATAAATGGTTCTATTTTGTGCTCTTTAGAGGTACTAGTTGAAACAAATGACAATGTTTTTTTGGTTTTGATCCGATTTAATGTGCAGATTTGACATCTGCGACATTGGTGATAACCTGAGAGACCCTGGAAAAAAGACAATCTCTTGCCAGGAGGGTCTACTACATTGGGGGCAATGATATTCCTTAATGAGGGGGCCCCTCTGAATATCACCTGGGGTTTCTTAGGCAAAAAAGTGTTAATCAATGTATCATTACCCAACAGATGCCAATGTTTAATAATGATTTTCCTAATTTGATAATGTTGGGTTGAATAAGCTGTGATAAAAGGGATGACTGGACTCTCTTTCTTTTTCGTAGGGGCCATATCTAAAAGTTCAGATCTATCACGTCTTTCCACTTCTTCTATGATGGTCTCTAGTGGATCTCTATCATAGCCTTTCTCCAAAAACCTCTTTTTTAGAATATCTGCCTGGACTCTATCGTTTGAGCAGTTGCGTCTCATCCTGACGAACTGACTCCTAGGCACCGACTGAAGCCAGCTGTCCTTATGGCAACTGTCGAGAGGTATAAACGCATTACGATCTGTCTGTTTAAAAAAAGTGATTGTTTTAAAGGAGTCTGTTTCCTTATAGATGGTTAAATCCAAAAAGTTGATCTTTTCCTGACTAGCTTCATGAACGAATCTGATACCCCTCTCATTGTTATTAACTTGAGAGAAAAAGACTTCCAGTTCAGGGATAGATCCCTCCCAAAGGAGGAGGACGTCATCTATATACCTGGCCCAAAAGACCAGGTGTGGACAACGGTCCTTATAGATGACATCCTCCTCCCACTTGGCCATGAAGAGATTAGCAAAGCTTGTGGCGTACTTGGCGCCCATAGCAACACCCCTTTGTTGTCGATAATAACAATGGTTGTACCAAAAGTAATTGTGATTAGCCGCGAAATCCAATAACTCCATGATGTAATCCTGCTGTCTTAATGGGATTTTGGAAAGGGTGTTCAAAAAATATTTTACGGCTGCAAATCCTAAATGATGTGGAATTATAGTGTATAATGAATTCACATCCGCCGTCACCAACCATGTTCGACTATTGGGTTTCAACTGGGACAACAAATTTATCACATGCTTCGTATCCTTTATGTAGGAAGGCATTTGTTGTACCAGGGGTTGCAGAAAAAAGTCTATGTACTTGCCCACCCGGGATGTGACCGAATCAATACCGCTGACTATAGGTCGTCCCGGGGGGCAAGTCAAACTTTTATGGACTTTCGGCAAACAATACAGAATCGGAACTCTTGGAGCCCTAGGGACTAAAAAAGATTTTTCTTTATCATTGAGTATCCCTTCTCGAAACCCCTTAGTGACCAATTTCTCGAGATCACTCTTATATTTAATCACCGGATTTCCAGGTAAGGGGGTATACGTATCCTGATCTCCCACGATGTTGGACATTTCCCGTAAGTAATCACTCCTATCGAGAATTACTATCCCCCCACCTTTATCTGCGGGCCGGATTACAATCCCCTTATTATTACAAAGGGAATCCAATCCTTCCTTCAATGTTCTGGTCATCCTATGATTGGCCACTTTAAGGGAATCTAGGTCTCTAAGGACCACATCCCTGAACACCCTCAATGAAGGTGCCAAAGTGCCCGGAGGGTTGAAGGTGGAGGCATTGGCTAATCCAGTATGTTGATACTCCTGTTGGACAGGTAGCCTAGATCCTTCAGAACAATTGGCAAAATATCTTTTAATGTTGATCCTTCGGACGTATTTGTGGACATCCATATATGTTTGAAATTTGTTTAGCTTTTTTGGGGGTGCAAATTTCAAACCTTTATTTAATAGCGCCAATTCTGATTGGGTTAAAACCTGGGTGCTAAGATTGAAGATCCCATCGGCCCTTACATCCTTATCTTTTTTGGATCTTGCTCTCCTCCCCCCTCTGGTTCCTCTTTGTTTTCTACCGGCCTTTTTATTCCCTGATTGGGTCTGGGAAAACCCCAAGGATGTGATTCCTGATTCCTGCCATGGGTATTGGTAGGCCGGTCCTTTACTGATCTGTAATATCCCTGTTCATAATTGGGGTGGTCCCCTCTATCATAGTGAATAGGGCCTGCTCTATCCCTCAAAGGGTAAAAGCGGTTACGCGTATCTGCCCCATAGTCCACTTCATCCTCATCCCCCTCCGTGTTATAGTGCTGGGGATTGTCACCATAATGATGTTGGCTAGGTTGTGTATCATAACCATATTCATTATACCTTGGTTGATCATGATTAGTATCAGAATATGGAGTAGTCCTATAATTCTGATGCTGATTTGGATTATATGGTTGGGACTGCCTTCGTTCGCGATTCCCATTCTGATTATACTGCTGATACCCCCCAGCCTTTCGTGTGTGTTGGCCCCCCCTATTGGAAACGGCTGGTCTCTGGGGTGATTGATAGGATACTCGTCTACCTTTTTTAGACTGTTTGTTATTTACATGGTGTTTCTTAGGAGTTCTCTGTGCACCATTCCTGGATGGGGGGTGCTGGTTCTGAACCGGGGGGTGTGATGGAACATCACTCCCTTGCACAGTAACTTCCATAGACGGTTCCTGTCCGCCACTTGCTTCCATGGCCAGTTTCCTTTGCCATGCAAACACACTGTTAGCTTGATAATCCCCATAATCTCTATTATATTTCTTTCTTTTTTTGAATTTTTGTTCCTTTTCTTCTTTATCTAATGTCTTTAATAGGTTAATGGTTCTTTCCTTGTATTCCTCCACTTCTTTATAGGGCAAAAGACTATCCTTAAGGGCTTTTATCTCACCGTCTAGTCTGGTCAATTTGCTCTTTTTTCTGGCTACCAAAAATCTTAGGAAGTTAACCCCTGCCTCATTGAAGTAACGGAACCATTCTTCCAGTTCCGATTCTCCTTTTTGGGGGCAAACTTCCCATCTGAGGCTTCTTGGGACCATACCTGTCTTAATGTATGTCTCCAAGAAAACCACATCCCATTGCGTATGTATTTCAGAGATTGTAAGGTTTTTTAATCTTACAAAAAAACCTCCAAGGTCGTTCTCCCTATCATTGTAAACTTCGAATACACCATCTGTGTTGACGACCTTAGTTGCCCTGTATTCAAAGATGTCCATTGTATGTGCTATCTAAGAACACCAGTCCATCCTGTAAGGAGAAACTGGAGTAATTGACAGCACACTCTAGATACAAATATGAAAGCAGAAAAATCGGTCACATCTGCAAAACACAAAAGAATGTGTCCGACTGCTGCTATATGGATTGTATCTTCAATTAAATATGCAAAATATAAAAAAAATACAGCGCTGTCAGAAAGGGTAAATATGACATACATAAATTGATCTGATGTCTATACCTTAGATTAAATAGTAAGCTGCGGTTGCAGAAATGTGAGATACCCACAATGCAAAATGTTAAAAAATAAAAGAAACCGCGCTACATAAACTTAAGTAGTAAGGAAATAAATGTACATCAAATTAATGAGTCCATCAAAAACATCCAAATAGTGTCGATTGTTGTCCGACAGAAGATCACCATAGGACACAGATCTTCATCCCCAGCAATAGTGACATCACACTCAATTCACCGTGGAAAGTAGTGTTAGAGATAGGACAGTCCTTCACCTTTAAAACAACTGCCTCTTACCAGCTCCCTTGATCTCTGGTCAGGAGATCAAATACAGCTTTTGGCTTATAACCCAGCCACAGTCTCAAATTGGGATGGATGTAAAGTCAGATCAAGTCCTCCTATTGTCTTAAATGACCCACAAACAGCTTGTCCAATGGCCAGTCATATAAAAGAGAAAAGGGGCTCCCATAGTGTAAAAACGTATAAGATTTTATTAATAAAAAACGGTAATGCACTCACATGTATAAGAAATGTTTCAGGGAATAATGGATAAACGAGCCGGCCGGCTCTCTCTCTGCAAACGCCCGTAGCTTCCGGGACTGCGTGTTAGTGTTGTGGTGGCATCAGCACGCCGCTCTCCCTACGTCGTTTCGTCAAACCTGACGTCGTCCAGGGGCACGGGCGGCGTGCTGAACACCACCAATTATATGCCAGTTAATTACAAAGGAACCGCCCAGTCCTGAGGTCCGAGCAGTAGATGATGTGGATGCCGCCATATTGCAATGGGGCAGACGCCAGTGTGTTACCAAGGAAAGACCCCGGTGTTAATCAATGTCCTCCCTTAACTGAAAATGTGTACCATACTGTTATTTATATATACACAATCTATAGTACAAAGGACTGTGCATATTGATTGTACATAAACTCATCATTTGTTAATAATATATAAATATACCACACGGAACAAAGTGGTGGCATCTAGTGGCCAAACTCTATATGGCCTGGCCTTAAACCCTTATGACCCATTTATGGAGTCACCTAGATGCATCAATTAAAATTTTAAAAAGCAAAAAATGCTACTAAAATAAATTAGTTTGTCTTTCACTGACCTCCCACTGTGGAGAGAAAGGACAAGGAGGAAAAAAAAGCCAGAAAAATAATTAAAGAGAAGGAAATATTGTATTAGTATTTGGCCGGGTTACATAGAACCTACAGTATTAAGCACCAAATATAATGAAAGCCCATCTAGGAAGTTATAATAAATCACAGATAGGCACAAGACTTGAAAGACAAACTAATTTATTTTAGTAGCATTTTTTGCTTTTTAAAATTTTGACAGGTTTATGTGGAATTTAACCTCCTCAACTTTACAGCCAAGGAAGCTGTCATCTTAGCCTCTGTTGAGTCACTGATGCCATGGTACTACACATGCGATCAGTTTTGTCACCAGCCATTTCCCATATAGCAAGAATAACTTGCCACACATTTGTGGCAATGTTGAATTGTAAGTCTTGTTAGCTTGCTGCTCATTTTCACTGGCAAGTTGTACACTTGCAGAGCACTTGAAGTCTCTAGCAAGAGCAAATTTGCAGTGGTGAGTCTACAGCAAGAGCTCTGCAAGTTATGACCCCTGTGGTGGGATGAGCAACAGAGATGGGCCGAACACCCCCCTGTTTGGTTCGCAGCAGAACTCCTGAACAGTTGAAAAGCTCTACCCTGAATTGCAAACTCCATTGAAGTCTATGAAAGCCGAACATGAGAAATCAAAAGTGCCCATTTTAAAGGCTTATATGCAAGTAATTTACCATAAAAGGGTTATCGGGGTCTGGGTACTGCCATGGGGGACATGTTTCAATGCAAACACTTTTTCAAAAAACTATTGTTACAGTGATTTTAATGATGCTTAAAGTGAAGCAATAAAAATGAAAGTGACTCATCTGTAGCATGTACAGAACATGCTGCAGCAAAACTGACATTTCTAATGAAAAAAAGTCAAATCACACTTAAATTGACATGGATGAGTGAGTTTGGGGTGGATGAACTTGACTGGCCTGCACTGAGTCCTGACCTCAACCCTATGGAACACCTTTGGGATGAGTTAGAGCAGAGACTGCGAGCCAGGCCTTCTCGTCCACATCAGTGCCTGACCTCACAAATTCGCTTTTGGAAGAATGGGCAAACATTGCCATAGACACACTCCTAAAATTTGAGGACAGCCTACCAAGAAGAGTTGAAGCTGCTATAACTGTAAATGGTGGGCCAACTCAATTTTGAACCCTACGGACTAAGACGGGGATGCCATTAAAGTTCATGTCCTTTAATAAAATTAATCCATCCATCTACAATCACGCCGGCCGATGGACCGGAAAAAAAGAGAAAAAAAAGAAAATACTCCATGGGAGACCTCCTGGCGACTGCTGTCTTTTTTTCGCTTTGACAGTTGTTATATAGGCAAGGTCGGGGCCACTCGCTGAGGTAATCGAATGACCCCACCCCCCTCTGATGGCAAATGATGCCATAAGGGGTGGGGTCACTCGGTTACGTCACTGGGTGGCCCCGCCCTTGCCTATATAACAGCTGTCACAGCCAGGAGACAGCAGTCGGTGGGACGCCTCCCTTTGAGGAAGAGCTTTTTTTTCTATTTTTCAGGTCCGATGGCGGCGTGATTAAAGATGGATGGATATCGCGTGACACTTTTTTTTTTCTTTTTTAAAAAAGGAATTGTCAAAAACTGTCTTTTGTGGTTTTTACTTTTTGACACTTTTTTTGGTGAATGGGTAGGGGTACAATGTACCCCTACCCATTCACATAGGGAGGGGATCCAGGAGCCCCCTTTAATGGGGACTTCCAGATTACGATAAGCCCCCCACCCGCAGACCCCCACAACCACAGGGCCAGGGTTGTGGGGATGAGGCCCTTGTCCCCATTAATATGGGGACAAGGTGCTTTGGGGGGGACCCCAAAGCACCCTCCCCATGTTGAGGGCAAGCGGCCTGGTATTGTTTGGGGGGGTGCTTGCCCCCCCCTTTCCTGGCCTGCCAGGCTGCTTGCTCTGATAAGGGTCTGGTATGGATTTTGGGGGAACCCCACGCTGTTTTTTTTTTTTACATTTTGGCGTGGAGTACCCCTTAAATTCTATACCAAACTTAAAGGACCTGGTTGTCAGGGCTGGTCTCAGCCCTTCCTTCTCTGAGCTGGCTACTCAGCTGTCAGCTAATTGCCATCTCCTATCTCTCCACAGTGACTCACCTGTTGATGATAACCTACTTGTCAGACCTGCCTACTTAAGCCGTCCAGCCCAGATGATCTCTGCCTTCGCTTTGGTCACATCTCTAGAGACGCTCTCCTGTGTTCCTGTTAAAGACTTGCTTGGCTGACATTGTTCCTGGCTCCAGATCCTGCTTGCTGTTCTACTACGCTCATCTCTGGCTCCCTGACGGTTTGGCTTGTCTGACTATCCGTTCTGGTTCCTGAACTCTGGCTATGTTTTGACGGCATCTTCTGAATCCATGGACCTCACCTACTGTCAAAAACCATGAATCAGACTGAGACAGAAGTACAGGTAAATCTTACTTGTTTAATAATAATAAAAAAAGTAAACAGAGTAAACATAGTCAAAACATAGCCAGAGTTCAGGAACCTATGTTTTGACTATGTTTACTCTGTTTACTTTTTTTATTATTATTAAACAAGTAAGATTTACCTGTACTTCTGTCTCAGTCTGATTCATGGTTTTTGACAGTAGGTGAGGTCCATGGATTCAGAAGATGCCGTCAAAACATAGCCAGAGTTCAGGAACCAAAACGGATAGTCAGACAAGCCAAAATTTCAGGGAGCCAGTGATGAGGGTAGTAGAACAGCAAGCAGGATCTGGAGCCAGAAGGAATGTCAGGCAAGCAAGTCTTTATCAGAAACACAGGAGAGTGTCTCTAGAGATGTGACCAAGGCGAAGGCAGAGATCATCTGGGCTGGACGGCTTAAGTAGGCAGGACTGACGAGCAGGTTATCATCAATATGTGAGTCACTGTGGAGAGATAGGAGCTGGCAATTAGCCGACAGCTGAGTGGCCAGCTCAGACAAGGAAGGGCTGAGCCCAGCCCTAACACTGGTATAGACTGGTGGGAACCGTGACTTTTTTTTCTTAATTCTGTGATGGCGTTCCCCTTAACCACCTCATTATATACTGTACACTGACTATATATATATATATATATATATATATATATATATATATATATATATATATATACAGTATGTACCAGGCCTTGGTACAGACACAGAAGGTGGCACACACAGGTTAAAGTGGCAATTAAAGGGTTAATTTCCCACATTTGTGGCTTTTTAAATCACAATTGATCTATCTGACCTTGGCTTGGTATCAAGAGATCCCCAAATTTTCCACTTCTTATTAAGTGATTGAACAGTACTGACTGGCATATTCAAGGCTTTGGATATCTTTTTATATCATTTTCCATCTTTGTAAAGTTTCATTACCTTGTTACGCAGGTCTTTCAACTGTTCTTTTCTACCTCCTCATGGCTCAGTGTCTAGCTTGCTTAGTGCATCCATGTAAGAGCTAACAAACTCATTGACTATTTATAAACAGACACTAATTGTGATTTAAAAAGCCACAAATGTGGGAAATTAACCTTTAATTGTCATTTTAACCTGTGTGTGCCACCTTCTCTGTGTGTACCCAGGCCAAACATTCCAGGGTATGTAAACTTTTTATCAGGGCCATTTGGGTTATTTCTGTTATTATGATTTAAAAAGGATCCAAAAAACTATGTGATAATAAATGGCTTCATGTGATTGCTATCCTTAAATAAAAGACAGTTTTTTGTCATGATCAGTCATATTTTCAATATTAATGCCAAAATTTCACAATTTCTGCCAGGGTATGCAAACTTTTGAGCACAACTGTATATACAATGTAGACTATATATACAGTGCAGGCAGTTTATTTTTATATATATATATATATATATATATATATATATATATATATATATATATAAATATATATACAGTACTAAACTGCCTGCACGCTACTAACTAACCTGCCTCTAGCTAACTTTCTCTCAATCTCCTCCATGTTATTATAACACTATATACAGGTGCCGTGTAAGAAGCCTTATATAGTGTGGGGACCTTTGGCCAATTATGGCTCTTGCAGAAGAGCGCACTGGGATTGGCCAAAGCATGCAGGTCTCACAGTGCATTATGGGGCATTCTGCGGCGCTCGACTTTGCCGCGAACGCCCCATAATGTTTGCTATTCGGTGAACGGCGAACACCCGATGTTCGAGTCAAACTTACATTCGACTCGAACATCGGGCCCATCCCTACACTCCATACACTGTGGCCTTATTCATTACTTCTACTAGGGCCATATTCCTCTGTAAGACTGTGTCAGTCAAGTTGTCCTTTATAGGGATAAGCAATCAATTTTACAGTTTTAATTCACTGGTTCCTTTCACTGGTATTTTGCAGGACTGTAGCTTATAAATGAAGAAATAGGAGAACGGTTCATTAAATACAATGCTATATATAAAACCAGGTTTATCTTTTTTTTTTCCCCAAAGGATTTTCTAATGTTTTCTGTATCTGCTTTTAGGTCCCTGCAACCTGTTTTGTACATTCGTAAGAAGAAAGGAAATCTAAAAATAATACAAAAACAAACAATATCATGAATTCGACATTTATATATAACAGATGTTGGACTTTAACAGCAATAGTGTTTCAAAATGACAGGGAAAAACTTCAGAAATTTTCCGTTGCCATGGAAACCTTGGGAAGATGTGGTCTGCTTTATCACATGGCAGAAGTAACAAGCTCTGTAAACAGCAGGGAGACTGTGAGGGTATGACAAGAGTTAGAGGACCATCCCAGTCAGCAAAAAACATATATTGTGTGAGGAAAGAAACTGATATAGCACATTTGTTGCTTTTATCTATCTTCAAATGTTGATTTAGGCTTGTATGAATGTTTTGTATAGGTTTAAAACTCATTAATCTCTCATTCAAACATACACTTAGTCTCTTATTTTTCACATCTTTCATGTTAGCTGCCTTTGGTCACGAGAGTCCAGATAAGCATGTGAAAATCAGGCACTTATTACAGAACAAATGGAAATTTGACCTCGTAATTAAAGGGATGGTAACGTAAATTTTCATCCTCATTTGTATGGCGTAGACACGTAGATATGAATACATTTTCTGATTTTATATTTGAGCAGATAATTTTAAACAGTGGGGTCTTTTGTAAAGTGAAAATACTTTGTGAGCTGTGAGTCATTGCTCCTATTCTGTGCACATTGGGGCCTATTTATGAACCCAGTACTTGAATGGGCAACAGAAAAAGAATTTGCTTTTTTTCTTTTAAAGGAACCTGTGCTTTGAGAAATACAGTGCATGGGCCACTACTGCTGACTGCACTCTTATGCTCCTTGAAATGTTCCCCTAACCCAGTTATGTTTAACTTTACCTTGCTCCCTACTGCTCTAGCAGAGCCAAGAATCTCAGCCATGGGTAAGTTCCACGTCGGAGCTTACACAGGGTTGACCATGTCATTTTCCTCCTCATGTGACAATGCTGTGACCTAGTTGTTGGCCACTGAGTCCCAAGCACTGCATCCTGAGAGGAGGTCACAGATACTCCTTCATATCCAGAAGAACTGAGTATACACCAAGGGCTGCCTTTGACAAAGTAACGCAGTAGTAAAGAAGGTAAGTATAAGTGGGTCCATGGGATATTGTGTGTGTGCATGTGTGTGTGAGAAAATAGGATTTTTATAAAAGCCTGTAAAATCCTTTTCTTGGAAGTACATAACGGGACACAGAGCACCATATTAATTACTGAATGGGTTATAGGCCACCTTCAGGTTATGGACACTGGCATAATTAAAGACAGGAAGTCCCACTCCCTATATAACCCCTCCCATCCAGGGAGTACCTCAGTATTGGTAGCAAACCAATTTTTTACAGGTAAGCTATTATAAAAATCCTATTTTCTTTTTCGTACATCACGGGACACAGAGCACCATATTAATTACTGAATAGAATGTCCCAAAACAATGCAATCTGAGGGGAGGGGGACACAAAAAAACAAATGCAGACCGCTGTCTGCAGAACACTGCGCCCGAAGGTGGCATCCTCTTGCTGACCTACATCCACTTGATAGAATTTCGTGAATGTATGTACTGATGACCATGTTGTGGCCTTGCAAACCTGAGCCATGCAGGGCTTGATGATGCACTGCCCAAGAAGCATTAACTGCCCTGGTGGAGTGTGCTCTAGGACGAAAAGGCGGAACTTTCCCTTTTAAGTCATAGGCATGAATGATGACCTGACGACTCCACCTAGAAATGGTTGATTTTGATGCTGACTACCGTTTCCTGGGGCCTTCTGGCAATACAAACAAAGTGTCAGTTTTCCGTATCTGAGCAGTTGCTTCTAGATAGAAATTAACTGCTCTTACTACATCAAGGGAGTGTAGTAATTTTCCTTCTGCAGAACAAGGTTCTGGAAAAAATGAAGGTAAAGAAATATCCTGATTCAAATGAAAACTGGATACTACCTTAGGTAGAAAGGATGGGCGAGGACGTAAGACCACTTTATCCCAATGAATGATCAAGTATGGTCCTTTACAAGATACAGCAGCCAACTCTGAAACCCTTCTTGCGGTGGTTACTGCAACCAAAAATACTAACTTCCTTGTCATGAGGACCAATGGAGCATCACATATTTGCTCAAATGGAGACTCCTGAAGGACCGACAAAACCAGATTCAAATTCCACGGGCACAGAGGAGATTTAATCGGTGGATTTTTTTTTTTTTAACCAAGTTTTTATTGAAATTTTCAAACAGAGATTAACATGTACAGAAAGAAATAGGAAATATGAAAAATCACAGGTAAAAGTAACATTGCGGGAGCAGCCACTTTGATCGCAAGATTTAGACAATAAAGTTGACTAGTTGCTTTTTTATATTAAGAAGCATAGAAATGGTTACGTTCTTTTGTTACAATAACATGAGAGATTCAAAATACTTTCCCAAAGTTTGTAATTAAGGCTTTACTTAAGAGTATATCAAATATATATATCTTAATGTCTTGTTAGGGAGAGTAATGAGTGTAAAGTACGATGTTTTGGAATCGGACTAATGCGTATAGGTACATGGTGTCAGGTATCAAGGAAGAAGGATGAAAGGGGTTGGTCGTAGGTGGGAGACAGGAGATGTAAATTGGGGAAGGGGAATGTAAGTGTGATAGATCGTTGTGATAGCGTTCGGTCTTGCAGTTTGGCTGGTATTTATAGGTATCTTGTGTGTAGTGTTGGAACGGAGATGCAGAGTTAGTTTGTAAGCGAGATGTGTGGGGGTGTGTGTGAGTAAAGTCAGGAGAGCTTGCCACAGCCCTGTGGGAGCAATCAGACTATATATTTTTTGTATTCAGTCGTTGTAGTGAAGTGTATCCAGCATGTCCATGTTTTGGTGAACCTAGCTTGTGTGTCCTTTGATTGATGGATAACGTCTTCCATTACCTTTGTTTGGTTGATGCGATGGAACCAATCCGTTATGGTAGGCGGATCGGGGGATCGCCATTTGGGGGGTATACACATTCTAGCTGCGTTCACCAAATGCATGGTTAAAGAGCGGTGGTATGACGGTATATATGTTGATGAGTGATGTAGCAGAAACATTGTGGGGTCAAATTCCAGGGAGTATGTGGTGATTTGCGAGATCAGTACGTGGACTGCTTTCCAGAAAGGTTGGATTTTGGTGCAGGACCACCAGATATGCAATAGAGAGCCTGTTTCTGAGTTACATCTCCAGCAAGTTTGGGGTATATTCGGGTTGAATTGATGTAGCAGGAGTGGGGTCCTGTACCATCTGGAAAATAATTTATAGGCATTTTCTTGGACTTGCACGTTCAGCGAACCTCTATGGATCAGGGTGTATATGTTAGCCTATTCTTGGTTATTCAAGTGTATGGAGAGATCCCGTTCCCACTGTCTGACGTTCCAGTGTTTAGTTTGGGTGTGTTTGGTGAATAAGAGATTGTATGTTTGTGAGATCAGATGTGTGAGGGTGCTATCACTCAAACATAGGTTTTCAAATGGGGTTGTGGGTCTGGACCAGTCCGGTGTAGGTTTGGGTTTGGCGAAGAAGTTACGTAATTGGACGTATGTCCAAAAGGGAAAGGTGTCTATGCTCAATTTTGAGGCCAAATCGGTTTGTGATAAAAATTTGCCTCTTTCAAAGAATTGTTCGGCTCTAACAGTCTGGTGGGGCCATATGTCTATTAAAAAGGAGGAGTGCATTCCTGGATTAAATCCAGGGTTTAACCGTAGAGGTGTCATCGGGCCTTTTACTGATGAAATTTTATTTGTACTACAAGCCTTACGGAATGAGAGTAGGGTAGGGTTAACAAGTGGGTGTTGAGTGTATTCTGGGGGTAGTACGGAGGATTCAATCCATGGTAGGTGTTGGATGGGCACAGTCGATAGTGATTGTTCTAATTGAACCCAATCTTTATGTTTGGGGTGTATGTTCCAATCGATGATCCTGGCTAAGTGGCATGCTTGCTGGTATTTACATATGTCTGGGAGTCCTATGCCTCCTAATAATTTAGGTGTTGTAAGTCTCCTGAAGCTTATTCTCGGATGCATTTTACCCCATATGAAGGCCGTGCAAGCTTTACGGTAAGTAGAGAAGAATGTGGGTGGTATTCTTATTGGGATGGTTTGTAAAAGATATAAGATTCTGGGTAGGATGTTCATTTTTATTATAGCGGCCCTGCCGAACCAGGAGAACTGTCCTGTGGACCATTTTTTAAGGTCATTTTGTATTGTTCGAAGGAGTGTGGCGTAGTTTAGGGTGTATAGATCTGTTAGGGAACATGCATCTGAATGCCCAAGTATGGGATTGCTAGCTTATTCCATGTGAAAGGAAAGTTACGTTGGCATTGTTGACACAGTTCAGCAGGTAGGGAGATATTAAGAGCTGTTGATTTTGAAAAATTGATTTGGAGGTTTGAGAGGGTACGAAAGGTTTGAAAGTCTTTGAGTAGGTTTGGGATTGTGGTTAGTGGGTCTGTGAGAAATAGTAGAATGTCATCGGCAAATGCAGCCAATTTATATGTGTGGTGTTTAATTTGGATACCTTTAATGTCTGGGTTGGTGTTAATGCGTCTAAGGAGGGGTTCCAGAGAGAGAATGAAGATTAAAGGGGAGAGTGGACAGCCCTGGCGAGTTCCGTTCGTCAGGGAGAAGGCATCCAACAGGTGGCCGTTCACTTGGACTTTTGCAGTGGGACTAGAGTATAGTGCCGATACATAGTTTAGCATCGTTTGAGGGAGGCCTATGGTTTTGAGGGTTTCTCTCATGTAGTCCCATGCCACCCTGTCGAACGCCTTCTCCGCGTCGAGGGAAAGCATGAATCCCTTATTTTTGGTGGTTGTGAGCCAGTGGTGAATATTGATCGCTTTAAGGGTGTTATCCCTCGCTTCCCTTCCGGGAACAAAGCCCACTTGTTCAAGGCCAATAAGCTGGGGGATCAGAGGTAGAAGTCTGTTTGCCAATGTTTTTGCATACCATTTAAGGTCTATATTGAGCAATGAGATAGGTCTATAATTAGTAACTAAGGAATGGTCTTTGTCGGGTTTGGGAATGACTGCTATATGGGCTGTTAGGAGATCTCGTGGGGGGTTGGCCGGGTGTGCGAAAGAGTTGAAGGCTTTCAGAAAAGAGGGGGTTAGTATTTCTGCATAGGTTTTGTAATAACTGGCGGTTAGGCCGTCGGGGCCGGGGCTTTTGCCGGGTTTCATTTGTTTCAGGGCAATGTCAACTTCCGTGCGGGTAAGTGGGGTATTTAAATCGTGGGCTACGGAATCTGAAATCGGGGTTGGGCTGTATTGTTTTAAGAAGTCAGATATCATTTGGATGCGGGTGGTTCCGTCTGTGGGGGGAGGGGGGGTGGTTAAGTTGTAAAGTTTACTGTAGTACTGTACGAATTGTCGTGCAATGCCGGGGGTTTTGTTTATTTTTCGTCCTGAGGGGTCAGTGATGTAGTGTACAGTTTTGTTAGATTGAGATGTTTGCAGTGCTCTGGCCAACATTTTGCTTGCTTTATTGTCAAATTCGTAATATTTTTTTTTGGAAAGGATGTATTTGCGTTGTATCTGTCTATCTAATAAGTCTAATGCCCCGTACACACGGTCGGATTTTCCGATGGAAAATGTCCGATCGGAGCGTGTTGTCGGAAATTCCGACCGTGTGTGGGCTCCATCGGACATTTTCCATCGGATTTTCCGACACACAAAGTTGGAGAGCAGGAGATAAAATTTTCCGACAACAAAATCCGTTGTCGGAAATTCCGATCGTGTGTACACAAATCAGACGGACAAAGTGCCACGCATGCTCAGAATAAATAAAGAGATGAAAGCTATTGGCCACTGCCCCGTTTATAGTTCCGACGTACGTGTTTTACGTCACCGCGTTCAGAATGATCGGATTTTCCGACAACTTTATGTGACCATGTGTATGCAAGACAAGTTTGAGCCAACATCCGTCGGAAAAAATCCTAGGATTTTGTTGTCGGAATGTCCGAACAAAGTCCGACCGTGTGTACGGGGCATAAGAGATCTTTCCTAGCTTGTATTAAATCATTCAGGGCGGTAAGTGCTTGGGATTGTTTATGTATCCCTTCAAGTTTACGGATCTTATCAATTAATTCTGTGTGTTGTTTCCTTTTTTCTTTATATCTCTTGGCCGCTGCCGCTAGGAAGGTGCCCCTTATTACACTTTTGTGGGCTTCCCAGTTGTTAATTGGTGAGGTGTCATCAGGGTTGTTTTCGAGGAAAAAGTGTTTTATAGTGGATTCCGCTTCCGCCGCAATGGAGGGGTCAGTGAGCAAGGAAGAATCTAATCTCCATAGCCGTGAGCGGGGTGTGGTGTCGGGAAGTCGAAGTGACATGGAGATGGGATGATGGTCCGAGATAGTCATGGATTCGATGGAGGTTCGGTGGAGTAGGGGTAGGTCATTTTGGGTCAGGAATAGATAATCTATTCTAGAATAACGGTGATGTGGTGCTGAGTAAAATGTGTAGTCCTTTGTGTCTGGGTTTAGGGTGCGCCATGTATCGTGAAGTAATAACCGTTTAAGCAGGGATTTAATGTCTTTCAGGGCCTTGTATGGTATGGTTGTGGTTCCAGTGGATGTGTCTTGTATGGGGTTTAGGGGAATATTGAAATCTCCTCCCAGTATAAGTGTGCATTCCTGGAAAGATGTGAGAGTTGTGATGACCGATCTAAAGAATGTTACTTGGTGTTTGTTAGGGGCGTAAATATTTGCCAGCGTTACAGTTTTGTTTTGAATCGAGCCTTTTAGGAAGAGATATCTACCGTCTGAATTTAGGAGGGAGTCAGTGATGCTGAAAGGGCAGTTTTTTTGCAATGAGGATCGATACCCCTTTCGTTTTGTGTTGGGGGTTGGTAGCGTGTATCGCCGTTGGATATTGGGCGTTTGAAAGTTTCGGGGTATTGTCAGAACGGAAATATGTTTCTTGTAGCATTATGATGCTGGCGTGGAGTCTGTGCATGGTAAGGAGGAGTTCAGATCTTTTTTCTGGAGTATTGAGTCCCTTCACATTGAGCGAGATAATTTTAAGCATGGGTTCCTGTGAATCTTTAGTTTGTGGGACCATGTTGAGTTTTGTGGTGGGTATCCTGTGATGTTGGTTGGGCTGTGGCAGGTTGAGGGATGGGGTAGAGAGAGGGTTTAGGGTAAGGGCAGTGGGGAGAGAGGAGAGTATCAAAGGGGGAGGGTAAAAGAAACCGGCACTATGTGGTGTTCCGGTCACCTAATTCTGTGTTCGGAGCCACAGAATATATACGTCGGTGAAAGTTGGTGGTTTTAGTCCGGTAGCAGTGTTTATGAATTAGGTGAGAGATGTAGAACCACCTTGCGGGGGTAGGTAGATGACTTGAGAGATATGTGGGTCTGTATAGAAAGGGAGGTAAGTAGGGGTGACCGACGAGGTCCGTCTCACCAACAGTCTGCGAAAGAGAGGCTAGGGATGTGAGTGGGGTAGCAGTTTGGAGATCTTAGGTGTGGAGGGAGCGATCAGAAAAATTTGTTGGGAAGTGTGTGGGAAATAACTGAAATGATGGCGGTGGGGTAAAGTTCTAGGTTGTTAATTGCAACAAAGCTTGTAAGGGTTGTGTTGTGTGTAGAGCGACTGAAGGTCTGGGAAGTTAGGTAAGTTATGTGAGAGTGTGTTGAGAGGAGAATATTCATAAAGAACACCAGTCTATTTATGACTGCAATGAATGTGATTCTAACATCAAAGAATTGTCATAACGGTAACAGATAAGCATTTGCTTCTTGGCACTTAGTTTTATCGTTTGCATAGAACATTCTATAACATTTGGAGAGAAGGTTAACCAAAACAAAATAGTAACTGTTGTAAACCAAAATTTTACAGTCTTTGGAGCCTCTAAGTGGCTATGTGCAGTTTCTCCTGTAAGGAGTTGGGGTGTGATCAGTGTGCGGGTACCATATAACGTCCGTTTAAGTGGTCCTCGTAGCCCGTGTATGTCAATAAGGTATGTGTTGTGTAAGGGTGTGGTGAGACCTCTAGGTCTCTGTATTAGACAACCCATGAGGGGTTGTAGGTTGTGGTCAGAGTGTGAGCATATTAGAGCCTTTTCTGCTCGGTCTCTATCGCCTCGTCAAGGGTGGGTCGATGTGGGCAATGTGTGGGTATGGTAAAGTGTTCTTAGCGTTAAGCCTAATTACCCGTAGAGGTTGTATTGGCTTGTGTCTTTTGTGTTTGCAAAAGGGCCTCTGTGTCTCTGTCCTCGACTGCCCTGGAAGGTGTTTTGAGGTGAGCGTTGGGGTCACGTATTAGAACAGTAAAGCAATCCTGCTCGGTGTCCCAAGAGGATTAGAGTATTGTAAACCTTGTCAGTGCACCACCAAATCTCTATGTGTTTGTTTCCGATTACCTGTGGTTATTGCTAGGGTGCGGGTAGTTTGAGTGTGCAATGAGGTTTTTACGTCTCTATACCCAGCTACTGGTGTAGGTTTATGAGGTGTGGGAATGTATTATGTGGGTATGCAGGTGGGCTTAACTGGGATGGCTCTATACGTTAACTTATTATGTAGATCTGTGTCTCTGAACTTTGTATGAGGCAGAGGGCTGGATTAATATTCCCATATTGGGATGTATAACCTTGTACAATACATTGTATGGCTCAGATCAATAGGGCATAACATGAGTCACTTATACATTGTATGTCTTAGATCTAGAGGATATAACAGATATTACCTATAGATCTGAGGGTTAGGTATGGATTTTGTAGAGAAGTTCATCTGTCGGAGGAGGTAGAAGATGGTGACTTGATGGAATAGCCGCTGGGCTCATCTTCTTCGGCGTCCCGGTGAGAGGGATCAGATTAGTGTTGTTTGAGAGTTCCTGGTTGAGAAGTGCACCGGGATGTAGCATCCTAGTCGTCGCGGGATCATCCGTGCAGGACACAACATAACTGTGTGATGGTGAGATAAGTGGTATTTCAGACACGATACTGGAGTAGAGCGCTGGTTACAAGAGTCACAATGTTCCGTGTGATGTCTCGACCTGCCAGGGAGGCAGGGGGTGGCCGTCAGGCAGTCAGGTTACCTTTGTCTTCGTCGTGTTGTTTCTGGATGGGTTTCTGCAGGGGTTTTTAGTGGCCATCAGATGATAGAGGTATAATTGGGAGAGTCTATAGTGAGAGGATTAGTGACTGCAAAATGACCGCTCACGTTTAGAACCGGGCATTCAGCGGTCTCGGCGCGCCCTGCGAGGAAGGGGAGCTGACATGGGACTGGATGGTTGGTAATGCTGGCCTGGAGCAGGGCCGGATCTGGCGGCGGAAGGTGAGCGCCTTCTGCGGAAGCTAGTGTTGTGAGCATCCATCGGTTCTTCTGGTTGAGGACTGCAGTTGGGGGGCTGTAAATTGAATTCCGCGTACCAGTTCGGGACCGGGGTGTAGGGTATGTCTAGTGTACGACAAAAAGAGTCCAGATCTTCTGGCACTCTTAGGAGTGCTGAGCGGTCTTGGTATGAGGCGGAAAGGCCGAATGGGAACTTCCATCGATACCGGATTCCTCTTGTTCGTAAGGTGTCCAGCAGGGGGCGCAGGTCTTTGCGGTGGCGCAGTGTAATGGCAGAGAGGTCTTGGTATATGTGGACGGGGCCGCCATTGTATTCTAAAGCAGATTTTTCGCTGGCTTTTTGGAGGATTACTTCCTTGATGGAAAATTCATTCACATAGCAAATAATGTCCCGGGGGGGGGTCGGTGCCCCTGCCTTTGGGGCGAAGCGCTCTATGGAGACGTTCCATTGTGATCGGTGTTTGTTCTGGGTGATCCAGAACATGATTAAAGAGGCCCATCACCACCGAGGAGATTTCATCTTGTTCCACCGATTCGGGTATTCCCCTTACCCTTAAGTTGTGTCTGCGACCACGGTTGTCGAGATCTTCAACATGACATTGAAGATCTCTTAGCTGCATAGTGTGGAAGTCGACTTTGTGTTGAATAGTCTTCACTGTCGACTGTTGTTGCACGGCTTTATCCTCCACTTGCTGTATGCGGCCTGTGATGGCCTGCAGTTCATGACGTAGTTTAGTAATGGCTGTGAACAGCATGTCCTTGATATCAGCCGCCACTGCTTGCAAGTCCTGCAGGCTGGGCTGATGGTGAGAAGGCAGAGAGGGTGCCTGTGGGGTGTTGTTGGCGTTGGTGGGGGTGAGAATGATCTCAGTGTGGGACTGAGAGGAGGCTGAGGCGGGGAGGTCGCCATTGTTGTGCGCTGTGACCGGAAGATCTCCGGAATCGTGTGACTTACGCGGCTGGCGGTTTCTCTCGTGGATCGGGATCTGCTTTGCGATGATCCACGGGAGGATGTTCCCATTATTGGGGGGTGGATGGCAGCTGTATACCCCAGTAAATATAAATGTTAGACTGCGGTGAGAGGGAGCCGAGTGATCAAGCAGCCATCTTCTCTCAAGGCAAGCCACGCCCCCCTTAATCGGTGGATTTATATGCGATACTTACTGTATAAAGGCCCAAACTAAGGAATGTGAAGCTAGAGGTTTTTGGAAAAACACTGACAAGGCCGAGACTTGACCTTTGATAGTACTCGAGGCTAGTTTCATCTCTACTCCTGATTGTAGGAAGTTGAGAATTCTATTTATGACATACTTGCAAGGATGCCAACCCCTGTTTTCGCACCACAGACATAGGCCTTCCAGACTATATAATAGATGGCTCTAGAGGCCAGTTTTCTTGCATTAATCAGGGTAGTTACTACTGGTCCTGAAAGCCCCCAACGCCCTAGAATGAGGGCTTCAACAGCCAAATTGTCAAATTTAGCGTTTGTAAGGCAGGATGGAATATTGGCCCTTGCGAAAGCAAATCTGGGTGGGACGGAAGAGTCCAAGGATCCCCTACTGCCGTTCTCACAATCTCGGCATACCAGGATCTCCTGGGCCAAGCTGGAGCAACTAGCATTACTAGCTTCTGTTTCCCCTTTAGTCTGCATAGAAGACACGGAATCAAGTGGACAGGAGGAAACGCATAGATCAGTGAAAATTGATCCCAAATAGTTACTAAGGCATCTATTCTGCAAGTGAGTGGATCCCTTGTTCTTGACACAAAATTGTCCAACTTTTTGTTGAACCTGGATGCCAATAGGTCCATGTCCAGGATACCCCACCTTTGATATATGGCCCGAAAGATGTCGGGATACAGAGACAATTCTCCTGGGAGCAATTGCTGGCGACTCAAGAAGTCTGCCTGCCAATTTTCCACACCTGGGATAAATACCGCAGATAGGCAAGGCATATGCTCTTCTGCCCAAGCTAGAATATAGCTTACCTCTACCTGGGCCGCACGGCTTTTGATGCCCCCTTGATGGTTGATATAGGCTACTGCTGTAACATTGTCGGACTGAAGATAGTTCCATAACCTGCCTGTCCAGCACTTTAAGGCCAGACGTGCTGCCCAAATTTCTAGAATATTGATGGGCAAGGACCTTTCCGATTCCGACCACTTCCCCTGGACAGTGTTCCCTTCCAAGACTGCTCCCCAGCCCAAGAGGCTGGCATCGGATGTCACTATCTTCCAAGTGACAGGTAAGAAGGTTTTCCTCTTTTACAAATTTTTGGCTGACAACCACCAAATGAGACTATGGCGAACATTTGGAGACAGGCGTATTGGACAATCCAAATCCTGATTTTTTTTCTGCTCCAAACCGCCAGGATACTGCTTTGCGGAAGCTTTGAACGGAACTGGGCATAGGGAACCGCCTCGAATGAGGCTTCTATTTTCCCATGCAAAGGTTGGACAGAAGGACTCTCTTTTGTCCTGACCGTGAGCACTAGTTCTCTTATAGCGCAAACCTTTGCCAGGGGTAAAAACACTCTCTTGTGGGTTGTGTCTATGACTAAACCCAAGTATTCCAGTCTTTTTACTGGACGTAAGGATGACTTTTCTAGGCTGATAACCCAACCTAACTGCTTTAGGTATTTGAACGTGCTTACTACACTCTGATCTAGCCCTTCTACAGATTGATCTATCAGCAGCAGGTCGTCTAGGTATGCCACTACCATTTTACCCTGAACTCTTAGTTTTGCCAAAGGTGGAGCCAGGACCTTTGTAAATACCCGAGGAGCAGTGGCCAAGCCGAAGGGCAAGGCCACAAACTGAAAATGTTGCCGTTCTACTGTGAATTGCAGGAATCTTTGATAAACAGGGGAATATTGAAACATAGAGATATGCATCCTTAATGTCTATAGATGCCAGGAGTTCTCCTCCCCAAAGAGTGGATACCACTGAGCGAATTGTTTCCATGCGAAACGAGCGAATGTTTAGAAATTGGTTCAGACCCTTGAGATCTAAAATGGGCCTGACATCCCCATTTGGTTTTGGCACCGTGAAGAGGTTTGAATAAAACCCCAACCCCTGCTCTCTTAATGGAGTCTCTATGATCAGCCCCTGAGACAGTAACCGGTTTAGTGCCTGAAATAAAGACCTTCTTTTTATTGGGTCCTTGGGAACATTTGATCTTATGCCGCGTACACACGGTCGGACTTTTCACCTGCAAAAGTCCGACGGACGCCGCCGGACCAAGTCCGGCGGAAAATCCGACCGTGTGTGGTCTCCATCGGACTTCCGACGGACCGTTTCGGGCGGAAATCCGACGTACTTTAGATTTGAAGCCTGCTTCAAATCTTTACGTCGTACCTCCGCCGGACTCAGTTCCTGACGGAAAGCCCGTTCGTCTGTATGCTGGTCCGAAGGACCAGATACGACGGAGGAGCAGGTTACTGCATCTCGCGCTCGCTGCAATAGGAAAAACAAATTTTCCCATTGCGGCGAGCGCGGGGGGCATCCCAGGCCCTTAGGTCTGGTATGGAACTTTAAGGAGAACCCCCCTACGCCGAAAAACCGGCGTGGGGGTCCCCCCAAAATCCATACCAGACCCCCATCCGAGCACGCAGCCCGGCCGGTCAGGAAAGGGGGTGGGGACGAGCGAGCGCCCCCCCCCCTCCTGAACCGTACCAGGCCGCATGCCCTCAACATGGGGGGGTGCTTTGGGGGAGGGGGCGCCTTACGGTGCCCCCCCCACCACAAAGCACCTTGTCCCCATGTTGATGAGGACAAGGGCCTCTTCCCGACAACCCTGGCCGTTGGTTGTCGGGGTCTGCGGGCGGGGGGCTTATCGGAATCCGGGAGCCCCCTATAATAAGAGGGCCCCCAGATCCCGGCCCCCCCACCCTATGTGAATGAATATGGGGTACATGGTACCCCTACCCATTGACCTAGGTAAAAAGTGTTAATAATAAAACACAACACAGGTTTTTAAAATAATTTATTAAACTGCTCCGGGGGGGGTCTTCTTCCGTCTTCGGGGGTCCCTCCGCTTCATCTTCTCCCGGCGTCCGGTTGGTTCTTCTCCGCTCTCTTCACCCGGTGTTCCAGTTCTTCGGCCGGCTCCTCTGCTGTGTTCAGGTAGCTCTCTTGCCAGCAGAGGTCCGGACTTCTGAGCTGCTGGGCTTCTTGTCTTCTCTTCTCTTCTCTTCCCCCAGATGTTGACACGACGCTCTCTCCGGCTGGACTGGTCTCCGAGGGCTGCGTTGTGACTTATATAGGCGGAGACCCCGCCCCCTTTTGATGTCACAGTCCCTGGGCATGCTGGGACTGTGACGTTTTAGGGGGCGTGGTCGACCACGCCCCCTAAAACGTCACAGTCCCAGCATGCCCAGGGCCTGTGACATCATATGGGGGCGGGGTCTCCGCCTATATAAGTCACAACGCAGCCCTCAGAGACCAGTCCAGCCGGAGAGAGCGTCGTGTCAACATCTGGGGGAAGAGAAGAGAAGAGAAGACAAGAAGCCCAGCAGCTCAGAAGTCCGGACCTCTGCTGGCAAGAGAGCTACCTGAACACAGCAGAGGAGCCGGCCGAAGAACTGGAACACCGGGAGAAGAGAGCGGAGAAGAACCAACCGGACCCCGGGAGAAGATGAAGCGGAGGGACCCCCAAAGACGGAAGAAGACCCCCCCGGAGCAGTTTAATAAATTATTTTAAAAACCTGTGTTGTGTTTTATTATTAACACTTTTTACCTAGGTCAATGGGTAGGGGTACCATGTACCCCATATTCATTCACATAGGGTGGGGGGGCCGGGATCTGGGGGCCCTCTTATTATAGGGGGCTCCCGGATTCCGATAAGCCCCCCGCCCGCAGACCCCGACAACCAACGGCCAGGGTTGTCGGGAAGAGGCCCTTGTCCTCATCAACATGGGGACAAGGTGCTTTGTGGTGGGGGGGCACCGTAAGGCGCCCCCTCCCCCAAAGCACCCCCCCATGTTGAGGGCATGCGGCCTGGTACGGTTCAGGAGGGGGGGGCGCTCGCTCGTCCCCACCCCCTTTCCTGACCGGCCGGGCTGCGTGCTCGGATCGGGGTCTGGTATGGATTTTGGGGGGGACCCCCACGCCGGTTTTTCGGCATAGGGGGTTCCCCTTAAAGTTCCATACCAGACCTAAGGGCCTGCGACGGGGCTCGCAAGGTTTCAATCTCGCCAAAAAAAGCGGCGAGATTGAATTCCTTTTCTAGTCCCGTCGTACCCGAGTCACGTTCAAAATGAACGGACTTGTCCGTGTGTGGGAAAGTCCGTTCATTCTGAAAGTCCGGCGGAAGTCCGTCTGGAAGACCGGATTCCGGAAAGTCCGGCCGTGTGTAGGCAAGTCCGGCCGTTCAGAAAGTCCGGCGGTAGTCCGCCGGAAGTCTGGCGGCAAGTACGTCGGACCTAGCTTTCTAGAAAGTCCGACCGTGTGTACGCGGCATTAGGAAGCGAGACGGAGGAAATTCCCGAAACCTTAGTTTGTATCCTAGAGATACTGTGGAAATGACCCATCTTTCCTGGATTTCCTCCCGCCGGGCTCCTGAAAATTGCTGGAGCCTTCCCCCCACTCGATCGAGCAGGGGCGTACCTTCAAAGGAGGCCTTGGGATTCTACTCTGCAGACTTCTGTCCCCAGGGCTTCTTTTGGCCCTGCGTTTGGTTCTAAGGCCTTCCTTTAGGGGTTGACGGAGGAGGCCGTTGAAACTGACTGGAGGCTGTTGTCCCTGGAGATGGGTAAACAGAACATTTGAAAGAGAGAGGTCTACTCTTTCTCTTAACAGGAAGGAGAGTACTTTTTCCACCCAAGATTTTCTGGATGTATTTATCCAAGTCATCCCCAAACAAACGTTCCCCATGAAAGGGAAAACCAGTCAGCAGTTTTTTACAAGGTAGCTCTGCTGACCAATGCTTAAGCCATAGAACCCTTTGCATGTGTACCAACAGAAGGGCAAGGCGGGATGACTGATGAATAGAATCTTTAATAGCATCAATTGCAAAACAAAGGGCCCTGGGTAGTTCTGCGAGGTCCTGGACTTCTTCCCCTTTGACAACTTGTTTCAGTTTGTCCTTAAGGGACTGACAGACGCCAATTGCTGCAACCGCAGGCTGTGCAACTGCACCAGCCATGGAAAAAGAGGCTTTAAGCAATGACTCCAGTCTCTTATCTGCTGGGTCCTTAAACACCTGAACATTGTCTACTGGACAAGTAAGACTCTTATTCAGAGAAGAAACAACAGTATCTACTGCTGCTACACTCCTTCTTAGTGAACTTCTCCTCCATAGGATAGATTTGAGAGAATATTTTAGGAGGAATAAAATGCCTATTTGGGTGATCCCAGTCAGAATAAATAAGCTGCTCCAGCAGTGGGTGCATAGTAAAAGCGTGTGAACTCTGAGGAGGTTTCAGTGAACCCAAAGAGGAGAAGGGAGCTTTGTCGTTTCTGATAAGGGTAACTTATAACCAAACGCACTGCTTCAGTGAGTGATTGGATTAGCAACCTTTGCGAATGTGAAGCTGAAAAAGATTCCTCTGGGACAGAGTCCTCAAATAAGGAACCATCCTCCTGCACCTCTAGTGAATCCCCCAGGGGCACATCTGAATCCTCTACCCACTGCTGATCAGCGGATGACGGATCCAGGACAGGGGAAGAGGACCTTTCGCGCTTCCTCCAAGCCTAGGAGGAAGATGCGAACAAACTAGCTATCTTCCCCTCCAAACCAGCCAGGGCTGTGGCCAAATCATCTTTAGTGACGTATGCAGAGGCTGGAGTGTTGGAGGTAGCTACAATGCGTGACGGATCCAATGGCCCAGGTTGGTTAGACTTTCAGGGGAGGAAGAAACTGTGGAGGCAAGACTAGAATACTCAGAACCTGACCGCTGCGCTTTTGCGCTCCTCCTCCCAGTTTTTGTCCCTTTCCTTTGGGAATACATAGTCCTAAGCACAAAGCAGAGGTACTGTAAACATGCATCAATTGCTGAGCCTAGTCTTAGTTAATATGCCGCTATCAAATGCTACAGCAAGATGCTGAGTAGATGGGTCTGAATATGCCTGTATCCAACACCCAGCGCTTACATGCCCATAGAAAAAACGTGTCTGTGTCTCTCCGTCAGCCACCACTCTATACACACAGCTTAAGCTTATGAAGGAGCGGCTGGTCTGTGCCTGCAGTGTGGGAAAATTTGCACGCCGATCCACGTGCACGCCAGCGGCGCCGAGTCTTGTCCCCTTCATGACATCCTTACAATCAACACATATGAAGGAGGGAATGTGCGCACATGGGTCTATCATCTGGAAACCCAGGGGGGGGGAGCCTCTGGAGACCTGACCCCTGTTCCCTCTCAAGGCAGCTGACAACAAGAGAAAAAAAAGCAGCCCTAAGTACTGCATGACACAACTATCCAAGGGGCAGCATGGAATGTTACAGCACTAGGTGTGTTATTTACACCCTCTAGTGGTTGACAAAAATCAAACAGGCAGACAACATCTACTCAATAAAAAGAAGTCCATAGGAATTTATCCCAAGATCTTCTTTAACTTACCAGGCCTGCCACAGGGTACATGCTGGAATATCACAGAGACCCAATCTTCACCCATCACGGCGGGTTGGAGTCATGCCAGACCTTCAAGGATGGGGTCCCCTTTGAATGTAGGGTCAACTGCCTTGGACCTGTATAGTGCTCTGCCAGGCAACCTGTGGTATAGTAATGTGACCAAGGTGCTGGATCCCAGAGCCCAGCTCTCCTTAAGAGAAATGTTACAGGCAAAACCATGCTCTTCCGTATCGAGGCTCAGGTACCATCCACTTTAGCCCTTTATTATTGGCTCTTTTGAATGGATCCTATTGCGCAACTCCTTTGACCCAGTCAGGATCATCCAAGGAGCTTTCTTAGAACAAACTTATCCGTGACCAACACCTTAGACACTGGCGAAAAAACTGATGTACTCCTGCGATGGGAGGGGTTATATAGGGAGTGTGACTTCCTGTGTTTAATTATGCCAGTGTTCATCACTTGAAGGTGGCCTATAACCCATTCAGTAATTTATGGTGCTCTGTGTCCTGTGATGTACGAAAAAGAAAGGTAGCTTTTAAGAAAATGTTTAATTTTCCTGTAAATTAACTGTCAATACAATGAAAAAGTTACAGTTTTGTTGTGCTGTTAGGGTGGGGAGATAGTCTGGGTGTTGTATAAGTTTTAACATTTTTCATGAGCTCCTGTAGCATTTATAAGCATCTGTACAGGTAAAGCCTATCCAAGTAACCCATTTTTTTCATCAGTGCCTTTAATGGTATGATTAATGTAATTCATTAATTGAACCAATTTTTGCATTGTGGGTGGGTGTGACATTTTCCAGAGGACATAAATACACTCTTGTAAAAATTAAAGAGAATCACGTTATGATGTAGAAAAAAAAGAAAGCAGTCTGTTGAAATTGTAAAGTCAATTTCTTCATTATAGCTCAGAATTTATTCCAAAAATATCATAGTCTGGGGTGCGGCAAGACCAAAGCACTTGTAATGTGTGTGCAGATAGGGAGCCACATGGCCAGCATAGATCAAGAGAATCTGGAAAAATCGACTGAATCACATGCTGGGTCCTATACCGTTGTGTTAGAAATTTTTTATCCAGACTACTTTTTTATCCAGACTACTTTTTTAAGAAAAGGAAGAGCGGATTCCTGGTCGGTATAAAATAATAATTTGTAGCAGAGGGAGAGGATATGGTTAGAGAGTTCTGGTTTTAAGAATTCCTGTTTATAAGGTGTCACAGGTTGGTCAAAAGTCTTAGCTGAAGGTAATGAAGAGAGGAAAAGTAATAATTGTCTACATCTGTAATGTCCCAAGGGTGCTAGATTAGTATCTAGAGACATGTCTGCAATGTATAGTCATGTTTTACATTTTTGACCCTGTACCTGCCAGTTGTCAATCATGTGAAGGTCAGGTCTTAAAGTCCAAAAATGAATGCTGAATTTCCAATTATTGGAAAAAGAGGTCATAGGTGTTCAGAAAGATGCATAGTGGAAAATACCCTCTGGGTAGTTTTATAAGTTGGGCGAATTGTCAGATGAAGTTTAATGGATTGTGGGGTGGCTTGGAGGCACCAAGACAGAATCAACCAGAGAATAGAAAAGTAGTCTATTCCAAGGGTTTCCATAGTTTATGTTTATCATGTTTATACTAGTCTGTGACTGAATAGCAGTGTTGTGTAATTTGATAAGTGTGTTAAGGCCCGGCCTCCCTTTATTCTTGAATTTGCATAACATAGTACATTTTATTTTGGGTGGATTGCTGGCTCAAACAAATCTCTTAAGAAAAGACAGAGTGGAAGTCAAAATAGACTGAGGGATAAAGACAGGTAGTGTTTGTAGGAGATACAGTAGTCCCATTAGAACATTCTGTTTGAAGATATTGCCTGTCCATGAAAAGGTGTTCTGAGACCAAAATCATAGATCAATTCTTATGTTTTGCAGGAATGGGGTAAGTTAAGATGAAATATTTCAGTAAGGTTTCTAGGTAGATGAACACTCAATTTTTAAACCATTTCTGCCCGGTCACTGTACGTATATGGCCCAGTGGGACAAGTGTCATTCTGGGAGGACTTACTCATACGTCCTGCCAGAAGTACATTCTGTGTATGCCTCTGGGATGCACAGTGGTGTGATCGGTGACCGCTGTGTCCACCGGCTGCTGTGCTCAGCCCTGGTGCCACGTGAGCAATCACAGTGATCACATGCCGAGTAGTAAACAATCAAACCAAAGATATACGCTGCGCTTCCAAAAAATACAAAGTGCTAGTGCTACACAAAGTAAATGAATATACTGAAAAAATATATGAGGTGTGTAAAATAATTACCCTCTAAAGTAACAAATAATAAATATAAACATATGTATATATATGAGATAAAAAAACATGCAGCGCTCAAAAGGTGCATATAAATTAATAATTTATATCTATGAGGAAGTGTTAAAGAGAAAAACTATACCCATGAAGTAAAAATCAAATGTGTAACCATATTATGAAAAAAGTCCATAGGTGTATAGTGAATCATCTGTTAGTCCCAAACGCACATGAGGGTTCATGGGCGTAAATGGTGTTGTGCTTCCACGTAAAGTGGGGACTGGGGAGGACTCTGTATAAGGAGACACTTTGCACATGGATCTTCTAATTACACAGTGGACACTGTAATCGGTAGAAATGGATATCCTTACCGGAAAAGGTGGACACAGTCACCATATAGTGGAGTGTCATACAGGCTTGAGGGATGCACCGATCCCAAAGGTATCCGGCTGGAGGAGTCCTGACGGGGAGTCGCATCCAGGATCAGAGTCGCCAGACGGTGGTATGGGGGCTCCCGGTCTCTCAGGGTCTCTCTCTCAGATGGAAGAGGTTTGGAAATAGAAATGGTTGGGGCTCAGCAAGGTCCCATTCATGAGGGGAGATAAGAACCATAGATCTGTGAATTTTGAGTCTACCGTCACTTCCACCACATACCAGATTAAACATTTTGTCACATGTACCACACGATACATTGTGTACCTCATCACATGTCCCTGCAATATGCAGTATGTCGGCCGCACCATTAGATCATTTAACATTCGTGTTAATGAACACATTACTGCTATCAAAAAAGGTCGCACTAATCATAGTGTCCCCCGTCACTTTTTAGAGTTCCATAATAAAAATCCGAGAGGCTCTAAATTTCAAGTAATAGACAAATTCATTCCATCTTGGAGAGGGGGTCCACGTACTAGGGGGGTATCACAGCTTGAGGTTTTCTGGATTTACCAACTAAAAAGCTACTCCCCCCATGGGTTAAACGTGGAATGGGACGTAAATGCTTTTATAAATAAGTCTTAAACAATGTTGGAAACCATCGTTTTATATATATCTCCATGTTAATTTCTTGCTATTTTTGCTATTATTCTTGTTATGCTATCTGTTGCGGGATCCCGCTATATGACCACCTAATAGGGCCTGATATCACCTAACAGGCATTTAAGCTTGAAAGTTAAAATGATCTTTTATTCCATTTTTTATGTTTTCCAGTATAAAGACTTACAATCATATTGTCAGACACATATACTACATTTATGTTTGATCTTAGGTGTTTTTTCTTTTGTGGTTATATGTATTTATATATTCGTTCTTCTCCCTGTAACACCTAATGCTCTATTCCCCTGAGTGGGGACACCGGAAGTCAAGCGCACTGGAGCGCACAGGACTGACGTACTTCATTAATCTCCTGGGACCGCTGTGGATGTAATGACGCCATCAGCTAGCCCTTCACTTCCTGGAATGAAAAGGAGGCTTGGAGCGCGGCGTCCGGTGCGCGATGACGTCACGCTCGGTGACGCTGTCACATGACTCCGCATAGAGCACCCTGATTGGGTATTCACTTCATTGTGAATTTAAGTGTCAGCAATGTAGGTCTTTTATCAGCTGCTGGGTCAGACAAAGGGAGCTGTTTGTTCCAGCAGCTGAGGATCTTCATGTAATTGCCTATGTGATCTCCCAGATCCTATGCAATATGTGAACATCCAGGTTTTATACAGCTGATCGTTATTCTGTCTAATTATTTGTGCATAAATGTAAGCGTGGTACAGGCATTTAGGCCCAGTAGAAGGACGATGTTCCGAAACATGTCGGGTTGCTCACGCCGTTAAATGCCCTGTTACCACGCGATTTTATTTTATCTCTTGTGATCACATTTTACTTATTGAAGTGCACTGTTTAGCACTTTTTCCAGCTTTTAAATAAAGCTTCTCTTTTTAACTGATTCATGCCCTATGTGGAGGATTTTTTTCTTATCTCCCCTCTTGAATGGGACCTTGCTGAGCCCCAACCATTTCTATTTCCAAACCTCTTCCATCTGAGAGTGACCCTGAGAGACTGGGAACCCCCATACCACCGTCTGGCGACTCTGATCCTGGATGCGACTCCCCGTCAGGACTCCTCCAGCTGGATACCTTTGGGATCGGTGTATCCCTCAAGCCTGTATGACACTCCACTATATGGTGACTGTGTCCACCTTTTCCGGTAAGGATATCCATTTCTACCGATTACAGTGTCCACTGTGTAATTAGAAGATCCATGTGCAGAGTGTCTCCTTATACAGAGTCCTCCCCAGTCCCCACTTTACGTGGAAGCACGACACCATTTACGCCCATGAACCCTCATGTGCGTTTGGGACTAACAGATGATTCACTATACACCTATGGACTTTTTTCATAATATGGTTACACATTTGATTTTTACTTCATGGGTATAGTTTTTCTCTTTAACACTTCCTCATAGATATAAATTATTAATTTATATGCACCTTTTGAACGCTGCATGTTTTTTATCTCACTTTTCTCGTACATTGTTTACCACTTTGTTACATGCCAGCAGCTACTATTTACATTATTTTTTGTAATAGCGCAATTATTGTTTGGTTTTATTATATGTATATATATATATATATATATATATATATATATATATATATTGTGATAAAATATTGTGAATAAAAATGAATGAATACGTTTAATTAAAGTGACAATGTGCATCCATGTGATAAATAAATATATGAAAAGGCTTACAAGTATTAAAAAGCTTAAAAGTCCAAAGGATCATATATGACAACTGATCCACTAAAAAGTAAAACTCAAATAGAAGTGCTTCTGTGTATTGTGCAATTTTCAATTATGCCAGTACAAGAGTGATCCAAAGTCCATGCAATTCAGCAAATGCAGTGTAGGTGATCCAAACGCAAGGTGCAGTATTCTCACTCAAGTGCTCTTCCCTAGGTATTAAGCGCTAACCTCAGAGCGTGTGACTTTGCTGTTAAGCTTAGCCAGTACACGCCTTTGAACCACCTCAGGGCTCAGCTGTATAACCAAAATCCTGGACTGGTCAGCTCTATGCCTTGGTATATTAATAGAAAAAGAAGGACTTCATAGTGTAATATGCTTAAACAGTTTATTGAATCACAATAAAATCCTAATCAGGGTGCTCCACTCTACATGTAGCGAATATTTGTGGGGATATGGGGCCAGTATCGGAATGGTGTGATGATGGTTTCTGGCAGATCACCTGCTTAACGTGCCATCCTGTCCCCTCCCCAACACGTGTCGATAAAGGGGATTTTTGTATCTTCCTCAGGGGGCAATATGATTGGACGGCAAGACTGTCAATTAATAAATTAATATAGAGCGCCCGCAGCAATTTTGTTATGGCCTGGGGACATTTTAGTGATGAAAACTATTCCTTAGATGAGAATGTTACATTGAGTTCTACTGCTTGGATACATAAAGTGAACACTAGCTGCATAATATATCACCATTTTGCCTGCGCTCTACGGTGTCCTAAATATGCCAACCAGCCCAGCAACATTGTAATGTGTAAACAATCAATCAAGATGGATGTGGAGGGATCAGCATACCATCCCATATGATTATCGGTATAGTGCGATACCCCACCATACTGCAAATCAATAAACATAGAGATTAAAATATATAAATACTACTTATACTCAAATGTCTAAAAAAATGTATTATTAATATTATTATATAGAACCTCGCTGGTGTTTATATTACTTGGGAACCCCTCACTAACATATGTGATTGCTAATAAAACAGACAAAGTCACATATGAATACACTTATAAATGTATCACTAAAAACAGTGGGACCTTACTATAAAATAAAAGTGATAAATATGCAGAAGGTAAAAATTGGAGAATAATAAAATATGATCTAAATAAAATTAATAAAATAAAAATATGTAATAAAAAATGTATGTATTAAAAAAAGAGATATGGTATATTAAAATATATAAGTATATGGGTTATACTGTTATGTTATTGTGATCAGAACTTCATTGGAATATCTTGAAAATGGTAAAAAATATTTTTTCATATAATTAATTATATATTAAGGACAGAATTAATCATAATGGATAAACAACCCTGGCTGACAATTATTAATCTTTAAAGAGGACTGGATACTTAATAATTACTTAAAAAACACTTAAGATCAAATTCTTTATTCAACCCGTCAGGTGCAGGAGAACCTAACTGGTGTATCCACCATGATTCTCATTTGCTAATATCCCTCACATAGTTTGATCCTCTCCAGTGGCGTTTAGGTGCCTCAATGCCCCAAAATTGAATACCTGCTGTGCTTTTATTGTGCACATCTCTAAAGTGTATGGATAGAAAATGTTTATCGAACCCCTTTCTGATATTCCTAACATGCTCCTCCATGCGTTCCTTCAATGCTCTTATGGTTCTACCCATGTAGATTAAATTGCATGGGCATTTTACTGCATAAACCATGCCCACTGCGTCACACGAGATAAAATCCCTGATAGTATACATTCAATTATTTTAAGGGTTAATAAATTCTTTTACTTTTCTAACATTAGTAGGGACCCTGGTACTGCTGTAACATCATCCACAGCTGTGAAAACCCTTAATGTCCCAAAACATCTTGGGTTTAAGGGGGGGTGGTTCCACCACATTGTGTACCAGTCTGTCCCGCAAGTTAGGTGGCCTCTTGTATACAATCCTAGGTGTATCTGACAGACTTCCTTTGAGATGGACATCCTGTTTTCAAACATTCCAATACTTATAGATGATTCTTTCCACTTCCTTACTTTGTAGGTTAAAATCTAGAATAATACTTGTGCCCATATAATTATTGGATTAATCACTCCTGATATTGTCTTTAAGTAGATCTCCCCTGTCTATATTCCTGACCTTATTTTTCTCGTTTTCCAGAAAAACGTCAGGGTATCCTTTTTGTTTAAACATATTGCTCAGCAACTCTGATTGCAATTCAAAATCAGCTTCTTGTGTACAATTTTTCTTTATCCGCATGTACAGACCATGGGGGATATTGTCCAACCAGGTTCTAAAATGGTAACTCATAGTGGGAATGTAAGAATTGCAATCTGTCACTTTGAAATACGTTCTTGTCTCTATACCCCGTGTTGTATTCCGGATCTCCAGGTCCAAAAAATGTATCATGTCCTTACTGATGTTCCATGTTAAATTAATATTCTGGTCTTTGTCGTTCATTGTCTGGAGTATTTCTTCCAAAGAATCCATGTTCCCCCTTCCATATAATTAACAGGTCATCAATGAAACGTCTGTATAACATGATACCAGGATCCTTATTGCATAGGATACCTTCAGCTTCCCATTTGGCCATGTACAAGTTTGCAACACTTAGAGCAAACTTTGCACCCATAGCGACACCTTTAATCTGTAGGTAAAACGTGATCTGATACCAGAAAAAATTGTGCTCCATACAAAAATTTAAGCATTTCTAAATGAATCTAAGTTGGTTCTTTCCCACTTCACTATTGTTTTTCAAGGCCCACTTTACTGCCCTTATAGCCCCTTGATGGTCTATGTTTGTATAAAGTAATGCCACATCACCTGTTGCCATCACCAAATCATCATTAGATGTACACTCATTTAGTAGCTATAATGTATGCTTAGTATCTTTGAGATAAGCATGCATATTTTTTACTAGGGATGAGCCGAACACCCCCAGAACCTGCGAACGGACCGAAAATTCGCACGAACGCTAGAACCCCATTAAAGTCTATGGGACTCAAACATTCCAAATCAAAAGTGCTAATTTTAAAGGCTAACTTGCATGGTATTGTTCTAAAAAGGGTTTGGGGACCTGGGTTCTGCCCCAGGGGACATGTATCAATGCAAAAAAAAAGTTTTAAAAACGGCCGTTTTTTTGGGAGCAGTGATTTTAATTATGCTTAAAGTGAAAAAAAAAGTGAAATATTCCTTTAAATATCGTACCTGGGGGTGTCTATAATATGCCTGTAAAGTGGCGCGTGTTTCCCGTGCTTAGAACAGTCCCTGCACAAAATGACATTTTTAAAGTAATAAAAGTCATTTAAAACTGCTTATGGCTTTAATGTAATGTCCGGTCCCGGTAATATGGATGAAAATCAGTGAGACAAACGGCATGGGTACCCCCCCCAGTCCATTACCAGGCCCTTTGGGTCTTGTATGGATATTAAGGGGAACCCCGCACCCAAATTAAAAAAAGGAAAGGCGTGGGGCCCCAGGGCCTCTAAACAGCAGTATAGAGGCAGTGCAAACAAGACAGGGACTGTTGGTTTGTTTTTAAGTAGAATCTGTTTGTAATTTTGAACTGGTACATTTTTTTTTCTTTCAATAAGTTTTTATTGAGTATTTCAAGAAATGGATACAGAAAAGAAAAAAAATGGGAGATGGAAGTAAGTGGATTGTATAACATAAAATAGGGTAGTAAGTGATATACATCTTATAGTGATATACATTCAGATGTTACAATCGTACAAAAGGTAAATAGGTATAGTATTAGACCTACTGGTTCTGTTAATACGTTACATTCACCTCGTGTAGCATGTAAGTTACAGCTTATATGGCCATATAGACCAGGATTTGTCAAAAGTCGCACATTGTAATGAGTTTAATGCAATGAGGCGTTCAAAGGTGTAGTTCCTGTTGACAGCTTTGACTATATCTGTCACATTCAAGGCTGTAGTGGATTTCCAGTTACCAAGAATCATTGATCTTGTCTCTAGTAGTATGTGTGTCACTACAGGTCTGAAGTCCTTATGAAGTTTGTCAATGTTTAAATGTAAGATTGCTAATGCAGGGTCTGGGGGTGTGAGCATTCCCGTTATGAAGGAGATTAGTCAAAATATTTGGTTCCATGTGCTTTTAACTGTGGGGCAATGCCATAGCATGTGTAGTAAAGAACCCGTGTGACCGCAAGCTCTCCAACAAAGTGGTGATGTGCCGGGAAAGTATTTTGCCAACCTGTAAGGTGTGTAATGCCATCTATTGGCTAGTTTGATTGCTAGTTCCCAGTGCTTAACGCAATGAGAGGCTTTATGTATTTCTGTGAATGCCTGTCGCCATTGTTCTGGTGAGAACGGTTTGCCCAATTCACCCTCCCATTTTGTCATTGCTGTAGTTTTGATGAATGTATTTTTATCCCTTATTTTATGGTAGAAAAATGATATACCTTTAGTGTTGCTGTTGGCGTGTGAGTAAAATTGCCATATTGCTTTCGGTATGTGGAGAGTAGGGATGAGCCGAACACCCCCCGGTTCGGTTCGCACCAGAACCCGCGAACGGACCGCAAGTTCGCACGAACGTTAGAACCCCATTGACGTCTATGGGACTCGAACGTTCGAAATCAAAAGTGCTCATTTTAAAGGCTAATTTGCATGGTATTGTCCTAAAAAGGGTTTGGGGACCCGGGTCCTACCCCAGGGGACATGTATCAATGCAAAAAAAACTTTTAAAAACGGCCGTTTTTTCGGGAGCAGTGATTTTAATGATGCTTAAAGTAAAAAAAAAAAAGTGAAATATTCCTTTAAATATCGTACCTGGGGGGTGTCTATAGTATGCCTGTAAAGTGACGCGTGTTTCCCATGTTTAGAACAGTCCCTGCACCAAATGTCATTTTTAAAGGAAAAAATCTCATTTAAAACTGCTTGCGGGTTTAATGTCATGTCGGGTCCTGGCAATATGGATGAAAATCAGTGAGACAAACGGCATGGGTACCCCCCAGTCCATTACCAGGCCCTTTGGGTCTTGTATGGATATTAAGGGGAACCCCGCACCCAAATTAAAATAAGGAAAGGTCCCTATATACTCTGAACAGCAGTATACAGGCGGTGCAAACAAGACAGGGACTGTAGGTTTGTTGTTAAGTAGAATCTCTTTGTAATTTTGAACATTTTTAATGTGTTTAGCTCCAGCCAAAAAATCTTTTCTAAGCTTTTTGGAAAACATAGGGAAGGGTTATCACCCCTGTGACATTTGTTTTGCGTCTTTCCTCCTCTTCAGAAGATTTCACCTCACTTTTTTGTCCCAATGAAAAATGTTTTTTGAAAATTTGGGTTTTTTTGTGGAACAAGGATTGGAAAGCATCAGTGGAAAGGAGAAATTGTTTTCCCATATTAACTCTTACATGAGAGAATTTCCCTTCCTATGGGTAGATTTCATCTCACTTCCTGTTGTCTCCTTCCGTTTGCAAGTAGGAGTCGTTTGTAAGTTAGATGTTTGAAAGTAGGGTCCTGCCCTATATACTCAGCAGAAATTTGGGCCTTAGGTGTTGCTGTGGCCAAAACACTGTAAGCCCTCACAGGGCCCTGCTGTGAAATATTAGATCAAGAATTGTAATTACATGCCCCTGTTGAACAGGAGCTGAAAAATTAGGCCTTAGGCACTGGTGCTGGTGCCACAACACTGCAACCCCTCACAGACACTCTAGTTGGAACGCAGGAACGAGCACTGCTGCAAAGTATTGCATCAAAAATTGTAATTACACGCCCCTGTTAGACAGGGGCAGAAAAATTGGGCCTTAGGCACTGGTGCTGGTGCCACAACACTGCAACCCCTCACAGACACTCTAGTTGGAACGCAGGAACGAGCACTGCTGCAAAGTATTGCATCAAAAATTGTAATTACACGCCCCTGTTAGACAGGGGCAGAAAAATTGGGCCTTAGGCACTGGTGCTGGTGCCACAACACTGCAACCCCTCACAGACACTCTAGTTGGAACGCAGGAACGAGCACTGCTGCAAAGTATTGCATCAAAAATTGTAATTACACGCCCCTGTTAGACAGGGGCAGAAAAATTGGGCCTTAGGCACTGGTGCCACAACACTGCAACCCCTCACAGACACTCTAGTTGGAACGCAGGAACGAGCACTGCTGCAAAGTATTGCATCAAAAATTGTAATTACACGCCCCTGTTAGACAGGGGCAGAAAAATTGGGCCTTAGGCACTGGTGCTGGTGCCACAACACTGCAACCCCTCACAGACACTCTAGTTGGAACGCAGGAACGAGCACTGCTGCAAAGTATTGCATCAAAAATTGTAATTACACGCCCCTGTTAGACAGGGGCAGAAAAATTGGGCCTTAGGCACTGGTGCTGGTGCCACAACACTGCAACCCCTCACAGACACTCTAGTTGGAACGCAGGAACGAGCACTGCTGCAAAGTATTGCATCAAAAATTGTAATTACACGCCCCTGTTAGACAGGGGCAGAAAAATTGGGCCTTAGGCACTGGTGCTGGTGCCACAACACTGCAACCCCTCACAGACACTCTAGTTGGAATGCAGGAACGAGCCGTGCTGCAAAGTATTACATCAAAAATTGTAATTACACGCCCCTGTTATACAGGGGCTGAAAAATTGTGCCTTAGGCACTGGTGGTGGCGCCCAGAACCAAAAATGTTCTTACAAGCTATCAGCGTGATGATTGAGGAGGAAGAGGATAATTACTCAGGAATAATCACTCAGCATCAGCATAGGCAGTCTTTGAAGGGATCTGAAAAAAATTATTCAGTTACATCAGCATCAGGTGCTTGGTAGCTGGTGGTGATCCAAGACTGATTCATTTTTATGAAGGTCAGCCGATCGACCGAGTCAGTGGACAGACGCACCCTGTGATCGGTTACCACGCCTCCAGCAGCACTGAATGTACGTTCCGAAAGAACGCTGGATGCAGGACAGGCCAGTAACTCAATTGCATACTGTGCAAGCTCTGGCCAGTGATCCATCCTCAAGACCCAGTAACCCAGAGGATTTTCGGTGGGAAAGGTGTCCAAGTCTGATCTTGCCCCTAGGTATTCCTGCACCATGTAAAACAGACGCTGGCGATGGTTGCTGGAACCGATCATACCTTGGGGCTGCGGACCAAAAAATTGTCTGAACGCATCGGTCAGACGGCCACCTTCTCCACCGCTCCTTCTTTGACTGACCGAAGCCTCAGCAACACGTTGTCCAGAAACAGGAGTTTGTAACCTCCCAGTCTCTGGGAACGCGTTGCACAGACCTTTCTGCAAGGCCTCCCGAAGATGTTTCATCCTCTGCTCCCTCTGCGATGGCAAGATAAGGTCCGCAACCTTACCCTTGTAACGTGGATCAAGGAGGGTTGCCAGCCAGTATTGGTCCTTCTCCTTGATACCACGAATACGAGGATCCTTACGCAGGCTTTGCAGGATCAGGGAGGCCATGCAGCGTAGGTTTGCTGAGGCATTCGGTCCGGAGTCCTCTGGGTCACTAAGGACAACAACGTCCGCAGCCACCTCCTCCCAGCCACGTACAAGTCCATGTGTTCCTTGGGACTGATCCCTTAAAGACTGCTGATGCTGAGTGCCAGGCTCCACCTCCATACTGACACAATCTTCCTCCTCCTCCTCCTCCTCCTCCTCGTCCTCTTCCTGTGTGATCGGCGGGCACGCAGGAACACTGTCTGGATAAAGGGGGCCTTGAGAGCTAAGGAAGTCCTCCTCTTCCTGCCTCTGTTCTGCCTCAAGTGCCCTGTCCATTATTCCACGCAGCGTGTGCTCCAACAGGTGGACAAGGGGGACAGTGTCACTGATGCATGCACTGTCAGTGCTCACCATCCTCGTGGCCTCCTCGAATGGTGACAGGACAGTGCATGCATCCCTGATCATGGCCCACTGGCGTGGGGAAAAAAAACCAAGGTCCCCTGACCCTGTCCTGGTGCCATAGTCGCACAGGTACTCATTGATGGCCCTCTGCTGCGTGTGCAGCCGCTGCAGCATGGCCAACGTCGAGTTCCACCTGGTGGGCATGTCACAGATTAGGCGGTTCTTGGGCAGGTTAAACTCCTTTTGGAGGTCCATCAGCCGAGCACTGGCATTATATGACCGGCGGAAATGCACACAGACTTTCCTGGCCTGCCTCAGGATATCCTGTAAGCCCGGGTACCTGCCCAAGAACCGCTGCACCACCAAGTTAAGGACGTGAGCCAAACAGGGCACATGGGTCAGTTGTCCCTGTCGGAGGGCAGAGAGGAGGTTGGTGCCATTGTCGCAAACCACCATTCCTGCCTTAAGTTGGCGTGGCGTCAACCACCTCTGAACCTGCCCCTGCAGAGCTGACAGAACCTCTGCCCCAGTGTGGCTCCTGTCCCCCAAGCACACCAGCTCAAGCACCGCATGGCATCTTTTGGCCTGCGTACTTGCGTAGCCCCTTGAACGCCTACGGAGCACCGCTGGTTCCGAGGAAGAGGCCATGGAGGAAGAAGAAGAGGAGGGGGTGGAGGAGAGAGGTGTGTCACAATCAGCATTTTGGAGGCGTGGTGGCGGAACAACCTCCAACACTACTGCACCTTGTCCTGCATCCTTCCCAGCTGCCAGCAGAGTCACCCAATGCGCCGTGAAACTTAAGTAACGTCCCTGTCCATGCCTGCTGGACCATGAGTCAGCGGTAATATGCACCTTACCGCTGACCGCCCTGTCCAGCGAGGCATGGACATTGCCTTCCACATGCCGGTAGAGAGCCGGAATCGCCTTCCGTGAGAAAAAGTGGCGTTTGGGTACCTGCCACTGAGGAACCGCACATTTCACAAACTCACGGAAGGGGGCAGAGTCTACCAACTGAAAAGGCAGCAGTTGAAGTGCTAGCAATTTTGCCAAGCTAGCATTCAACCGCTGGGCATGTGGATGGCTGGGAGCAAACTTCTTTCGGCGGTGCAGCAGCTGGGGCAGGGAAATTTGCCTGGTACAATCTGACGTCGGTGTACCAAAAGCAGATTGCCCACAAGTACTTGGCTGTGACACACCTAATTCTACACCTTCATTCCTCTCACTGCAGGTCTCAGAGAGGACTGAAGGTCTAGTGGGGTTGGAAATCTCAGCTGATGAGGAGCAAGGAGAGATCCTCTTTGTTCTTTGGTGTGGGTCTTTCAGATACGCTTGCCAACGAACTGCATGGCAGGTCAACATATGTCTGGTCAAGCATGTGGTACCCAAGCGGGAGATGTTTTGGCCACGCGAGATACGCTTGAGACATATGTTGCAAATAGCAGCGGTGCGATCTGATGCACTCGTCTCAAAAAAGGCCCACACCAAAGAACTTTTTGAATAACGCGCAGAGACTGCAGCGCCCTGCACATGTGGAGCTTTGGGGTGTGATGCAGTCAATGTGCTGCCCTTAGGCTGGCCCCTGGAGGGCATCCTGCCTCGTTGGTGATGTGCCGCCTCCTCCTCCTCCTCCTCCTCCTCTCTCCTATCAGGCACCCACGTTGAGTCAGTGACCTCATCATCCCCTCCCTCCTCATCACTGGAGCAAACCTGGCAGTATGCTGCAGCAGGGGGAGCATGACTGCCAGATTGCTGTCCTTCTTGGGCACCCCCTCTGTCCGTGCTCATGTTACTGCCTTCATCGAGCTCAGTATCATCATCAGAGCCTTCCAAACGCTGGGCATCCTCCTGGAGCATGTACCCAACACTGTGGTCAAACAGTTCGAGGGAATCCTCATGAGGACATGGTGGAGCTAGGGAAGGAGTCACTGATGACATTGAGCTGAGGGAAGAGGCCGCTGCTTTGCCAGACAAAGCACCCTGGGCATGGGTGAGAGAGGATGAGGAGGATGAGGACGGCTTGGTCATCCACTCGACCAAGTCTTCCGCATGTTGCGGCTCAACACGGCCAGCTGCCGAAAAAAAGGCCAAGCGTGTCCCATGGCCACGTGCTGATGAGGATGCACCGTCTCCACGACCAGCACTAGACACAGAGCCTGCTTGCCCTCTCTTATTGGCTTGTGACTGTCTGCCTCTCCTTCTTGGCCTTCCAGACATACTAATGGCCTGTAGCTGCACTAAGCTGGGATAGAACACCTGTAATTTTCTTCAGGTAGCTTTATATACTGTAACCAGACAAGCCTGCCTGTCAGTAGGAAGATAACAGGAACGGATCTAGCTGAACACTGTGAGCAGGACACACTGTACTAAATGTAAATAGTCTAGCTGCCTGACCGTGGTACTAATAGGATCAAAAAGAACACCTGTAATTTTCTTCAGGTAGCTTTATATACTGTAACCAGACAAGCCTGCCTGTCAGTAGGAAGATAACAGGAACGGATCTAGCTGAACACTGTGAGCAGGACGCACTGCACTGAATGTAAATAGCAGGAACGGATCTAGCTGAACACTGTGAGCAGGACGCACTGCACTGAATGTAAATAGCAGGAACGGATCTAGCTGAACACTGTGAGCAGGACGCACTGCACTGAATGTAAATAGCAGGAACGGATCTAGCTGAACACTGTGAGCAGGACGCACTGCACTGAATGTAAATAGCAGGAACGGATCTAGCTGAACACTGTGAGCAGGACGCACTGCACTGAATGTAAATAGCAGGAACGGATCTAGCTGAACACTGTGAGCAGGACGCACTGCACTGAATGTAAATAGCAGGAACGGATCTAGCTGAACACTGTGAGCAGGACGCACTGCACTGAATGTAAATAGCAGGAACGGATCTAGCTGAACACTGTGAGCAGGACGCACTGCACTGAATGTAAATAGCAGGAACGGATCTAGCTGAACACTGTGAGCAGGACGCACTGCACTGAATGTAAATAGCAGGAACGGATCTAGCTGAACACTGTGAGCAGGACGCACTGCACTGAATGTAAATAGCAGGAACGGATCTAGCTGAACACTGTGAGCAGGACGCACTGCACTGAATGTAAATAGCAGGAACGGATCTAGCTGAACACTGTGAGCAGGACGCACTGCACTGAATGTAAATAGCAGGAACGGATCTAGCTGAACACTGTGAGCAGGACGCACTGCACTGAATGTAAATAGCAGGAACGGATCTAGCTGAACACTGTGAGCAGGACGCACTGCACTGAATGTAAATAGCAGGAACGGATCTAGCTGAACACTGTGAGCAGGACGCACTGCACTGAATGTAAATAGCAGGAACGGATCTAGCTGAACACTGTGAGCAGGACGCACTGCACTGAATGTAAATAGCAGGAACGGATCTAGCTGAACACTGTGAGCAGGACGCACTGCACTGAATGTAAATAGCAGGATCGGATCTAGCTGAACACTGTGAGCAGGACGCACTGCACTGAATGTAAATAGCAGGAACGGATCTAGCTGAACACTGTGAGCAGGACGCACTGCACTGAATGTAAATAGCAGGAACGGATCTAGCTGAACACTGTGAGCAGGACGCACTGCACTGAATGTAAATAGCAGGAACGGATCTAGCTGAACACTGTGAGCAGGACGCACTGCACTGAATGTAAATAGCAGGAACGGATCTAGCTGAACACTGTGAGCAGGACGCACTGCACTGAATGTAAATAGCAGGAACGGATCTAGCTGAACACTGTGAGCAGGACGCACTGCACTGAATGTAAATAGCAGGAACGGATCTAGCTGAACACTGTGAGCAGGACGCACTGCACTGAATGTAAATAGCAGGAACGGATCTAGCTGAACACTGTGAGCAGGACGCACTGCACTGAATGTAAATAGCAGGAACGGATCTAGCTGAACACTGTGAGCAGGACGCACTGCACTGAATGTAAATAGCAGGAACGGATCTAGCTGAACACTGTGAGCAGGACGCACTGCACTGAATGTAAATAGCAGAAACGGATCTAGCTGAACACTGTGAGCAGGACACACTGCACTAAATAGTCTAGATAGAAGATAACAGGAACGGATCTAGCTAAACTGAATACAGTGTATATATATATATGCAACACCTGGGATGCATATATATACACAATACACTGTAAGTGCAGCTAACTGACTGACTGTTCTGCCTAATCTATCTAACTCAAATCAAATGACACTGTCTCTCTCTCTCTCTATCTCTCAGCACACCGGAACACACACTACACAGGGCCGCCGTGCAGGCGGCCTTATATAGTGTGGGGTGTGTACTAAATCCCCTGAGCCATAATTGGCCAAAGCCACCCTGGCTTTGGCCAATTACAGCTCTCTCTACTGACGGCGCTGTGATTGGCCAAGCATGCGGGTCATAGTGCATGCTTGGCCAATCATCAGCCAGCAATGCACTGCGATGCCGCAGTGAATTATGGGCCGTGACGCGCCACACGAATTTGGCGCGAACGGCCCATATCGTTCGCAATTCGACGGACGGTCGAACAGCCGATGTTCGAGTCGAACATGGGTTCGACTCGAACACGAAGCTCATCCCTAGTGGAGAGACGGTCTGGAGTGGGATTTAAGAAAATGTGTGATCCTCATGTGCAAATATTTCCCTTTATTGGTGAGGTTGTATTGGGACATGACTTGGTCAAATATTTTCAATTGAGTTCCGTCATAGAGGTCCAGGATGTTATTTACACCTTTGCTCACCAAATAAGTAACTTTCAGTAATGGAATCTTTGTTTCTAGTAGCGTCATTGGTAGTGTGTATGGTAGTTCTTGATTATCCTGATGTTTTTGTTTGAGAAGGAATCTCCATGCTTTCAATGAGATCTGCATAGGAGGAGTAAAAACGGATATTTTCCATGGCAACCACCCATCGCTTAATAATAGTAAGGTTAAATCCTTTGTTGGGGCTAATGCTTTTTCAATGTCTACCCATAGTGGTGTATCTTCAGTTTTGAACCATAGTTTTGTCTGATCTAGTCTGACTGCCCAGTAGTAGTCATATAGGTCCACTAGGCCTGCCCCCCCTATTTTTTTATGGAATGGGAGGTTGTTTCTGGAGCATCTAGCTTTTTTACCATTCCATATGTATTTCCAACCTATTTTTGACATTTTGTGAATATAGTGGATAGGTATGTGGATTGGTAAGGAACGGAATATATAAAGTATTTGAGGTAGCAACATCATCTTATATGCTGTGATTCTACCAAACCATGATATTTCCTTATTAGACAAGTGTTTGATTTGGGCTTCCAGTGTGGCCATCAGTGTTTGCATATTTGCTCTAACAAGTGTGGAGGTTTTGTTAGTAAGTGTGATACCAAGATATTTTATGCCATTTAAGCTCCACGTATAAGGCAGTAGTGTTTGGAGCATTGTGCGTTCGTGGGGTGGGACACCCAGGTCCAATATTAAAGATTTAGTAAAGGTGACTTTATAATATGAGATTTCCCCCAAATGTGTTAAGGATTGCGTGGGCCTGCGGTAATGATGTGGCAGGATTTGTCAGGAGTAGGATTACATCATCAGCAAAAAGATTTATGGTGTGCAGACTGGAGCCAAACTGGAAGCCTGTAATCAGGGGGTGAGATCTTATGGTTTCAGCTAGGGGTTCAATCATTAAGTTAAAGACTGTTGGGGATAGGGGGCACCCCTGTCTTGTCCCGTTGGTAATAGGGAATGGTTTGGATAAGAACCCAGAGGAGTAAACCTGTGCCGACGGTTGTGAGTATAAAGCCAGAATGGCTTGCAGTATGGGACCTTGGAACCCAAATTTGGTAAGTGTCATTCGCATGTATGTCCATTGGACTCTGTCGAACGCCTTCTCTGCGTCAATGGACAACAGCAGAGAAGGCGTTCAGGTTTTTTCAGCAACATTCATCACATTTATAATTCTTCTGGTGGCGTCAGAGGTTTGTCTCCCCTTCACGAAGCCCATCTGGTCGCGTTTTATAATGTATGGGATTATGTCTGTCAATCGTTTTGCTAACAATTTGGCATAGATTTTAATATCTGAGTTTAGGAGAGAAATAGGCCTGAAGTTTGTTCGTGTGGTAGGATCTTTGCCAGGTTTTGGTAGTGTTACTATATAAGCTTTCAACATGTCTTGGGGAAGGTTTGCGGACTCAGCAGCCTTGTTGAATATGGTTGACATATGTGGTGATAAAGTGTTTGCAAAAGTTTTAAAGTATTCGTTGGAGAAGCCATCCGGCCCTGGAGACTTGCCATCGGGAAGAGTGTTTATTATCTGTGCTATTTCCCTTGCCGTGATTGGTGAATTCAATGATTCTAGCTGGTGTGTAGAAAGAGTGGGGAGATTGATGTTCTTTAGGAATGTCTCAATCTGTTCCATTGTTGGTTGGTGTGTGTTGGGATCTGAGTGCAGATTGTAAAGTGAGCTATAGTAGTCCGCAAATTGGTCAGCTATAGCTTGAGGGTTTATTATTTTGTGTGGTTGTGTAGGATGCTGTAGGAAAGCAATTCTCGTTTTAGTTCGAGCCGCTTTTAATCTGTTTGCTAGATACTTGCCTGCTCTATTAGCATTGGCGTAATGCTAATAGAGCATTAATATGCGTAATCATATTGTTGAGAAAGAATATGCCTAAGTTTTTCTCTGAGGGAGTTTAATTTGTCAGTAAGTGGTAATGTAGGGGTTTTTTTGTGTTGAGTGGAGATATCGAGAATGTCTAACAGGATAGTGCGTAGCTGCTGAGTCCGTTTTCTTTTTTCTCTGGCCCCTATTTGAATTAAGACGCCTCTCATGAAGGCTTTGTGTGCATTCCATAGAATGTATGGGTCATTGACTGATTCCTCATTATCAGCAAAAAAGAGGTGTAATTACTGCGATAGTAGTGATTGGAGTTGTGGGTCTTGTAATATGCGTGTGTTACATCGCCAGATGGGGGGTGAAGGAGAGATTCCCCTCTCAGCCACAGACATAGAGATAGCCGAGTGGTCTGACTACGTAATATCATGTATAGTGGTTTTTTCAATATTTTGTAGCAGCCGTTTATCCGTTAAGAATAAGTCAATACGGGAGTATGAGCAGTGTCTGCTGGAAAAAAAAGGTGTAGTCCCTTTCGTTGCCCTGTAGACATCTCCACGTGTCGAATAGCTCCTCTTTGTGTAGTAGTGTTTGGAGGGACAAAGTTCCCTTGCCTGACGATGTATCTAGGAGTGGGTCTGGTGTCGCATTGAAGTCTCCACAAATCAGGAGGTTGCCATGTTGCAAGGCTTTTGCTTTTTGGATCACTTTGTTGACGAATCTAATCTGGTGCGTGTTTGGAGCGTATAATGACACTATGGTGTAGGGATTAGAATTAATGTTCCCTGTGGCAATGATGTATCTTCCTGCGTCGTCAATAATGATTTCTTTGGGCTCGAAGGATATGGAGTTTTTGAAGGCTAGGAGAACACCCCCTGTTTTGCGATGCGGCGTACATGCCACGTAGATGAATGGGTAGTCCTTATGAGTACATTGGGGATTGTTGTGTAGTTGGAAGTGCATTTCTTGGACGCCTAATACGTCCGCCTTATGCTTGTGAGCTTCTTTCCATAAGCTAAAGTGTTTAGCCGGGTGATTTAAGCCCTTGGCATTGATTGAGAGGCAGGTTATCGTCATTTAAGAGACGTGGGTCAGGTTATGAGGCTGTGTTGTGGGGGTACTCACTGTGGCCATAGGTGATTTTCTGTGCTGCAGGGTTACTGGTGAAGACGGCGTATTCGAGCGAGTCATCTGCTGGTTCGGAGGTGAAGTTGGTGCTGTGTATCTGTGTATATCACTTAAAAAAGAAGATAAAAAAAAACTGTAAACCAAACGGAAAGTTAACATGAGTAACATAAGAAATGGATCTCACAATTGATCCTCGTGCAGTCGTAGCTGCTATTGGTGATATAGGGGAAAGGGAGAGATTCTAGAATAGAAACTCAGCCCTGGAGATAAACCTGTAGTAACTTGGGTTTCATTTACGAGCTTCCAGCTGTCGGCTTCTTGTTAGACCTCTTGTAAGACACTACCTGCCAATCATTTTGGAGGAGAGATGGCTCTGCCGGGTGAGCCTGATGGATAGGCTGGTCCAGAATGATGATCCATCTCTTTAGGGCAGTGAGCCCTTCTTCCAGGGTATTTATTGAGATGGTGACCCCGTTGTGGGTAATAGAGAGTGTGGCGGAGAACTTCCACTTATGGAGGATTTTGTGGTTCCTCAACGCTTTTGTAATCGTTAATAGATTGCGACGGCGTTGCAGAGTGTGTCTGGAAAGATCTGGAAGCAATCTGATGTTCGCATACTGCTGGGGGATGTTCTCTTGGTTGCGTGAGGCTTGGAGGACCCTGTCCTTAACATGGTAGAAGTGCATTCTGAGCAGGACATCCCTGGGGATTTCAGCGGGGAGAAAGGACGGTTTAGGGACTCTGTGTATCCTATCCACAAGCAGGTCATGAGCTGAGGCATCGGGCACCATTGTGGAGAATAGGGTCTGGGCGTATTGTAAGAGCTGGTTAGGGGGGATATCTTCCGGTATTCCTCTAAGTTTGAGGTTGTTCCTCCTGGACCTGTCTTCTAAGTCGGCCATTTTGTCTTTGAGCCAAGCGATATCTTCCCCCTGAGCTGTATGGGCCTCCACCATTACATTGTATGCTGAGGTATATTCCTCCATCTTGTTTTCCACGTGATGCACTCTGTGGCCTATGGCTTGTACCTCCCTCTGACACTCTGTTATCCCCCTGACCATGTCTGCCTGTAATGAGGAACGTAGTGACAGGAGCATTTCTTTAAGTAATGTGTCCGAGACCGGCCTGTCTGCGGTGGGGAATTCCCTGATAAGATCCCCTTCAGTGCTGCTCTGGTGTGTGGGGTTGCTGTGAGGCCCGCTTACCTCCATGCACTGTGTGCTTCCTTGCCTTATGGGTGAGTCCCTCTGCGGCTTCGATTTGGCCGGGCTTCTCGTGGAGGGGCTGGATGGGCTTGAGGAGGACACACTGGGTGGGTACGGGGAGCGGATAGGGACAGATGCCGGGCCTTGTCTGCCGCCGTGTGCGTTGGGCCTAAGCTCCGTCCTGTCATCTGCCGTTCCGCCGCCATTTTGAGGGCCGCGAGCCGCGTAATAGCTTGTCATTTTTTGCGGCTGTTGGGGATTTTTGCGGCGTCTGGTCATCCCCGGTGTGTGCAGTGGGCACCTACTTGTTAGAGGGTAGGTCTGTCAGTCTTTAGGAGTGCTGGAGAGCTCTGATGGCTGTGGATTATCTCCTGAGGTGAGCAGAGCTCTGGGATTACACGTCCATCTTAGAGCCCGGTTGGCCACGCCCCCCCCCTAACTGGTACATTTTTAAAGTGTAGCTCCAGCCAAAAAATCTATTTTTAGGCTTTTTGGAAAACATAGGGAAGGGTTATCACCACTGTGACATTTGTTTTGCTGTCTGTGCACCTCTTCAGAAGATTTTACCTCACTTTCTGTCCCAATAACAAATGTTTTTTGACAATTTGGGGTTTTTAGTGAAACAAGGATTGGAGATAAAGCATCAGTGGAAAGGAGACACGTTTTTCCCATATTAACTCTTACAGGAGAGAATTTCCCTTCCAAGGGGTAGATTTCATCTCACTTCCTGTTGTCTCCTTCCGTTTGCAAGTAGGAGTCGTTTGTAAGTCGGATGTTTGAAAGTAGGGGCCCGCCCTATATACTCTGCAGAAATTGGGGCCTTAGGTGTTGGTGTTGCCACAACACTGTAAGCCCTCACAGTTATGCCCCGTACACACGGTTGGATTTTCAGACGAAAAATGTGTGATAGGACCTTGTTGTCGGAAATTCCGACCGTGTGTAGGCTCCATCACACATTTTCCATCGGATTTTCCGACACACAAAGTTTGAGAGCAGGATATAAAATTTTCCGACAACAAAATCCGTTGTCGGAAATTCCGATCGTGTGTACACAAATCCGACGGACAAAGTGCCACGCATGCTCAGAATAAATAAAGAGATGAAAGCTATTGGCCACTGCCCCGTTTATAGTCCCGACGTACGTGTTTTACATCACCGCGTTCAGAATGATCGGATTTTCCGACAACTTTGTGTGAATGCAAGACAAGTTTGAGCCAACATCCGTCGGAAAAAATCCTAGGATTTTGTTGTCAGAATGTCCGAACAAAGTCCGACCGTGTGTATGGGGCATGACATTTGTAGGACTTAAGCCCAGTCTCCTGATCACACCTTATATCCCCCAAAAACTTTCCCCCCCTCCAAACCCTTCACAAATGACTTGACCAGGTTTTGGAGTAAATGGCCTTGACGGCCTTTTATTAACAAATTATACAATTAAATAAATAACATCTTCATAGATAACCATTAAACTTTTAATATACTTTCTTAGTATCATACAGGGAAACAACATACCACTGGTCACTGCGAACAACTTCTTTTAAACTTTTAGGCCTCCAGTCGGAAACCCCTGACTCAGAGGCGGTGCCCAACCTTCGCAGTGGTCTACCCTTAATAACCCTTCCAGGTTAAACCTCGTAACCTGGAAGTACATAAACAACCCCCATTCTTTCATGGATGGGTACCAGAAACAACCCCCCATCCTTTCATGGATGGGTACCAGAAACAACCCCCCATCCTTTCCCTGATGGGTACCATAAACAACCCCCATCCTTTCCTGGATGGGTACAAGAAACAACCCCCATCCCGTGGATGGGTACCAGAAACAACCCCAATCCTTTCATGGATGGGTACCAGAAACAACCCCCATCCTTTCATGGATGGGTACCCGAAACAACCCCCCATCCCATGGATGGGTACAACATGTTCCATAAATGTAACCTCTATCTTCTCCTTCTCCAGCGACCAAATAATGCCACAGCACGAAAGGGGTAACCCCTTACCCTTGCGTGCGCCCCCACACCCTCAGCCCTCGCTGTACACCTTCATGGAAAGGTCCAGTGCCCACAAAAAACCTTCACTACATCATTAGGATGTACCCCACAATTACACAGATCCCTCCATGGATCGACCTACAGCTCACCGTGGCGTATAGCCCAACCCCCCTTTATTGGTGAAAAACCAAAACCAGCTCCATCAAACCTAACAACTCACCTTTTACATCACGAATAAGGTCCCACATAGATCTGGCTCCCCTACCATTGTTTTCCACATGTAGCATCAAAAAACATCCGGGGCACTGTACAAACTGGAGAACCTGCGTACTTCCCCCAGCACCCTGTTCTCCGCATGCCTGGGACCAATACACCTGACCTGAGCCACAGCCTGGGATTGCGTAATTGCCTATTGTTCGGCTGAACCTATGCCCATCAGGCCCTCCCAATAAACTAAAGAATAACCACGTATAACCACCAGGCCCGCCTCCCGACCTGTGAACAAAATACATGACAGCCCAACCACAAAAAGTATCGATCACAACTACAATATAACAACAGCCCAAAGTCATGTGAAACATACAACCACCTGTATGTGGGAAATGTACCACTTAACATCTCTCCGAGTCACACCTACCAATGCGCCAGACCACTTCCTGTCTAAGCCCCAGCATGAACGCCTCCATGGCTGCCCCCATCCAAAAGACTGACCAGAGAAACTTTTTTGGGTCATACCTGGCTGCTGACACACTTCGTCAGACACCGTTACACTCTGGAAATGTGATAAGGACGCACCTGTCCTAACGTATTAAAAAGGACTCCTAAACCCCAAGCCGCATGTCCTGACCAAAGAAAGCTAATGCAAATGCTGCCCATAAAAAAAAACCCATGCAAAAAACACGAACGTAGACCTTCTTTAAACTGGCAACCAAAACCTGTAACATCTTACCGGAGGCCGGGCGCCTCCCATACCCTTACTTGCACCCATCCTATACCCCGACACCGTTAGTTTTTTCCTTAAACTATTTGGCATGGTAACGTTGTCCTTGACACATAAAAAGAAAGGCCAAAAACCGCCAACCCGTGGTAAAAAGCAGCTGCTGAGATACCCCGTCAAATACCACCTTAGTAACTAAGATAACTGCATAGGCTGTGTAATGACCTTCTGGGTCCATGACAATCCCTTTAATAAAGCAAAACCTTCCTGCCATATCCTTTGAATGGGATACCAAGTATCCATAGCCACAAGTTGCTTGATACCCTTTGCTACATACCCCATGTAATGCCTGCTAATGATCCCCAAATCCTGGAGCCTGTCCCACTGAAACGAGACAAAGCGTCAGACAAAAAGTAATCACACCCTGATAAGAGTACAGTGTAGATTAATGCATACCTTTTAAGCAGGGCAGTACCAATGTCGCAACAACCTGACCACCGCCACGTATGTCGTTGTCAGTATATAAACCACCTGTTCCACCCCAAATCGACCCAGTTGCCTCAGACCTTCTGGTTGCTGAAGAATTCCCCCTGAATTTTCAAGGACGCTACAATTGGAACAATTCCACCCGAAAAGAGGTTCTGCAAAAACCCTGCCTAGCGACCAGGTGGGGGGGAGGGGGGACCGAGCTGCGCTCCATATTCCCCTGAAACAATGCAACAGCCCCCTGGAGCCCGCGGCCTACGTGACTAGCTCCAAGTCAAAAACGCTGACGGGACCTAACCGACAAAAGCACGCCCGCTGTATGATTCTAGGAAATCCTGCCTCACCCGCAAGTCCTCCCTGTAATCCTCATTACGGCTAAACGTGAGTAGAAGCTCCAGTAGCTACTGACACCAGCTGAAGGCAAAAATAAACCTTACCCATGGGGATTATGCTGCAGCGAGCCCGCTCAACTACCCCGCAAATATTGTAGTTGACGTAACTGTACCTTGCTACTCTATGGTCCCTTGCACCTCGTCTTTATATCCTCCCTTGCTTGACCCTTGGCAGCCTGCATTCATCCCAATAGAATCAATTGCAATTCACAGGGATGTAATGTTGCCGTGAGGTCCCGCTGTTGTACTCGGAGCTAAAGGAACCCCGAAACATACTGCCAAATTTTGCAACTTTCAACAAGACTGCGTATAAATTGTAACCCACTGGACCAACCCTAACAAAGTGATCCATCTAATGCATGTCAGATTCGATACCCAAAACATCCCAGACTGCCCCTTATAATAAGGCGCTAAACGGTTTGCAGAAGGCACACTAAATGGAGCAACCCATCAGCGGTAAACGATCCACCTACTGTGCCCCAATCCCTATGCCGCTCATCAGCCGCAAGCTGGCCGGATGTACCGAAATAGTTTGAAACAGCCCATACAATGTCGGACTGGGCCAACACTGACCCCTGCCCATACCGCCGCACTTACGCAACTGCTCCATTGAAAGAAGTGTACGTTACCCCCCTCTTCCTGAGCAATTGACTCACTGACCAGACCACCTTACCGACAGGCCGTTGATGAATCAATCCGAGCTTGGTGGGCTCTTTCTGGGGAACCACTTACAGTGGAGAGTCCATCCTCCCTGAAAGCGGCCTGCTAAAGATGGCTGGCCATGAGCCCTAAAATTAACCTCCTTCCCTAGTTTTCTCAAAACCACTGTTGGATGAACAGGGCCACCCGTAAATTGTCAGCCCCAGGCGGGACCTAACATGTGAGCTGCTGCTCGCTTTGAGTATCTACTGAGGAAAGAAAGCATCCTTTCCAAACCGCCCTGGCGTAGTCCCTCTTGCTACCCAAACCTACGCATGTACTTGTTCGCTCTCAAAACCTCTGGACCGCCAAAGGGATCCCACTCGCCTGAACTCATGTGTTATACTCGAAAGTTTGCTAATTTTTACTAGCCTGAAACTGATTAGGAGCCCACGACGCTGCCATACCGCTTCATCCCCCATAAATCCAGTGAGCTAACCAACGCCTGCAATTAATACAACCGAGCCGAACATTGGTCGTGGTTGTTTTCCTCTATTACGCTCGCCCATACGGCGAACGCCTGTATCTAAGTGGCATAGGTATGGGGAATCCACCGATACCTAACGTTGCTCCTAATCTTCCTCGTTCTATTCTGACTTCGATTTGGCCAGGTTGAACTTCTACGAGTGCCATAACGTGACTATCGCTACACATTCCCCTTTTGAACATTATTTGGTATTGCTGACTGCACATGTGTGGCTCCAGGGGGCCCTTGAAGCAAATGCGTACCACTTTCGTGGAATCCGCCAACCTGACCGATTCCGCAGTTTCGTCCCCTGTCATTGCCCTGGCTAGTCAGAGCTTATTCTGATAAACCGGGAGACTCACCGACCGCTGTGGCCGTCCCCGAGGCTGTCTCAGCCGAATCTCCCACACCCTGGGGGTGCCCCCTGCCAGAGGTGTGTAATGCGTCACTGCCTGTCTCGGACTACTTCCCCATCTCAAAGTACCCTACCACTAATTCACCTAGCCCCCCATGGATCCTGCCTTGAATACCGACTCTTCTGCGGCACCGGAGTGGACTTGTCCCCCCCCCCGGCTCCCGCAAATTACCCCTAAACCAGATGCCTTGGTGGACTAAACTGACCCAACCGACTATACAGTAAAGTATAAAGAAAAGTAAAGAAGTAACTCACCAGGCTGCCCAGGCCAGGGCCCACCAGCCGTCACTCCTGGAACCACCGCTGCTGGATGTCCTTGTTCATCGTAACCTTCCGACCCGGACCGTTCACCTTCTTGCCTGTCTCCGCCCATTGTCATTCGACCGACTGTAGGCTGCATCACCGATGGACCCGCTCCGTTTGCCGTGGGTCTGTGGCGCTGCTCACACTCCGTCTTCCGACCCGTCCCGCCAGACCCGCTCGTTGGCCCTCGTGACGGGCACCTACGCCTCCTGTTGAACCGGGTCCTCGTCACCCGCCTCAGCCTTCATTCCCCCCACAAACCTGCGCTCTACATGGAACTTTTTCCGGGCTGCGTGTGACTGTGGGCCGTGCTGGCTGTCTGGCCCCCCATCCTGCAGTCTGGTATTCCCTCGCTGGGCCGGCTGGCCACTTACACTGTGCTCCTGTAAAAGCCAGGGGAGCAGAGCCGTACGCTGTACAGGGCTCCCCCCCGCCGCATCCCTGCCTCTTTGCCGAGTGCCCCTCTCCTCCCTGTAATAGCTACTCTGTCTCCACTGCACCCTGGGGGTTGGGGGGTTAACACATCTCAGCTCCATGCAGCCTGCTCTGTGAGCCTCCAGGGGCCTGCAGCCGGGCTAAACCTTACCAGAGGCCGTGCCGCCATGAGGTGCCGCCGCCCCCCGTCATCGTTCTGCCGTCAGCCGCTCCAGCTGTGGTCCGGGCACACCGCCTGTATGCTCCCAGTGCGCACTGCCGCTCTAGCTGGGTAGGAAAGCCCTCCATGCCGCCTTGCTGCCCTGTGAAAGAAGAGGACTTGGAGCGGTGAGGGTGAGGCGTCCAATCGCTTCCTCCTCCGCTCTGCAACTGACGTCACTTCCCCCTCTCCCTTCATCTCACAAGACTCGAGCGCAGCCCTCACCCAGCCCCTCCCCTTATTCAATTAAAGGGGAAACACCACTTTCCCTTCTTAAAAGGGGCAACTGTGCTGTCCAGCACTGTCATGCCGTCCCTGCGTCCATTTCCTTCCTGTCCTTAGCTCCAGGACTCTCTTTACTCTTGGTGGACGCAGGAACGGGCTCTGCTGTGAAATATTAGATCAAGAATTGTAATTACATGCCCCTGTTGAACTGGCTCAGAAAAATTGGGCCTTTGGTGGTGGTGGTGCTGGTGCCACAACACTGTAAGTCCTCACAGTTACTCTTGGTGGGCGCAGAAACGGGCCCGGCTGTGATATATTATATTAAGAATTGTAATTACATGCACCTGTTGAACAGGGGCAGAAAAATTGGGCCTTTGGTGGTGGTGGTGCTGGTGCCACAACACTGTAAGTCCTCACAGTTACTCTTGGTGGGCGCAGAAACGGGCCCTGCTGTGAAATATTAGATCAAGAATTGTAATTACATGTCCCTGTTGAACAGGGGCAGACAAATTGGGCCTTAGGCACTGGTGCCACAACACTGTAACCCCTCACAGATACTCTAGTTGGAGTACAGGAATGAGCCCTCCTGCAAAATATTGCATCAAAAATTGTAATTACACGCCCCTGTTAAGCAGGGGCTGAAAAATTGGGCCTTAGGCACTGATGCTGGTGCCACAACACTGCAACCCCTCACAAATACTCTAGTTGAGTGCAGCAACGAACCCTCCTTGCAAAATATTGCATCCAATATTGTAATTACACGCCCCTGTTAAACAGGGGCTGAAAAATTGGGCCTTAGCCACTGGTGCTGGTGCCACAACACTGCAACCCCTCACAAACACTCTAGTTGAGTGCAGCAACGAACCCTCCTTGCAAAATATTGCATCCAAAATTGTAATTACACGCCCCTTTTAAACAGGAGCTTAAAAATTGGGCCTTAGCCACTGGTGGCGGCGCCCAGAACCAATAATATTCTTACAAGCTATCAGCATGATCATTGAGGAGGAAGAGGATAGTCACTCAGCATAACAGGATAGTCACTCAGCATCAGCATAGGCAGTCTTGAAGGGATCTGACATTTCAAAAAAAATTATTCGGTTACATCAGCATCAGGTGCTTGGTAGCTGGTGGTGATCGATTGACAAAGTCGGTGGACAGGCGCACCCTGTGATCAGTTACAAAACCTCCAGAAGCACTGAATGTGCATTCCGAAAGAACGCTGGATGCAGGACAGGCCAGTAGCTCAATTGCATACTGTGCAATAGGGATGAGCTTCGAGTTCGAGTCGAACTCATGTCCTACTCGAACATTGGCTGTTCGCAAGTTCGCCGAACAGCGAACAATTTGGGGTGTTCGTGGCAAATTCGAATGCCGCGGAACACCCTTTAAAAGTCTATGGGAGAAATCAAAAGTGCTAATTTTAAAGGCTTATATGCAAGTTATTGTCATAAAAAGTGTTTGGGGACCCGGGTCCTGCCCCAGGGGACATGGATCAATGCAAAAAAAAGTTTTAAAAACGGACGTTTTTTCAGGAGCAGTGATTTTATTAATGCTTAAAGTCAAACAATAAAAGTGTAATATCCCTTTAAATTTCGTACCTGGGGGGTGTCTATAGTATGCCTGTAAAGGGGCGCATGTTTCCTGTGTTTAGAACAGTCTGACAGCAAAATGACATTTGGAAGGAAAAAACTCATTTAAAACTACCCGCGGCTATTGCATTGCCGACAATACACATAGAAGTTCATTGATAAAAACGGCATGGGAATTCCCCACAGGGCAACCCCGAACCAAAATAATAAAAAAAAAATGATGTGGGGGTCCCCCTAAATTCCATACAAGGCCCTTCAGGTCTGGTATGGATATTAAGGGGAACCCCAGCCAAAATTTAAAAAAAAAATTGACGTGGGGTTCCCCCTAAATTCCATACCAGACCCTTCAGGTCTGGTATGGATTTTAAGGGGAACCCCGCGCCAAAAAAAAAAAAAAAAACGGCGTGGGGTCCCCCTAAAAATCCATACCAGACCCTTATCCGAGCACGCAACCTGGCAGGCCGCAGGAAAAGAGGGGGGGACGAGAGTGCGCCCCCCCCCCCCTCCTGAACCGTACCAGGCCACATGCCCTCAACATTGGGAGGGTGCTTTGGGGTAGCCCCCCAAAACACCTTGTCCCCATGTTGATGAAGACAAGGGCCTCATCCCCACAACCGTGGCCGGTGGTTGTGGGGGTCTGCGGGCGGGGGGCTTATCGGAATCTGGAAGCCCCCTTTAACAAGGGGACCCCCAGATCCCGGCCCCCCCCCTGTGTGAAATGGTAAGGGGGTACTTACCCCTACCATTTCACTAAAAAACTGTCAAAAATGTTAAAAATGACAAGAGACAGTTTTTGACAATTCCTTTATTTAAATGCTTCTTCTTTCTTCCTTCATCTTCTTCTTCTTCTGGTTCTTCTGGCTCTTCTGGTTCTTCCTCCGGCGTTCTCGTCCAGCATCTCCTCCGCGGCGTCTTCTATCTTCTTCTCCTCGGGCCGCTCCGCACCCATGGCATGAGGGGGGAGGCTCCCGCTCTTCTCTTCATCTTCTTCTTCATCTTCATCTTCTTCTTCATCTTCTTCTTCTTCTTCTTCTTCTTCTTCTCTTCTTCATCTCTTCTTCCTTCTTCATTTCTTCTGCGGGCCGCTCCGCATCCATGCATGGAGGGAGGCTCCCGCTGTGTGACGGCGTCTCTTCGTCTGACGGTTCTTAAATAACGGGGGGCGGGGCCATCCGGTGACCCCGCCCCCCTCTGACGCACGGTGAATTGACGGGACTTCCCTGTGACGTCACGGGGAATGCCACAGAGAACACTGACACCAGCACTGACATAGAGAACACTGACACCAGCACTGAGATAGAGAGCACTGACACCAGCACTGACAGAGAACACTGACACCAGCACCGAGATAGAGAGCACTGACACCAGCACTGACATAGAGAACAGTAACACCAGCACCGAGATAGAGAGCACTGACACCAGCACTGACAGAGAACACTGACACCAGCACCGAGATAGAGAGCACTGACACCAGCACTGACATAGAGAACACTAACACCAGCACCGAGATAGAGAGCACTGACACCAGCACTGACATAGAGAACACTGACACCAGCACCGAGATAGAGAACACTGACACCAGCACTGACATAGAGAACACCGACACCAGCACCGAGATAGAGAACATTGATACCAGCACCGAGACAGAGAGCACTGACACCAGCACCGAGACAGAGAGCACTGACACCAGCACCGAGATAGAGAGCGCCGACACCAGCACTGACATAGAGAACACTGACACTAGTACTGACATAGAGAACACTGACACCAGCACCGAGATAGAGAACACTGACACCAGTACTGACATAGAGAACACTGACACCAGCACCGAGATAGAGAACACTGACACCAGCACTGACATAGAGAACACTGACACCAGCACTGAGATAGAGAGCACAGACACCAGCACTGACATAGAGAGCACTGACATAGAGAACACTGACACCAGCACCAAGATAGAGAGCACTGACACCAGCACTGACATAGAGAACACTGACACCAGCACTGACATAGAGAACACTGACACCAGCACCGAGATAGAGAGCACTGAGATAGAGAGCACTGACACCAGCACTGACATAGAGAACAGTAACACCAGCACTGAGATAGAGAGCACTGACACAAGCACTGACAGAGAACACTGACACCAGCACTGACATAGATAGCACTGACACCAGCACTGACATAGAGAACACTGACACCAGCCCCGAGATAGAGATCACTGACACCAGCACTGACAGAGAACACTGACACCAGCACCGAGATAGAGAGCACTGACACCAGCACTGACATAGAGAACAGTAACACCAGCACCGAGATAGAGAGCACTGACACCAGCATTGAGATAGAGAGTACTGACACCAGCACCGAGATAGAGAGCACTGACACCAGCACCGAGATAGAGAGCACTGACACCAGCACCGAGATAGAGAGCACTGACACCAGCACCGAGACAGAGAGCACTGACACCAGCACCGGGATAGAGAGCACTGACACCAGCACTGACATAGAGAACACTGACACCAGCACTGACATAGAGAACACTGACACCGGCACCGAGATAGAGAGCACTGACACCAGCATCGGGATAGAGAGCACTGACACCAGCACCGAGACAGAGAACACTGACACCAGCACCGAGACAGAGAGCACTGACACCAGCACCGAGATAGAGAGCACTGACACCAGCACCGAGATAGAGAGCACTGACACCAGCACTGACAGAGAACACTGACACCAGCACTGACATTGAGAACACTGACACCAGCACCGAGATAGAGAGCACTGACACCAGCACCGAGATAGAGAGCACTGACACCAGCACTGACATAGAGAGCACTGACACCAGCACTGACATAGAGAACACTGACACCAGCACTGACATAGAGAGCACTGACACCAGCACCGAGATAGAGAACACTGACACCAGCACCGAGATAGAGAACACTGACACCAGCACCGAGATAGAGAACACTGACACCAGCACCGAGATAGAGAACACTGACACCAGCACTGACATAGAGAACACTGACACCATCACCAAGATAGAGAGCACTGACACCAGCGCTGACATAGAGAACACTGACACCAGCACTGACATAGAGAACACTGACCCCAGCACCGAGATAGAGAGCACTGAGATAGAGAACACTGACACCAGCACCAAGATAGAGAGCACTGACACCAGCACTGACATAGAGAACAGTAACACCAGCACTGAGATAGAGAGCACTGACACAAGCACTGACATAGAGAACACTGACACCAGAACTGACATAGAGAACACTGACACCAGCACCGAGATAGAGAGCACTGACACCAGCACTGACAGAGAACACTGACACCAGCACCGAGATAGAGAGCACTGACACCAGCACTGACATAGAGAACAGTAACACCAGCACCGAGATAGAGAGCACTGACACCAGCACTGACAGAGAACACTGACACCAGCACCGAGATAGAGAGCACTGACACCAGCACTGACATAGAGAACACTAACACCAGCACCGAGATAGAGAGCACTGACACCAGCACTGACATAGAGAACACTGACACCAGCACCGAGATAGAGAACACTGACACCAGCACTGACATAGAGAACACAGACACCAGCACCGAGATAGAGAGCACTGACACCAGCACCGAGACAGAGAGCACTGACACCAGCACCGAGACAGAGAGCACTGACACCAGCACCGAGATAGAGAGCACCAACACCAGCACTGACATAGAGAACACTGACACTAGTACTGACATAGAGAACACTGACACCAGCACCTAGATAGAGAACACTGACACCAGTACTGACATAGAGAACACTGACACCAGCACCGAGATAGAGAACACTGACACCAGCACTGACATAGAGAACACTGACACCAGCACTGAGATAGAGAGCACAGACACCAGCACTGACATAGAGAGCACTGACATAGAGAACACTGACACCAGCACCAAGATAGAGAGCACTGGCACCAGCACTGACATAGAGAACACTGACACCAGCACTGACATAGAGAACACTGACACCAGCACCGAGATAGAGAGCACTGAGATAGAGAGCACTGACACCAGCACTGACATAGAGAACAGTAACACCTGCACTGAGATAGAGAGCACTGACACAAGCACTGACAGAGAACACTGACACCAGCACTGACATAGAGAACACTGACACCAGCAATGACATAGAGAGCACTGACACCAGCACTGACATAGAGAACACTGACACCAGCACCGAGATAGAGATCACTGACACCAGCACTGACAGAGAACACTGACACCAGCACCGGGATTAATGCAATTCATAGTTAATTTTTTTATCGCTTGAATTATTTTCCCCATTATGGGCGTGTTTGGGCCTCATGTCTAGGTTTTGCCTAAGGCCTCACAAAGCCTAGAGCCGCCTCTCTGGGAGGGGGGATTAGGGGGTGATCAGGGGAGGGGGATCGGGGGGTAAAGGGGGGTGTTTTGAGATAGAGAACACTGACACCAGCACCGAGATAGAGAACACTGACACCAGCACCGAGATAGAGAACACTGACACCAGCACCGAGATAGAGAACACTGACACCAGCACTGACATAGAGAACACTGACACCATCACCAAGATAGAGAGCACTGACACTAGCGCTGACATAGAGAACACTGACACCAGCACTGACATAGAGAACACTGACCCCAGCACCGAGATAGAGAGCACTGAGATAGAGAACACTGACAACACCACCAAGATAGAGAGCACTGACACCAGCACTGACATAGAGAACAGTAACACCAGCACTGAGATAGAGAGCACTGACACAAGCACTGACATAGAGAACACTGACACCAGAACTGACATAGAGAACAGTAACACCAGCACCGAGATAGAGAGCACTGACACCAGCACTGACAGAGAACACTGACACCAGCACCGAGATAGAGAACACTGACACCAGCCCTGACATAGAGAACACTGACACCATCACCAAGATAGAGAGCACTGACACCAGCGCTGACATAGAGAAAACTGACACCAGCACTGACATAGAGAACACTGACCCCAGCACCGAGATAGAGAGCACTGAGATAGAGAACACAGACACCAGCACCAAGATAGAGAGCACTGACACCAGCACTGACATAGAGAACAGTAACACCAGCACTGAGATAGAGAGCACTGACACAAGCACTGACATAGAGAACACTGACACCAGCACTGACATAGAGAACACTGACACCAGCACTGAGATAGAGAGCACTGACACCAGCACTGACAGAGAACACTGACACCAGCACCGAGATAGAGAGCACTGACACCAGCACTGACATAGAGAACAGTAACACCAGCACCGAGATAGAGAGCACTGACACCAGCACTGACAGAGAACACTGACACCAGCACCGAGATAGAGAGCACTGACACCAGCACTGACATAGAGAACACTAACACCAGCACCGAGATAGAGAGCACTGACACCAGCACTGACATAGAGAACACTGACACCAGCACCGAGATAGAGAACACTGACACCAGCACTGACATAGAGAACACCGACACCAGCACCGAGATAGAGAACATTGACACCAGCACCGAGACAGAGAGCACTGACACCAGCACCGAGACAGAGAGCACTGACACCAGCACCGAGATAGAGAGCACCGACACCAGCACTGACATAGAGAACACTGACACTAGTACTGACATAGAGAACACTGACACCAGCACCGAGATAGAGAACACTGACACCAGTACTGACATAGAGAACACTGACACCAGCACCGAGATAGAGAACACTGACACCAGCACTGACATAGAGAACACTGACACCAGCACTGAGATAGAGAGCACAGACACCAGCACTGACATAGAGAGCACTGACATAGAGAACACTGACACCAGCACCAAGATAGAGAGCACTGACACCAGCACTGACATAGAGAACACTGACACCAGCACTGACATAGAGAACACTGACACCAGCACCGAGATAGAGAGCACTGAGATAGAGAGCACTGACACCAGCACTGACATAGAGAACAGTAACACCAGCACTGAGATAGAGAGCACTGACACAAGCACTGACAGAGAACACTGACACCAGCACTGACATAGATAGCACTGACACCAGCACTGACATAGAGAACACTGACACCAGCCCCGAGATAGAGATCACTGACACCAGCACTGACAGAGAACACTGACACCAGCACCGAGATAGAGAGCACTGACACCAGCACTGACATAGAGAACAGTAACACCAGCACCGAGATAGAGAGCACTGACACCAGCATTGAGATAGAGAGTACTGACACCAGCACCGAGATAGAGAGCACTGACACCAGCACCGAGATAGAGAGCACTGACACCAGCACCGAGATAGAGAGCACTGACACCAGCACCGAGACAGAGAGCACTGACACCAGCACCGGGATAGAGAGCACTGACACCAGCACCGAGATAGAGAGCACTGACACCAGCACTGACATAGAGAACACTGACACCAGCACTGACATAGAGAACACTGACACCGGCACCGAGATAGAGAGCACTGACACCAGCATCGGGATAGAGAGCACTGACACCAGCACCGAGACAGAGAACACTGACACCAGCACCGAGACAGAGAGCACTGACACCAGCACCGAGATAGAGAGCACTGACACCAGCACCGAGATAGAGAGCACTGACACCAGCACTGACAGAGAACACTGACACCAGCACTGACATTGAGAACACTGACACCAGCACCGAGATAGAGAGCACTGACACCAGCACCGAGATAGAGAGCACTGACACCAGCACTGACATAGAGAGCACTGACACCAGCACTGACATAGAGAACACTGACACCAGCACTGACATAGAGAGCACTGACACCAGCACCGAGATAGAGAACACTGACACCAGCACCGAGATAGAGAACACTGACACCAGCACCGAGATAGAGAACACTGACACCAGCACCGAGATAGAGAACACTGACACCAGCACTGACATAGAGAACACTGACACCATCACCAAGATAGAGAGCACTGACACCAGCGCTGACATAGAGAACACTGACACCAGCACTGACATAGAGAACACTGACCCCAGCACCGAGATAGAGAGCACTGAGATAGAGAACACTGACACCAGCACCAAGATAGAGAGCACTGACACCAGCACTGACATAGAGAACAGTAACACCAGCACTGAGATAGAGAGCACTGACACAAGCACTGACATAGAGAACACTGACACCAGAACTGACATAGAGAACACTGACACCAGCACCGAGATAGAGAGCACTGACACCAGCACTGACAGAGAACACTGACACCAGCACCGAGATAGAGAGCACTGACACCAGCACTGACATAGAGAACAGTAACACCAGCACCGAGATAGAGAGCACTGACACCAGCACTGACAGAGAACACTGACACCAGCACCGAGATAGAGAGCACTGACACCAGCACTGACATAGAGAACACTAACACCAGCACCGAGATAGAGAGCACTGACACCAGCACTGACATAGAGAACACTGACACCAGCACCGAGATAGAGAACACTGACACCAGCACTGACATAGAGAACACAGACACCAGCACCGAGATAGAGAGCACTGACACCAGCACCGAGACAGAGAGCACTGACACCAGCACCGAGACAGAGAGCACTGACACCAGCACCGAGATAGAGAGCACCAACACCAGCACTGACATAGAGAACACTGACACTAGTACTGACATAGAGAACACTGACACCAGCACCGAGATAGAGAACACTGACACCAGTACTGACATAGAGAACACTGACACCAGCACCGAGATAGAGAACACTGACACCAGCACTGACATAGAGAACACTGACACCAGCACTGAGATAGAGAGCACAGACACCAGCACTGACATAGAGAGCACTGACATAGATAACACTGACACCAGCACCAAGATAGAGAGCACTGGCACCAGCACTGACATAGAGAACACTGACACCAGCACTGACATAGAGAACACTGACACCAGCACCGAGATAGAGAGCACTGAGATAGAGAGCACTGACACCAGCACTGACATAGAGAACAGTAACACCAGCACTGAGATAGAGAGCACTGACACAAGCACTGACAGAGAACACTGACACCAGCACTGACATAGAGAACACTGACACCAGCAATGACATAGAGAGCACTGACACCAGCACTGACATAGAGAACACTGACACCAGCACCGAGATAGAGATCACTGACACCAGCACTGACAGAGAACACTGACACCAGCACCGGGATAGAGAGCACTGACACCAGCACTGACATAGAGAACAGTAACACCAGCACCGAGATAGAGAGCACTGACACCAGCACTGACATAGAGAACACTGACACCAGCCCCGAGATAGAGATCACTGACACCAGCACTGACAGAGAACACTGACACCAGCACCGAGATAGAGAGCACTGACACCAGCACTGACATAGAGAACAGTAACACCAGCACCGAGATAGAGAGCACTGACACCAGCATTGAGATAGAGAGTACTGACACCAGCACCGAGATAGAGAGCACTGACACCAGCACCGAGATAGAGAGCACTGACACCAGCACCGAGATAGAGAGCACTGACACCAGCACCGAGACAGAGAGCACTGACACCAGCACCGGGATAGAGAGCACTGACACCAGCACCGAGATAGAGAGCACTGACACCAGCACTGACATAGAGAACACTGACACCAGCACTGACATAGAGAACACTGACACCGGCACCGAGATAGAGAGCACTGACACCAGCATCGGGATAGAGAGCACTGACACCAGCACCGAGACAGAGAACACTGACACCAGCACCGAGACAGAGAGCACTGACACCAGCACCGAGATAGAGAGCACTGACACCAGCACCGAGATAGAGAGCACTGACACCAGCACTGACAGAGAACACTGACACCAGCACTGACATTGAGAACACTGACACCAGCACCGAGATAGAGAGCACTGACACCAGCACCGAGATAGAGAGCACTGACACCAGCACTGACATAGAGAGCACTGACACCAGCACTGACATAGAGAACACTGACACCAGCACTGACATAGAGAGCACTGACACCAGCACCGAGATAGAGAACACTGACACCAGCACCGAGATAGAGAACACTGACACCAGCACCGAGATAGAGAACACTGACACCAGCACCGAGATAGAGAACACTGACACCAGCACCGAGATAGAGAACACTGACACCAGCACTGACATAGAGAACACTGACACCATCACCAAGATAGAGAGCACTGACACCAGCGCTGACATAGGGAACACTGACACCAGCACTGACATAGAGAACACTGACCCCAGCACCGAGATAGAGAGCACTGAGATAGAGAACACTGACACCAGCACCAAGATAGAGAGCACTGACACCAGCACTGACATAGAGAACAGTAACACCAGCACTGAGATAGAGAGCACTGACACAAGCACTGACATAGAGAACACTGACACCAGAACTGACATAGAGAACACTGACACCAGCACCGAGATAGAGAGCACTGACACCAGCACTGACAGAGAACACTGACACCAGCACCGAGATAGAGAGCACTGACACCAGCACTGACATAGAGAACAGTAACACCAGCACCGAGATAGAGAGCACTGACACCAGCACTGACAGAGAACACTGACACCAGCACCGAGATAGAGAGCACTGACACCAGCACTGACATAGAGAACACTAACACCAGCACCGAGATAGAGAGCATGACACCAGCACTGACATAGAGAACACTGACACCAGCACCGAGATAGAGAACACTGACACCAGCACTGACATAGAGAACACAGACACCAGCACCGAGATAGAGAGCACTGACACCAGCACCGAGACAGAGAGCACTGACACCAGCACCGAGACAGAGAGCACTGACACCAGCACCGAGATAGAGAGCACCAACACCAGCACTGACATAGAGAACACTGACACTAGTACTGACATAGAGAACACTGACACCAGCACCGAGATAGAGAACACTGACACCAGTACTGACATAGAGAACACTGACACCAGCACCGAGATAGAGAACACTGACACCAGCACTGACATAGAGAACACTGACACCAGCACTGAGATAGAGAGCACAGACACCAGCACTGACATAGAGAGCACTGACATAGAGAACACTGACACCAGCACCAAGATAGAGAGCACTGGCACCAGCACTGACATAGAGAACACTGACACCAGCACTGACATAGAGAACACTGACACGAGCACTGAGATAGAGAACACTGACACCAGCACAGATATAGAGAACATTGACACCAGCACAGATATAGAGAACACTGACACCAGCACAGATATAGAGAACACTGACACCAGCACTGAGATAGAGAGCACTAACACCAGCACTGAGAAAGAGAGCACTGACACCAGCACTGAGATAGAGAGCACTGACACCAGCACTGAGATAGAGAACACTGACACCAGCACTGACAACATAGAGAACACTGACACCAGCACCGAGATAGAGAACACTGACCCCAGCACTGACATAGAGAACACTGACACCAGCACACTGACACCAGCACCGAGATAGAGAGCACTGACATAGAGAGCACTGACACCAGCACTGACATAGAGAACACTGACACCAGCACTAAGATAGAGAACACTGACACCAGCAGCAAGATAAAGAACACTGACACCAGCACCGAGATAGAGAGCACTGACACCAGCACTGACATAGAGAGCACTGACACCAGCACTGACATAGAGAACACTGACACCAGCACTGACATAGAGAGCACTGACACCAGCACCGAGATAGAGAACACTGACACCAGCACCGAGATAGAGAACACTGACACCAGCACCGAGATAGAGAACACTGACACCAGCACCGAGATAGAGAACACTGACACCAGCACTGACATAGAGAACACTGACACCATCACCAAGATAGAGAGCACTGACACCAGCGCTGACATAGAGAACACTGACACCAGCACTGACATAGAGAACACTGACCCCAGCACCGAGATAGAGAGCACTGAGATAGAGAACACTGACACCAGCACCAAGATAGAGAGCACTGACACCAGCACTGACATAGAGAACAGTAACACCAGCACTGAGATAGAGAGTACTGACACAAGCACTGACATAGAGAACACTGACACCAGAACTGACATAGAGAACACTGACACCAGCACCGAGATAGAGAGCACTGACACCAGCACTGACAGAGAACACTGACACCAGCACCGAGATAGAGAGCACTGACACCAGCACTGACATAGAGAACAGTAACACCAGCACCGAGATAGAGAGCACTGACACCAGCACTGACAGAGAACACTGACACCAGCACCGAGATAGAGAGCACTGACACCAGCACTGACATAGAGAACACTAACACCAGCACCGAGATAGAGAGCACTGACACCAGCACTGACATAGAGAACACTGACACCAGCACCGAGATAGAGAACACTGACACCAGCACTGACATAGAGAACACAGACACCAGCACCGAGATAGAGAGCACTGACACCAGCACCGAGACAGAGAGCACTGACACCAGCACCGAGACAGAGAGCACTGACACCAGCACCGAGATAGAGAGCACCAACACCAGCACTGACATAGAGAACACTGACACTAGTACTGACATAGAGAACACTGACACCAGCACCGAGATAGAGAACACTGACACCAGTACTGACATAGAGAACACTGACACCAGCACCGAGATGGAGAACACTGACACCAGCACTGACATAGAGAACACTGACACCAGCACTGAGATAGAGAGCACAGACACCAGCACTGACATAGAGAGCACTGACATAGAGAACACTGACACCAGCACCAAGATAGAGAGCACTGGCACCAGCACTGACATAGAGAACACTGACACCAGCACTGACATAGAGAACACTGACACCAGCACCGAGATAGAGAGCACTGAGATAGAGAGCACTGACACCAGCACTGACATAGAGAACACTGACACCAGCACCGAGATAGAGAGCACTGAGATAGAGAGCACTGACACCAGCACTGACATAGAGAACAGTAACACCAGCACTGAGATAGAGAGCACTGACACAAGCACTGACAGAGAACACTGACACCAGCACTGACATAGAGAACACTGACACCAGCAATGACATAGAGAGCACTGACACCAGCACTGACATAGAGAACACTGACACCAGCACCGAGATAGAGATCACTGACACCAGCACTGACAGAGAACACTGACACCAGCACCGGGATAGAGAGCACTGACACCAGCACTAACATAGAGAACAATAACACCAGCACCGAGATAGAGAGCACTGACACCAGCACTGACATAGAGAACACTGACACCAGCCCCGAGATAGAGATCACTGACACCAGCACTGACAGAGAACACTGACACCAGCACCGAGATAGAGAGCACTGACACCAGCACTGACATAGAGAACAGTAACACCAGCACCGAGATAGAGAGCACTGACACCAGCATTGAGATAGAAAGTACTGACACCAGCACCGAGATAGAGAGCACTGACACCAGCACCGAGATAGAGAGCACTGACACCAGCACCGAGATAGAGAGCACTGACACCAGCACCGAGACAGAGAGCACTGACACCAGCACCGGGATAGAGAGCACTGACACCAGCACCGAGATAGAGAGCACTGACACCAGCACTGACATAGAGAACACTGACACCAGCACTGACATAGAGAACACTGACACCGGCACCGAGATAGAGAGCACTGACACCAGCATCGGGATAGAGAGCACTGACACCAGCACCGAGACAGAGAACACTGACACCAGCACCGAGACAGAGAGCACTGACACCAGCACCGAGATAGAGAGCACTGACACCAGCACCGAGATAGAGAGCACTGACACCAGCACTGACAGAGAACACTGACACCAGCACTGACATTGAGAACACTGACACCAGCACCGAGATAGAGAGCACTGACACCAGCACCGAGATAGAGAGCACTGACACCAGCACTGACATAGAGAGCACTGACACCAGCACTGACATAGAGAACACTGACACCAGCACTGACATAGAGAGCACTGACACCAGCACCGAGATAGAGAACACTGACACCAGCACCGAGATAGAGAACACTGACACCAGCACCGAGATAGAGAACACTGACACCAGCACCGAGATAGAGAACACTGACACCAGCACCGAGATAGAGAACACTGACACCAGCACTGACATAGAGAACACTGACACCATCACCAAGATAGAGAGCACTGACACCAGCGCTGACTTAGAGAACACTGACACCAGCACTGACATAGAGAACACTGACCCCAGCACCGAGATAGAGAGCACTGAGATAGAGAACACTGACACCAGCACCGAGATAGAGAGCACTGACACCAGCACTGACAGAGAACACTGACACCAGCACCGAGATAGAGAGCACTGACACCAGCACTGACATAGAGAACAGTAACACCAGCACCGAGATAGAGAGCACTGACACCAGCACTGACAGAGAACACTGACACCAGCACCGAGATAGAGAGCACTGACACCAGCACTGACATAGAGAACACTAACACCAGCACCGAGATAGAGAGCACTGACACCAGCACTGACATAGAGAACACTGACACCAGCACCGAGATAGAGAACACTGACACCAGCACTGACATAGAGAACACAGACACCAGCACCGAGATAGAGAGCACTGACACCAGCACCGAGACAGAGAGCACTGACACCAGCACCGAGACAGAGAGCACTGACACCAGCACCGAGATAGAGAGCACCAACACCAGCACTGACATAGAGAACACTGACACTAGTACTGACATAGAGAACACTGACACCAGCACCGAGATAGAGAACACTGACACCAGTACTGACATAGAGAACACTGACACCAGCACCGAGATAGAGAACACTGACACCAGCACTGACATAGAGAACACTGACACCAGCACTGAGATAGAGAGCACAGACACCAGCACTGACATAGAGAGCACTGACATAGAGAACACTGACACCAGCACCAAGATAGAGAGCACTGGCACCAGCACTGACATAGAGAACACTGACACCAGCACTGACATAGAGAACACTGACACGAGCACTGAGATAGAGAACACTGACACCAGCACAGATATAGAGAACATTGACACCAGCACAGATATAGAGAACACTGACACCAGCACAGATATAGAGAACACTGACACCAGCACTGAGATAGAGAGCACTAACACCAGCACTGAGAAAGAGAGCACTGACACCAGCACTGAGATAGAGAGCACTGACACCAGCACTGAGATAGAGAACACTGACACCAGCACTGACAACATAGAGAACACTGACACCAGCACCGAGATAGAGAACACTGACACCAGCACTGACATAGAGAACACTGACACCAGCACACTGACACCAGCACCGAGATAGAGAGCACTGACATAGAGAGCACTGACACCAGCACTGACATAGAGAACACTGACACCAGCACTAAGATAGAGAACACTGACACCAGCAGCGAGATAAAGAACACTGACATCAGCAGCGAGATAGAGAACACCGACAACAGCACCGAGATAGAGAGCACTGACACCAGCACTTTAAAGTTCTTAATTAATGCAATTTATAGTGATGAAGTAAGGAAATTCCTGGATAGCCACACACTGAAGAAAAAACATCTTTATTGAAGTATAAAATATCCAAAATGCAGTCACATGAAAGGAAGATACAGGGTCAAAAATAAGTTAATGAAGGTTAGCTTATTTTTTACCCTGTATCTTCCTTTCATGTGACTGCATTTTGGATATTTTATACTTCAATAAAGATGTTTTTTCTTCAGTGTGCGGCTATCCAGGAATTTCCTTACTTCATCTCAGTCTACGCAAAGCCAGCACCTGGAACGAGTTCACACTAGGGCGGTACAACCACAGGTCTGGAAAGCACTGTGAGTGGCATCTCCTTCCCCTTGCCTATCTACCTGGATTAATGCAATTCATAGTTAATTTTTTTATCGCTTGAATTATTTTCCCCATTATGGGCATGTTTGGGCCTCATGTCTAGGTTTTGCCTAAGGCCTCACAAAGCCTAGAGCCGCCTCTCTGGGAGGGGGGATTAGGGGGTGATCAGGGGAGGGGGATCGGGGGGTAAAGGGGGGTGTTTTGTGTGCCTGGCATGTTCTACTGTGTGTGTGTAGTGTTACACTCACATTGAAGTCTTCTCTCCTCGGTGCCGGAACGGAAAATACAGAGCCGAGGAGAGATGACATCATTTCCTTTGCTGCTGTTTAGCATACAGCAGCAAAGGAATGATTTGATTGGCCGGCGGCGATCGCGAGGGGGGCACGAACGGATGGTCTCCCCCTCATCTCTGATCGCCGCTGGTCAGAAGCGGACTGCCTCGGGCACCGGGGGAGGTCCGATCGGACCCCCCGCCCGCAGGAGGCAGATCACGTATATATACGTGATTCTGCCTGCCCGTGCCATGCTGCCGACGTACATCGGCGTGAGGCGGTCCTTAAGTGGTTAAAGCCTTTACAATAATGGAATCGTTTTGTTTTACTGCGCCCACAGCTTCTGCTCTGCATGCCCATCTTGTAGTAGATAGTGACTTTAAAGATTTCAGCTGAGTTCCTACTTCTTTTGAAATCTTCTCCATTACAGCATGCTGAACAGGACTTGCCTCCATGAAGGCATACAGAGTCTGAATAATGCCAAAAAAGTCAAACACAGTTCTGTTTTGCTTACTTGAAGTGCAAGCATCTACCAGGACAAGGTTCAAACAATGGGCATAGCAGTGTACATAGATTATTTCACTATTTTTTTCTTTACATTTCATCTGAAAGCCTGCAGTGCATCCAGACATGGTAGCTGCTCCATCAAAGCATACAGAGATCACTGATGACCAGTCCGTTTTAAGAATTCCAAGAACTTTGGTTATCTGGTCAAAGATTGACTGAGCGTCAACCGTTAAGAGCCTCTGAATCGACACAAAGTGTTCAACTGGACTACGAAGTTCACTATTAAAATACCGTACTATGACAGACATCTGTTCATGGTGTCCATAGTCAGCAGTATCATCTGCAATTATTGAAATAGTTTTTCCGGGAGATGGGCGGAGTCTAGCGGAGCAGACATGCATTGTTAGAGCTCCGCACCACTGAGGAGAGAAGAGAAGGACAAAGCGGAGCCTGCAGGCTCAAAAGGTATCCATTTGAACCTTTTTGCCCCAGGGAACAAACTGTGAAAGTTTGGGCAGGAAATATGGTACTGGGAGGAAGCCGTGGCAGAAATAAAAATAACCTCACAAAGAGCTCACAGGCACTCACTGCAACTAAAGCAGCTCCAGTCACCTCACAATATACAGCATCAGGGCGCTCTCACAGACAGAAAATGTCACAGCAAGACTCTCCATTTGAGTCAGATACAGAACAAATCCTCTCACAAACTTCTCCACAAGCCTCCTCAGCATCCCCGGTAATATTATTACAATTTGAAAAGATGCTTCATAAGGCTTTAAAACAAACCTCAGACCAAATAACAAACAGCCTAACCAAAGAAATAAGAGAGCTGGGAAACTGCACCGCAGCCTTAGAAATAAAAATGGATGAAATTGAAATTACAACCCAAGAAAATATAACAGAATTGGAACAATTAAAAGAAGAGAATTTAATACTTCAAACTAAGCTCGAAGATTATGAAAATAGAGCCAGACGTCAAACTTGCGCATAAGGGGAATACCTGAAACTGTGACAGACCTGCAATCTACTATTACTGCTCTATTACAAGAACTAAAGCCAGATATCCCTATTGAACGTTTAGAACTGGACAGAGTACACAGAGCCCTCACAGCCAAAAAGAAAGATGGACCCCCACGTGATATAATCACAAAATTTCATTATTACAGAACGAAAGAACAAATACTAATTGCTGCAAGAGAAAAAAAGGAACTTATTTTTCAAGGACACAATTATCAAATTTTTGCTGACCTATCCCAACTTACTATTACTAAAAGACGATCCATGAAACCCCAACTAATAGAACTGCAACGCCACAACATTATGTATCAATGGGGCTTCCCCTTTTCAGTCAGATTTAACTACCAAGGTACAATTTACAGAAGCAGATCAGCAGATGAACTACAACAAACCCTTTTAAAATTAAATCTGACAGAACCCACAAGCAGCAACTCTCCCACATGCAGAAGAATGGCATCATCTTCACCTTCAGGCAGCACCCAGAAAATTTCAGAACAAAATGGGAATCATCATTCTCACAAAAGAGGCCGTTATGCCACATCATCCATGGACCAAGAAGATTCAATGGACTGACATCCTAATTCCTGATATCTCTTCATTTATTATACTAAGAGATGGTTCTCTATAAAAAACCTGTATTTATAACTGAATGTAACTGCATTCTGATAGTCACACACTGTGTGGGATCATGTTACATTCCAGTTATATTTCTTATTACTTCTGATTCATATAGCCTTAGAATATATAAGTGAAATAAGGAAATTCTTGTTCAGTTATATATTTTCAGGTAATAATAATAGATTTATTACTTTTTAGGACAAATATGTTCAATAATCCAGAAGTAATGGAAGCTTTTTCTTTCTTTTCTTAAAACAAATATATTATTACCTAACTAGTTCCTAGAACTATCTTTTTGTTTATTCTAATCTGAAGCAATACAACCTCAATTTTATGAGTTAACATTACAGTTACATATGAATAAAATATGTAATTGTTTACTCTAAAAGGGTTAAAATCCCAAAATAATTCAAACTATCTTCATCAATACCAAAGTTATTAACAGTACTATTCTAACTGAATTATTTAGCCTAGGGCAAGACTAACCATATACAACCACCCTGGAATAAATAATTTCAACAAAAACTATATTCTGCACTCCAATTAATGAATCATCATTTTGATGTCTTTTGACATAGCACTTCTCTCCTGTAAGCGGAAGATCCGTGTACCCCCATTAGCCCTCCTCATTCTCCCAACCATATTATGTGGGAGTGTGACGAAGGCACTTATTCCCCTGAGAGAGATATTTATTCTCTTTCACGGGTAAATTGTGATTACTTGCAAAAAATAATTTATACAATGTATCATCTAATCTCATATGTTTTTTGTTTACTCTTTACTCCAGAATTCACTGGTTTCTTTTCTATCTTTTCATCTCTTCAGTCTACACAGGTTGATCTGCGCAGTCAGCTCTGCATAACAAAAAGTAAGTCAAAACTATTTGATCTGTTGCCATGGCACCACTGAATATACTTTCCCTGAATGTTCAGGGAATAAATGTCCCTCAAAAAAGGACCAAAGCCTTCCGTACTTTCCATAACAAGAAGGCTCACATAGTATGCCTCCAAGAAACACACTTCACCAAAGATTCTACTCCAAAATATATTTCTCCTTTTTATCAACAAATTGACACGGCTTCTGCCTGTACCAAACAAAGGGGTACTCTAATTGCATTTCACCGATCCACACCATTCACCTTATCATCAGAAATTAAAGACCCAGAAGGTAGATACCTGATACTCATGGGTTATATAATGGATACAGCAATCATGGTGATTTCCTACTACGCTCCTAACAAACAACCTACACCATTCCTCTCACATATATTACAAGTGATTAATACACACAAAATAGGAACAGTGATAATGTGCGGGGATTCGAACCAGGTCCTCCTCCCATTTCTAGATAAATCACCTTTTACACCATCCAAAATAACCTCTAGATTACCTTTTTCTCAACTTCTTTCCAAATACAATCTGGTAGATTCGTGGAGAGAAAGTAACCCAATGAAAAAGAAATTCACTTATTTCTTGCACCCTCATCAAACCTTCACCAGAATAGATCATATTTTTCTAACAATAGGAATGATACCAGAAATTATTGCATCAGATATAATTCCGATTCCGTGGTCTGACCATAATGCAGTATACACTACTATAGCCTCAGCCATACCAAAAGCGCATGACCCAACGTGGTACTTACCGGACATAATGCTCAAACACCCACTACATCAGATGGCCATTGAACAAGCTTTAAAGGAATACATATCAATTAATAATACAATAGACATTTCCCCAATAACACTGTGGGAAGCTCATAAGCCTGTCTTGTGTGGTACAATACAAAGACAAATGGCACTATTTAAACGGGAACGCAAAAATCTAGCAAAAAAAATAGAACTCAATTTTAATGCAGCCTACATATCATTCCAAGATAATCCATCTCAGAGTACAAAATCTCATCTCGAAAAATCTAGATTGGAATACGATCAGTTGATAAATCCCTCAAATGCTCCAAATACAATTTCTACATGAATACAAACAAACCAGGTACATATTTGGCTCGGGCATTAAATTCAACTAACAAATCTTTCAAACCAATACGTTTGAAATTATCAAAAAATGTTTATACTTGTAATCCAGTTAAAATAGTCCATAAATTTCACTCACATCTCGCAACTTTATACAAGACAAACAATGAATTTAATCCTACAGATTCTGAATCCTTCTTCTCAAAAATAACCTTACCTGAGTTGTCTCAGAATCAAAAAAGCAGTTTGGATGAGCCTATAACTATAGATGAAGTTGCTAACGCCATAAAAGACCTAAAACTTAACAAAAGACAAGGCCCAGACGGCTACTCGGCTTTATACTATAAAACATTCTCAGAAATACTCTCTCCCATTCTCACTGAAACTTTTAACAAACTTCTAGAAGGACATTCTTTTCGGCAAGAAACACTAATGGCAATTGTTTGTATGATCCCAAAACCCCTTTCTGATGATACTTCCTGTGTGAATTATCGACCTATCTCTCTGTTAAACCTTGATATTAACTTATTAGCAAAAATAATAGCAAAACGCCTCAATAGCATTATATGAAAATTAATACATAGAGATCAAGTAGGCTTCATGCCAAATAGACAGGCAGGCGATAATATACGCAGGGCAGTGTTATTGGCACATATTGCTAAAAAATGGAAAATCCCTTTATGTTTTATACCTCTCGATATTAAGAGGGCATTTGACACAGTATCCTGGCAATATATGCAATATTCATTACAAAAATGGGGTTTTGGACCCCACTTTTTAACATGGGTCAAAGCATTATATAATAAACCCAAAGCCTATATAAAATATGCTGGATACAAATCTGATGCCTTTAATATCGAAAGAGGTACCCGACAGGGTTGCCCATTATCTCCCTTATTATTTGCCCTTATACTCGAACCCATGGCCCAATACATCAGAACAAACCAAACTATAACTGGCATTGAAGTAGGAGGTATTACACACAAATTATGTATATTTGCAGACGATATATTACTTTTTCTATCATCACCACAGGTCTCTGGTCCTAACTTAATACCAGCTCTTGATGGATTTGCAGCCCTATCCGGCCTTATGATTAATCCTAAGAAATGCCTAGTGCTTAATATTTCGCTCACAAACATGGAATTGATCCCGGCTAGGGTTGCACTCCCATTCACATGGGCAGAAAAATCAATCCCATATCTTGGAATTAATTTAACAGCATCTCATTCTGACTTATTCTCAACCAATTATCCTCCTGTATTAAGACAGATCACAAATCTAATAAAACAATGGTCGCAACTTCCTTTATCCTGGATAGGGAAGATTAATGCAATCAAAATGACTATTCTACCCAAATTGCTTTATCTATTCAGAGTCCTCCCTATTCCAATTCCTTCCTATTTTTTGAGAATAGTACAAAAAAGAGCAACTTCGTTTATATGGGGCTCTTCTAAACCACGTATACCTATACACACACTACATCTTCCCAAAAATAAAGGAGGCCTGGGATACCCTAATTTTACTAACTACTACAGAGCAGCACATTTGGCCAGTCTGTCCAAATACCATGCAAAACAGGAAATCCCATTATGGGTATTTATAGAGGCTTCAGAAAATGACCCTCTATTAATATCAAACTTGTTATGGCTTGATCCTAAAGACCGCTTTAAAATTCATAATCCCATAACTAAACACTTCTTATCTCTCTGGGATAAACTAAAAACCAAATATCAGTTACAATCTCCACACAATCCTCTCCTTTCTTTTATCAGAAATTCGGCCTTTTATCCGGCATGGATCTACCCAAATTCTTTTAAAGCTTGGACAACATCAGGCATTCAGACACTAAATGACTTCATAGCATCTAAATCATTCCTTTCATTCCCATCGCTTAGAGAAAAATATGATCTACCAAACTCTGAGATATTTAGATATCTCCAAATCAAAAATTTCTATACACCATTCCTAAAGGGGGATAGACCATTATCCCAATTATCCATTTTTGAATCAATCTGTACAAAAGATCCATTTGCTAAAGGTACAATTTCATCACTTTATAATCAATTATATGGAGTAGTAAATCTTAATAGACCCTCTTACGTTCAGAGGTGGGAGGAGGACCTGGGACGAACTTTAGAAGACACGGACTGGTCTAACATATGGCTCACATCTAAGTCATCTTCACCCAACATCTTAGCACTGGAGACAAATTATAAAGTCCTAACTCGCTGGTACCTTGTACCCGCTAGAGTGGCAAAATATTCACCTAATACCTCAGCTCTTTGTTTTCGAGGATGCCCAGAAATAGGCACACATTTACACATATGGTGGACGTGCCCAGTAATCCAAACCTTCTGGAAGGAAGTCTTCGTGATTGCATCTAAAATATTTAAAAAAATAATACAACCAGATCCATATATAACTTTACTTAATCTAAAACCGGAATGGTTAACACTCTCTCAATTCAAACTTATGATCCAACTAATAACGGCTGCAAAACAAACAGTGGCCAAGGCATGGAAATCTCCTACATTGGTACTAGCAGAAACAATTCACAGAATGAATAATACAGTGTCCCATGCTAAGATGGTAGCCATCGATCAAAATCAAATTCCAAAATTTGAAAAACTTTGGCATCCTTGGATAAAACAACAGTTCCTGTCAAATTTCAATGACTCTGTCCTGTTGCCATGGTAACAGATTAAATGACTTACAGAGACACCCATTCTAAGGCTTCAAAGAGAACTAAAAAGAATAATAAACTGACGAGCGGGACAACCTTGTGGACCATACCTCTGCCTTTCTACCCTTTTTCTTCTTTCTCTTTCCTTTTCTCCACCTTACGATTAAAGCTCATTATCAGAATTTATTTGACCTATATACACTCTACCTGTAAACAATATGTATAGTAGGTATAAATCATTTAAATACCTACAAAAGTAACTAAGGAAATTATATATATCTTTAATTTAGGTTTACGTGAACCCAAGGTTTAATATTTGAAATTTCATGATATTTACCTATATAAACCCTACTGTAAAACAATGAGCTTACTTTATAGATCCTTGTAAACTTACTTTATGTATCTTTATAATATTGTATACTCAATAAATTTCTTTTGACAAGGAAATAGTTTTTCCATTTATTGATGACACGATTTTTTGTTGGACAACATTATGTAAGGATGTAATTAAATCATTTTTGGAGGCGATTACTCAGATACATAGCATTTCGAGGAGATTCTTGCAAATGTCTTTCCATGACAGGATCATATTTTTTTAGTAGATGGACCATATCTAGAAACAGACCTTTTTCATGGCTGTCAGTTTTTTCATTGTGACCTCTGAATGGTCTGCCACCTATTGCCAAACACCGAACAATGTCAATCAGTCTCTCCATAACATCTCACCTTTCTTCTTCTTTTTTGGATAGGTAACCCTGCTTAGTTTTATCCAATAAAATATCAATAGGTTGTCCTTCATTAAAGCTTGAGCATGCAGAAGTGCTTAGCATGTGGGATTTTGAAAGTTGGTGAGTTTTAAAACATTCATTAGCCTTGTGCCAGTTTCTGAATCCCTTTTCAGTGAATGCTGGATCCGCATGACCTTTCTGCGTTGCATCACTACAAGAGAAGAAACGGCAATAGAAACAAAATGCTGCATCCTTTGCTGGACTGTATTCAATCCACCTATATTTTTCATAACAGTCACTCTGAAAATTTCTTTGTTTAATCCCTATTTTAGTTCTCGCAAACATGCTCAATTCTGGCTAAAAAGGGCCTCTAGCGAGTCAACTCTGGCGTTCCAATCTATTTGTGGGAATACTACAGACCGGATCATCAGCTGCTATGTTTGATGGCTTTGTTGAACATGAAGTGCTTGGCTGTGAACTAACAGAAGTAATATCTTCCTCTTGGTCATGACTTATTGCTTGTAACGTGCTGGAACTACAGTCATTGGAGTCATCAATTGGTATATCTGATGCCTGGGAGTGTACACCGCACTGATCAGTAATATAAATAGTATCTTCTGGGTTGTTACTTGATTCATTATATGCATTCAGACTGTTGTCATCCTGTACAGTTTTAGCCATTGACGAGTCTGAGCTATTCGATTTTTTGGGTTTCTTGAACACAAACCGATCCATATTTTGAAATTCTGTATGATACAGTTTTTTGCTAGAAAGCAGTGTATTTCAAACTTGACATACGCAATTAACTTATATATCAAGAGTATATAACCTATAAAGGAAAAGCTATCATATGTACACACTCTAAATGCAAAAATATAACATAGTAACCAGCAGGACAGGCTAAGCTGCTGCAGTATTTCAGTTTGCATTTGACTTTAACTAGATGTACCAAAGATCTGTGACTCGCAGGCACTGACACATGCTTACACTGCACAGCTGTAAGCACCTATGTGCATAAACCCTGAAGGCCCATACACATGATCGGACTTTTTGACAACAAACATGCAAATTAGCTGTTTTAAGGCAACATCTGACCATGTGTACGCTACATAGGACAAACTTTTTCGGTTTTCATCTGACAAATGTTGGCTGTGCGAACAGACAAACTTGGCGGCAACAAAAGTCTGACATTCGATCGTGTGTACACAAAACCATCGGACTTTAGTACAAAGTACAAACATGCATGCTCAGAACCAATGCAAAAGATCAGACAACAATACAGAAGTTGACCAAAGGGTGGAGCCGGAGAATTGAACATCCTCTTTTGAAGTGTCGTCAGTACGTTGAAACGTCACTACGTTCGTGTTTGTTGCCTAAAAAGTCCTGCTGTGTTTATGCTTAACAAGTTCACGGCCAACGCCCTTTGTACAGAAATCCACAGAAAAGTTTGTATAAAGTCCGATCGTGTGTACGAGGCTTTACAGTGCTTTATTTTAGCAGCAGCACTAATAATCCCACTGGCCCCAGCAAAAATAGTCCCCCAGAAATAAAAGATCCCCTACAGAAACAAAAGCTTCCTTCAGCAGCAATAATAGATCCCCATTATCTACTGCAACATAAACAATAAATCATTAGGACCCCGTTTACATTTGAGTGTTTTGTAGCTTGTAGCTCAAAGCTCAAAAACACTCAACAAGTAAAAAAGAGATGTGAAAAATAAATAAACCATTTATTTAAAGGATAAATTCACCTTTCGGAAATTGTTACATGTTCCACCCATTTTTAGTGCCGCAGCAGCAGCTGCCCGCTGTCCACCTCCCTGTGGCAGCAGTATAGGTAGAAGTTCCCCGTACTAGCTGCCACTGTTTGAAAACCAGCACGGCCCCCACGGCCGCATCATTCAGACACACCGCTCTGTGTGTCTGAGTGAATTATAAGCCCATCCTTGGCTTTGCATCCTTAGCAGCTGTCGGCTTGTAGTTCTCAATGAACAACCACGGAGCTGTGGTAGATCATTGAGTGTTCCTATCAGGGAGTATCGGCTTACCCGTACGGGTAAGCCGATACACCGACAGTGTACATGAGACCTGCATGGCATCAGTGATCTGCTGATCGCTGGTGCAATGCTTTCCAGGCATCTGCAACAAAAAATAATAAATGCACTTATTTTTTGATGGGCACACTGGCAGCAATTGATGGATACAGTAGCTGCGTTTGATGGCACAGTGGTACTGTAGTGAGACCTCTGCACAGTGTTCATCTAAAGCTACAAGTTAGTGCAGTGCGTCCTGCTCACAGTGTTCAGCTAAAACTACAAGTTAGTGTAGTGAGACCTCTGCACAGTGTTCATCTAAAGCTACAAGTTAGTGCAGTGCGTCCTGCTCACAGTGTTCAGCTAAAACTACAAGTTACTGTAGTGAGACCTCTGCACAGTGTTCATCTAAAGCTACAAGTTAGTGCAGTGCGTCCTGCTCACAGTGTTCAGCTAAAACTACAAGTTAGTGTAGTGAGACCTCTGCACAGTGTTCATCTAAAGCTACAAGTTAGTGCAGTGCGTCCTGCTCACAGTGTTCAGCTAAAACTACATGTTAGTGTGGTGCGTCCTCCTCACAGTGTTCAGCTAAACCTACAAGTTAATTTTGTGCGCGCTCTGCACAGTGTTCATCTAAAGCTACAAGTTAGTGTAGTGCGTCCTGCTCACAGTGTTCAGCTAAAACTACAAGTTAGTGTGGTGCGTCCTCCTCACAGTGTTCAGCTAAAACTACAAGTTAGTGTAGTGCGTCCTGCTCACAGTGTTCAGCTAAAACTACAAGTTAGTGTAGTGAGACCTCTGCACAGTGTTCATCTAAAGCTACAAGTTAGTGTAGTGCGTCCTGCTCACAGTGTTCAGCTAAAACTACAAGTTAGTGTAGTGAGACCTCTGCACAGTGTTCATCTAAAGCTACAAGTTAGTGCAGTGCGTCCTGCTCACAGTGTTCAGCTAAAACTACAAGTTAGTGTAGTGATACCTCTGCACAGTGTTCATCTAAAGCTACAAGTTAGTGCAGTGCGTCCTGCTCACAGTGTTCAGCTAAAACTACAAGTTAGTGTAGTGAGACCTCTTCACAGTGTTCAGCTAAAACTACAAGTTAGTGTAGTGCATCCTGCTAACAGCGTTCAGCTAAAACTACAAGTTAGTATAGTGAGACCTCTGCACAGTGTTCATCTAAAGCTACAAGTTAGTGCAGTGCGTCCTGCTCACAGTGTTCAGCTAAAACTACAAGTTAGTGTGGTGCATCCTCCTCACAGTGCTCAGCTAAACCTACAAGTTAGTGTAGTGAGACCTCTGCACAGTGTTCATCTAAAGCTACAAGTTAGTGCAGTGCGTCCTGCTCACAGTGTTCAGCTAAAACTACATGTTAGTGTGGTGCGTCCTCCTCACAGTGTTCAGCTAAACCTACAAGTTATTTTTTTGCGACCTCTGCACAGTGTTCATCTAAAGCTACAAGTTAGTGTAGTGCGTGCTGCTCATAGTGTTCAGCTAAAACTACAAGTTAGTGTGGTGCGTCCTCCTCACAGTGTTCAGCTAAAACTACAAGTTAGTGTAGTGCGTCCTGCTCACAGTGTTCAGCTAAAACTACAAGTTAGTGTAGTGAGACCTCTGCACAGTGTTCATCTAAAGCTACAAGTTAGTGCAGTGCGTCCTGCTCACAGTGTTCAGCTAAAACTACAAGTTAGTGTAGTGAGACCTCTGCACAGTGTTCATCTAAAGCTACAAGTTAGTGCAGTGCGTCCTGCTCACAGTGTTCAGCTAAAACTACAAGTTACTGTAGTGAGACCTCTGCACAGTGTTCATCTAAAGCTACAAGTTAGTGCAGTGCGTCCTGCTCACAGTGTTCAGCTAAAACTACAAGTTAGTGTAGTGAGACCTCTGCACAGTGTTCATCTAAAGCTACAAGTTAGTGCAGTGCGTCCTGCTCACAGTGTTCAGCTAAAACTACAAGTTAGTGTGGTGCGTCCTCCTCACAGTGTTCAGCTAAAACTACAAGTTAGTGTAGTGCGTCCTGCTCACAGTGTTCAGCTAAAATTACAAGTTAGTGTAGTGAGACCTCTGCACAGTGTTCATCTAAAGCTACAAGTTAGTGTAGTGCGTCCTGCTCACAGTGTTCAGCTAAAACTACAAGTTAGTGTAGTGAGACCTCTGCACAGTGTTCATCTAAAGCTACAATTTAGTGCAGTGCGTCCTGCTCACAGTGTTCAGCTAAAACTACAAGTTAGTGTAGTGAGACCTCTTCACAATGTTCAGCTAAAACTACAAGTTAGTGTAGTGCATCCTGCTAACAGTGTTCAGCTAAAACTACAAGTTAGCGTAATGAGACCTCTGCACAGTGTTCAGCTAAAACTACAAGTTAGTGTAGTGCGTCCTGCTCACAGTGTTCAGCTAAAACTACAAGTTAGTGGGGTGCGTCCTCCTCACAGTGTTCTGCTAAACCTACAAGTTATTTTTTTGCGAGCTCTGCACAGTGTTCAGCTTAAGCTACCTGTATAAGGTTGGTGGTGTTTTCCTGATCCTATCACTACTGCAGGCAGCTAAAAAAGCTACAAGTTAGTTTTTTGCGAGCTCTGCACACAGTGTTCAGCTAAAGCTACCTGTAGAAGGTTGGTGGTGTTCTCATACTACAGGCAGACAGTTGATTTTGCTAGCTGCAGTATCAGTATATATATATATATATATATATATATATCCCAGCTTAGTGCAGCTACAGGCCATTAGTATGTCTGGAAGGCCAAGAAGGAGAGGCAGACAGTCACAAGCTAATAAGAGAGGGCAAGCAGGCTAATGCTGGTCGTGGAGACGGTGCATCCTCATCAGCACGTGGCCGTGGGACACGCTTGGCCTTTTTTTCGGCAGCTGGCCGTGTTGAGCCGCAAAATGCGGAAGACTTGGTCGAGTGGATGACCAAGCCATCCTCATCCTCCTCATCCTCTCTCACCCATGGTCAGGGTACTTTGTCTGGCAAAGCAGCAGCCTCTTCCCTCGGCTCAATGTCATCAGTGACTCCTTCCCTAGCCCCACCATATCCTTCTGAGGAGTCCCTCGAACTGTTTGACCACAATGTTGGGTACATGCTTCAGGAGGATGCCCAGCGTTTGGAAGGCTCTGATGATGATACTGAGCTCGATGAAGGCAGTAACATGAGCACGGACAGAGGGGGTGCCCAAGAAGGACAGCAATCTGGCAGTCATGCTCCCCCTGCTGCAGCATACTGCCAGGTTTGCTCCAGTGATGAGGAGGGAGGGGATGATGAGGTCACTGACTCAACGTGGGTGCCTGATAGGAGAGAGGAGGAGGAGGAGGCGGCACATCACCAACGAGGCAGGATGCCCTCCAGGGGTCAGCCTAAGGGCAGCACATTGACTGCATCACACCCCAAAGCTCCACATGTGCAGGGCGCTGCAGTCTCTGCGCATTATTCAAAAAGTTCTTTGGTGTGGGCCTTTTTTAAGACGAGTGCATCAGATCGCACCGCTGCTATTTGCAACATATTTCTCAAGCGTATCTCGCGTGGCCAAAACATCTCCCGCTTGGGAACCACATGCTTGACCAGACATATGTTGACCTGCCATGCAGTTCGTTGGCAAGCGTATCTAAAAGACCCACACCAAAGAACAAAGAGGACCTCTCCTTGCTCCTCATCAGCTGAGATCTCCAACCCCACTTTACCTTCAGTCCTCTCTGAGACCTGCACTAAGAGTAATGAAGGTGTAGAATTAGGTGTGTCACAGCCAAGTACTTGTGGGCAATCTGCTTTTGGTACACCGACGTCAGATTGTACCAGGCAAATTTCCCTGCCCCAGCTGCTGCACCGCCGAAAGAAGTTTGCTCCCAGCCATCCACATGCCCAGTGGTTGAATGCTAGCTTGGCAAAATTGCTAGCACTTCAACTGCTGCCTTTTCAGTTGGTAGACTCTGCCCCCTTCCGTGAGTTTGTGGAATGTGTGTTTCCTCTGTGGCAGGTACCCAAACGCCACTTTTTCTCACGGAAGGCAATTCCGGCTCTCTACCGGCATGTGGAAGGCAATGTCCATGCCTCGCTGGACAGGGCGGTCAGTGGTAAGGTGCATATTACTGCTGACTCATGGTCCAGCAGGCATGGACAGGGACTTTACCTAAGTTTCACGGCGCATTGGGTGACTCTGCTGGCAGCTGGGAAGGATGCAGGACAAGGTGCAGTAGTGTTGGAGGTTGTTCCGCCACCACGCCTCCAAAATGCCACTACTAATGATTGTGACACACCTCTCTCCTCCACCCCCTCCTCTTCTTCTTCCTCCATGGCCTCTTCCTGTGCTTTTTCCTCAGAACCAGCGGTGCTCTGTAGCCGTTCAAGGGGCTACGCAAGTACGCAGGCCAAAAGATGCCATGCGGTGCTTGAGCTGGTGTGCTTGGGGGACAGGAGCCACACTGGGGCAAAGGTTCTGTCAGCTCTGCAGGGGCAGGTTCAGAGGTGGTTGATGCCACGCCAACTTAAGGCAGGAATGATGGTTTGCGACAATGGCACCAACCTCCTCTCTACCCTCCGACAGGGACAAATGACCCATGTGCCCTGTTTGGCTAACGTCCGCAACTTGGTGGTGCAGCGGTTCTTGGGCAGGTACCCGGGCTTACAGGATGTCCTGAAGCAGGCCACAAAAGTCTGTGTGCATTTCCGCCGGTCATATAATGCCAGTGCTCAGCTGGCGGACCTCCAAAAGGAGTTTAACCTGCCCAAGAACCGCCTAATCTGTGACATGCCCACCAGGTGGAACTCAACGTTGGCCATGCTGCAGCGGCTGCACACACAGCAGAGGGCCATCAATGAGTACCTGTGGGACTATGGCACCAGACAGGGTCAGGGGAGCTTGTTTTTTTTCCCACGCCAGTGGGCCATGATCAGGGATGCATGCACTGTCCTGTCACCATTTGAGGAGGCCACGAGGATGGGGAGCAGTGACAGTGCATGCATCAGTGACACTGTCCCCCTTGTCCACCTGTTGGAGCACACGCTGCGTGGAATAATGGACAGGGCACTTGAGGCAGAACAGAGGCAGGAAGAGGAGGACTTCCTTAGCTCTCAAGGCCCCCTTTATCCAGACAGTGTTCCTGCGTGCCCGCCGAGCACACAGGAAGAGGAGGAGGAGGAGGAGGAGGAGGAAGATTGTGTCAGTATGGAGGTGGAGCCTGGCACTCAGCATCAGCAGCAGTCTTTAAGGGATCAGTCCCAAGAAACACATGGACTTGTACGTGGCTGGGAGGAGGTGGCTGCGGACCATGTCGTCCTTAGTGACCCAGAGGACTCCGGACCAAATGCCTCAGCAAACCTACGCTGTATGGCCTCCCTGATCCTGCAAAGCCTGCGTAAGAATCCTCGTATTCTTGGTATCAAGGAGAAGGACCAATACTGGCTGGCAACCCTCCTTGATCCACGTTACAAGGGTAAGGTTGCGGACCTTATCTTGCCATCGCAGAGGGAGCAGAGGATGAAACTTCTGCGGGAGGCCTTGCAGAAAGGTCTGTGTAACGCGTTCCCAGAGACTGGGAGGTTACAAACTCCTGTTTCTGGACAACGTGTTGCTGAGGCTTCGGTCAGTCAAAGAAGGAGCAGTGGAGAAGGTGGCCGTCTGACCGATGCGTTCAGACAATTTTTTGGTCCGCAGCCCTCAAGGTATGATCGGTTCCAGCAACCATCGCCAGCGTCTGTTTTACATGGTGCAGGAATACCTAGGGGCAAGATCTGACTTGGACACCTTTCCCACCGAAAATCCTCTGGGTTACTGGGTCTTGATAATGGATCACTGGCCAGAGCTTGCACAGTATGCAATTGAGCTACTGGCCTGTCCTGCATCCGGCGTTCTTTCGGAATGCACATTCAGTGCTGCTGGAGACTTTGTAACCGATCACAGGGTGCGTCTGTCCACCGACTCATTCGATCGACTGACCTTCATAAAAATGAATCAGTCTTGGATCACCACCAGCTACCAAGCACTTGATGCTAATGTAACCGAATATTTTTTTTTGAAATCTCAGATCCCTTCAAAGACTGCCTATGCTGATGCTGAGTGACTATCCCTGAGTATTTATCCTCTTCCTCCTCAATGATCACGCTGATAGCTTGTAAGAACATTTTTGGTTCTGGGCGCCACCACCAGTGCCTAAGGCCCAATTTTTCAGCCCCTGTTTAACAGGAGCGTGTAATTCCAATTTTGATGCAATACTTTGCAGCAGGGCTCGTTTCTGCGTTACAACCAGAGTATCTGTGAGGGGTTGCAGTGTTGTGGCACCAGTGCCTAAGGCCCAATTTTTCAGCCCCTGTTTAACAGGGGCGTGTAATTACAATTTTTGATGCAATACTTTGCAGCAGGGCTCGTTTCTGCGTTACAACTAGAGTATCTGTGAGGGGTTGCAGTGTTGTGGCACCAGCACCAGTGCCTAAGGCCCAATTTTTCAGCCCCTGTTTAACAGGGGCGTGTAATTACAATTTTTGATGCAATAGTTTGCAGCAGGGCTCGTTTCTGCGTTCCAACTAGAGTATCTGTGAGGGGTTGCAGTGTTGTTGCATCAGCACCAGTGCCTAAGGCCCAATATTTCAGCCCCTGTTTAACAGGGGCGTGTAATTACAATTTTTGATGCAATAGTTTGCAGCAGGGCTCGTTTCTGCGTTCCAACTAGAGTATCTGTGAGGGGTTGCAGTGTTGTTGCATCAGCACCAGTGCCTAAGGCCCAATATTTCAGCCCCTGTTTAACAGGGGCGTGTAATTACAATTTTTAATGCAATACTTTGCAGCAGAGCTCGTTCCTGCGTTCCAACTAGAGTGTCTGTGAGGACTTACAGTGTTGTGGCACCAGCACCACCACCAATTTTTCTGCCCTTGTTCAACAGGGGCATGTAATTACAATTCTTGATATAATATTTCACAGCAGGGCCCATTTCTACACCCACCAAGAGCGAGTGAGGACTTACAGTGTTGTGGCACCAGCACCACCACCACCACCAAAGGCCCAATTTTTCTGCCCTTGTTCAACAGGGCAATGTAATTACAATTCTTAATCTAATATTTCACAGCAGGGCCCATTTCTGCATCCACCAAGAGCGAGTGAGGACTTACAGTGTTGTGGCACCAGCACCACCACCAGCACCAAAGGCCCAATTATCTGCCCCTGTTCAACAGGGGCATGTAATTACAATTCTTGATCTAATATTTCACAGCAGGGCCCTGTGAGGGCTTACAGTGTTGTGGCCACAACAACACCTAAGGCCCAAATTTCTGCTGAGTATATAGGGCAGGCCCCTACTTTCAAACATCTAACTTACAAACGACTCCTACTTGCAAACGGAAGGAGACAACAGGAAGTGAGATGAAATCTACCCCTAGGAAGGGAAATTCTCTCCTGTAAGAGTTAATATGGGAAAAACATTTCTCCTTTCCACTGATGCTTTCCAGTCCTTGTTCCACAAAAAAACCCAAATTTTCAAAAAACATTTGTCATTGGGACAAAAAGTGAGGTGAAATCTTCTGAAGAGGAGGACAGACAGCAAAACAATTGTCACAGGGGTGATAACCCTTCCCTATGTTTTCCAAAAAGCTTAAAAAATATTTTTTTGGCTGGAGCTAAACACTTTAAAAATGTACCCGTTCAAAATTACAAACAGATTCTACTTAACAACAAACCTACAGTCCCTGTCTTGTTTGCACCGCCTGTATACTGCTGTTCAGAGTATATAGGGCCTGGTGGCCCCACACCTTTCCTTATTTTAATTTGGGTGCGGGGTTCCCCTTAATATCCATACAAGACCCAAAGGGCCTGGTAATGGACTGAGGGGTACCCATGCCGTTTGTCTCACTGATTTTCATCCATATTGCCAGGACCCGACATTACATTAAACCCGCAAGCAGTTTTAAATGAGATTTTTTCCTTTAAAAATGACATTTTGTGCAGGGACTGTTCTAAACATGGGAAACATGCGCCACTTTACAGGCATACTATAGACACCCCCCAGGTACGATATTTAAAGGAATATTTCACTTTTTTTTTTTTTACTTTAAGCATCATTAAAATCACTGCTCCCGAAAAAACGGTTGTTTTTAAAAGTTTTTTTTGCATTGATACATGTCCCCTGGGGCAGGACCCGGGTCCCCAAACCATTTTTAGGACAATACCATGCAAATTAGCCTTTAAAATGAGCACTTTTGATTTCGAACGTTCGAGTCCCATAGACATCAATGGGGTTCTAACGTTCGTGCGAATTTTCGGTCCGTTCGCAGGTTCTGGTGCGAACGGACGGCTCATCCCTACTCCTGAACAGGGAAAAAGTTCTGATGCGAATGGCGAACTCTATTAGTATAAAAACAGGTGGCAACTTATATCAAAAGGAGAGTTAAAACGCATGTAAAAGATTAGCCGGCCGGCTTGTACAAAGCCCGTATACTTCTGGGACTCAGCGGTCACCTCAGGGCATGGACGTGGTCACAAGTGGACCACGTCCACTTGTGACAAAATGACGTAGGGAGGAGGAGCTACGCCCTGACGTCACAGCTGAGATCCGGAAGTATACGGGCCTTGTACAAGCCGGCCGGCTAATCTTTTACATGCGTTTTAACTCTTCTTTTGATGTAAGTTGCCACCTGTTTTTATACTATAATAAACGTAACAGGTTTACACTATGTGGAGTTTTCTTGTTTTTCTGGCATAATACTGGTTCCTGCTGATCCTGTCTGCTGACCGCCTTTGCTGACACTTTGGAGACCAGAGCTTGCCAGAGGGATCCCGGGCTGGGGTTGCAGCCATTCGTTTTGTGTGGTCCCCTGTAATAAGGGACCAACACGTTCTGGTAAGCGGCAGTATTTTTTCAATGGCGGAGGAGACTTTCACATTTCACTAGCCACTTCGGTGTGAACTTTCACCACCCATCACTGTGGATTCACCCTCCATTGGAAGCTATTGGAATATGTGACGTTCACTTATACAGACTGTTCTTTTATGGATTGATTTTGTATAATTTCAAAATATTCACTTTCACATTTGGTACATAATCACGTTATGGGTTATCAGATACACCTATTGTAATTTGTAGATATCAATATGTATCAGTAATTATTGTTTTGTTATATTTGTTTGGTCTTAATTTTTGCAAATCTCATTGCTTAGCGCGACTTTTCATTTTATTTATACATTGGTTTGGTGTAGTATAACACTTTTAGTCGCAGCTTTTTTATGTTTTTTACTTATAGCGCAGTATTTTTTATATATCTATTTCTTTACTGTAAGAGCAGCAAGGATGTGGAATTCCCTTCCACAGGCGGTGGTTTCAACGGGAAGCATTGGTAGTTTCAAGAAACTATTAGATAAGCACCTGAATGGCCACATCATACAGGGATATACAATGTAATACTGACACATAATCACACTCATAGGTTGGACTTGATGGACTTGTGTCTTTTTTCAACCTCACCTACTATGTAACTATGTAAGATACACTATGTATAATATGCAGTTATCTATGAATCTAGACATATTCCCTCTGAACAATAAACAGATCCATCCCGAGCTTCCCATATTTTTGTAAATTTTGGCAATGATCCATCTATCAGTTTTTCAACCTCACCTTCTATGTATCACTGCAAAAAAAGATAGTTTTTTACAAGAGCAGTGATTTGTCTTTTTTTTTTTTATTGAAAATTTTCAAGCTGACACAGAAAAAAAGAAAATACACTTCAAACAGAAGAAGGTGCATGTACATGTACAGTGGCTTGCGAAAGTATTTGGCCCCCTTGAACTTTTCAACCTTTTGCCACATTTCAGGCTTCAAACATAAAGATATAAAATTTTTATTTTTTGTGAAGAATCACCAACAAGTGGGACACAATTGTGAAGTGGAACGAAATCTTTTGGATTTTTGAAACTTTTTTAACTAATAAAAAAATGAAAAGTGGGGCGTGCAAAATTATTCGGCCCCCTTGCGTTAATACTTGTAGAGCCACCTTTTGCTGCGATTACAGCTGCAAGTCGCTTGGGGTATGTCTCTATCAGTTTTGCACATCGAGAGACTGAAATTCTTGCCCATTCTTCCTTGCAAAACAGCTCAAGCTCAGTGAGGTTGGATGGAGAGCGTTTGTGAACAGCAGTTTTCAGCTCTTTCCACAGATTCTCGATTGGATTCAGGTCTGGACTTTGACTTGGCCATTCTAACACCTGGATACATTTATTTGTGAACCATTCCTTTGTAGATTTTGCTGTATGTTTGGGATCATTGTCTTGTTGGAAGATAAATCTCCGTCCCAGTTTCAGGTCTTTTGCAGACTCCAACAGGTTTTCATCCAGAATGGTCCTGTATTTAGCTGCATCCATCTTCCCCTCAATTTTAACCATCTTCCCTGTCCCTGCTGAAGTAAAGCAGGCCCAAACCATGATGCTGCCACCACCATGTTTGACAGTGGGGATGGTGTGTTGAGTGTGATGAGCTGTGTTGCTTTTACGCCAAACATATCGTTTTGCATTGTGGCCAAAAAGTTCGATTTTGGTTTCATAGGACCAGAGCACCTTCTTCCACATGTTTGGTGTGTCTCCCAGGTGGCTTGTGGCAAACTTTAGACGAGACTTTTTATGGATATCTTTGAGAAATGGCTTTCTTCTTGCCACTCTTCCATAAAGGCCAGATTTGTGCAGTGTACGACTGATTGTTGTCCTATGGACAGACTCTCCCACCTCAGCTGTAGTTCTCTGCAGTTCATCCAGAGTGATCATGGGCCTCTTGGCTGCATCTCTGATCAGTCTTCTCCTTGTCTGAGCTGAAAGTTTAGAGGGACAGCCAGGGCTTGGTAGATTTGCAGTGGTCTGATACTCCTTCCATTTCAAAATGATCGCTTGCACAGTGCTCCTTGGGATGTTTAAAGCTTGGGAAATCTTTTTGTATCCAAATCCGGCTTTAAACTTCTCCACAACTGTATTACGGACCTGCCTGGTGTGTTCCTTGGTCTTCATGATGCTCTCTGCGCTTTCAACAGAACCCTGAGACTATCACAGTGCAGGTGCATTTATACAGAGACTTGATTACACACAGGTGGATTCTATTTATCACCATCAGTCATTTAGGACAACATTGGATCATTCAGAGATCCTTGCTGAACTTCTGGAGTGAGTTTTCTGCACTGAAAGTAAAGGGGCCGAATAATTTTGCACGCACCACTTTTCAGTTTTTTAATTGCTAAAAAAGTTTAAAATATCCAATAGATTTCGTTCCACTTCACAATTGTGTCCCACTTGTTGGTGATTCTTCACAAAAAATTTAAATTTTATATCTTTATATTTGAAGCCTGAAATGTGGCAAAAGGTTGAAAAGTTCAAGGGGGCCGAATACTTTTGCAAGCCACTGTACATAGTAAGTCTTGTAGCTATGTTGCTTAAGGACATTTATAAAGACTCATAATAAGCTTGAATAGCAAACAAGAAGATATGACATTTTAAACAGTCATTTAAGGATAAGTAAGAACAAATGTATTCATAGAAAAAAAAAAAAACAATAAAACTAGCACCATGGATACTAAGATATAAGTTACATAGCGTCAAAATTCAAGAATAATCAGTAATCAGCATGGATTCATGAAGAATCGTTCTTGCCAAACCAATCTACTAACCTTCTATGAGGATGTGAGTTGCCATGTAGATAAAGGAAGGCCGTAGACGTGGTGTATCTGGATTTTGCAAAAGCATTTGACACAGTTCCCCATAAATGTTTACTGTACAAAATAAGGTCCGTTGGCATTGACCATAGAGTTATAAAGTGAATGCCACACAGTTAAAGAAGAGAGGTATATAGTTTATGGGTGCCATCATCCTTCTAGAATTAATAATGAGGAAAATTGGGGAGGGAATGACCAGGACTTCTCCAATTAAGTCCTACCTCACCATGAAAGAAAACAATGGGGACTATTGCGGTACCTCATGAAGACATGCAAAGTATAAAAAATTTCAATTTATTCAAAAATAGAATTTAAAAAAAAAAATCTATATATACACAATATAGATTGACAATGGTATCGTAAAGACATGTTACAGTACAAAATTTGTTGAAATAAAAATTTAAAGCGCCCGCATAGGTGAATGAAGGCTGGTTTTGAATACTTAAGGACGTGAGCCTCGACAGTTTCGCGGTCAAGCCGCTTCCTCAGGAGGTGTCCAAGTAAACTCTCTACAAGGTAGAACAATCAAAATGACTTATACATAGTGGTGAAAAATAATGTACAGTAAATAACATGACATTGGAGTAGTTATACAATTTTTAGAACACACTCACCAACCACTGCCCCTTCGGGCTTGGTCAGCACTTGTGAGACGCCCACTTACGGGCGTTCCCCCGGGGTTTTTTTTTTGGCGAAGTAAGCTAGTATATAGAAAGCAAAAAGTATATGATGAGTGTTGGGGTGGGGTACTAGATAATGGTAAAGTGATTGCCACCTCAGTGAATAGGGTGGGAAGACAGTGAGGAAAGGAGGAGGGGAGGGGAAGGAAAGAAGGAGGGGAGAAAAAAAGTGGGGGAAAAGAGGAGGGGGGGGAGAGGGGAGGGGAAAACGGGGAGAGGAGCAGGAAAGGGAAGGAAATGGAGAGGGAGGAAGAGAGTGAAGGGAGGTGGGGGGAGAAAGGGAGAGGGGGAAAAAGGAAGGGGAAGGGGGGGAAAAAAAGGGGAGGGAAAAAGGGGGGGGGGGAGAATGTGGCCAGAGGGAAAGGGGAGGGGGGAGGGGGGGGGGGGAGAGAAATGAGAATAACCCTCCACACTTGGTGAAACTTGCAATTGTTCATATAGAAGTAAAATGCAACCCACCAACACAATGAAAAATAAAAGCTGCTGTTACTGACACCCGGGGATAAAAGTTGATTCCCATCGACCACTTTATGGAGACACTTAGGCATACATGGGTAAGGAGGGTAAAAAGTATGATATTAGAAGCAAGTTGTTGCTGGAGGATGGTGTATCCACGGGGTCCTCCAGAGGAGAGGTCCATCGTGGTCACTGCATCATCCAGCCAGAAAAGTAATGGGGAGAAAAAAGAGAGGGGCCGCCAAACTGGCTAACCACTTACTGTAGGTCCGCTGGTCAATAACCTCCGGGTGTTCGCCGTCCAAACAAGGTAGCCATGACGGCTGCCTTTTGTGCCCCCAACCAAGAAGACGTACGGCGCTATGTGCGTCGAGCGCGCCGTCACCGGGTCCGACTCTCCACTATTGCGCATGCGTTGGAAAATATTCCGCGCATGCGCATAGCCCTAATGTTGGTGACGCTGTAAGCGTCACCAGAGGGAAGCAGGGGAAGAGGCCGCCCAATGAGGGAAGTCCAACCGCTGCTGGAAAGCCGCATGCCCGCCACTAGGGGGAGAATAAACTCCTCACACCGTGTTAGTGGGAGAGGATTGTAGTACATAAGAAAAACTTGAATGAGTCACAGATAAATGTTAGGGGAGCAATGCATCCAGCCGGAGGAGGAGGAAGGTCCAATTCGCCGGCATGGATGCTTGCATCCTAACCCAAAATATAACAAGTAAAATGAGCATTATAACAACAATGCAGTAATAGACAAATTCATACAACACATTGCAAAAAAATACAATACAGAATAGAGAATAATAAAAGGGATCTCTTTGCAAATAAATTGGGGGTCTGTCACTTCTAATACAATATCCATAAGGCATATAGAAGAAATCCATATGGGGACGGGAAGAGGGAAGGGAAGGGGGGGGTGGGGAGAGGGGAAAGGGAGGGAGGGGAAAGGGAGGGAGGGGAAAATGGAAGAAGGTTGATTAATGACAAAATCAGTGTAGAATAAAGGCTATGTAGGAAACCAAAAGAGAGTGAAGGCAGAGCTGGATAGGCTGGGATACCACTAGTCCACTAGAGAAAATGCTTATACGTATGTGCCTCATTGAGGCCAGGGGGGATAAGGGCATTCAATCGATCAGTCCAGAACGATTCCCGTTTGAGGATTTGACGATTCCAGTCGCCTCCTCTGGGATCCTCTGGGATGACATCCAGTACAGTGAATTTAACATAATCAGGGTCAAATCTGTGGTGAATCCCAATATGGCGGCCCACTGTAGTGAGCTTGCCGTTGGTGGAGGCATATAGGTGGTCCCCTAGTCTTTGCCGTAGCTCCCTGATGGTTTTCCCAACATAGAAGGCCTTCCAGGCACAAATCATCAGGTAGATAACGCCTCTTGTGCCACAGTTGGCAGAATGTCTTGGAGAGAATAACTCTCCATTCGGGAGGACAAATTGATGTCCCTCTTGGATCCAAGGACAGTGAGGACAATTGCCGCACTTAAACGTGCCTCGGGGCTCTCTTGGGCGGGATGTAGGGGTTCTATAATGGCTATGAGTGAGCTTATCCCTCAGGGCGGTAGCTCTTCTGAAGACCAACTCTGGGGTAGATCTAATGTATTTCTTGAGAATATGGTGATCAGTCAGTATATGCCAGTGTCAAGATAATTTATTACGTAACTGGTTGTGATGAATGGAGTACTTAGTGATGATTTTTGCATTGGAAGTTCGCTTGGTGCGGGGAGGGCCATATAGAAGCGTTTGTCGATCCTGGGCAAAGGCTCTATTGAATGCTTTTCTCAAGTTAGTACGGCTTTTTTTTTTTTCCCTTCCCTTTCCTTTTTCCCCCTCTCCCTTTCTCCCCCCCACCTCCCTTCACTCTCTTCCTCCCTCTCCATTTCCTTCCCTTTCCTGCTCCTCTCCCCGTTTCCCCCCCCCCCCCCCTTCACTCTCTTCCTCCCTCTCCATTTCCTTCCCTTTCCTGCTCCTCTCCCCTTTTCCCCTCCCCTCCCCCCCTCCCCCCCCTTTTTTTTTCTCCCCTCCTTCTTTCCTTCCCCTCCCCTCCTCCTTTCCCCACTGTCTTCCCACCCTATTCACTGAGGTGGCAATCACTTTACCATTATCTAATACCCCACCCCAATACTCATCATATACTTTTTGCTTTCTATATACTAGCTTACTTCACCAAAAAAAAAAACCCTTGCTCGCCCCCGGGGGAACGCTCGTAAGTGGGCGTCTCACAAGAGACGTCCAAGCCCAAAGGGGCAGTGTTTGGTGAGTGTGTTCTAAAAATTGTATAACTACTCCAGTGTCATGTTATTTACTGTACATTATTTTTCACCACTATGTATAAGTAATTTTGATTGTTCTACCTTGTAGAGAGTTTACTTGGATGCCTCCTGAGGAAGCAGCTTGCCCGCGCAACTGTCGAGGCTCACGTCCTTAAGTATTCAAAACCAGCCTTCATTCACCTATGCGGGCGCTTTAAATTGTTATTTCAACAAATTTTGTACTGTAACATGTCTTTACAATACCATTGTCAATCTATATTGTGTATATATAGATTTTTTTAAAAATATTAATATTTTTAAATAAATTGAAATTTGATATACTTTGCATGTCTTCATGAGGTACCACGATAGTCCCCATTGTTTTCTTTCATGGTGAGGTAGGACTTAATTGGAGAAGTCCTGGTCATTCCCTCCCCAATTTTCCTCGGCATTGACCATAGGGTGAGTACATGAATTGAAAACTGGCTACAAGGGCGAGTTCAGAGGGTGGTGATAAATGGGGAGTATTCGGAATGGTCAGGGGTGGGTAGTGGGGTTCCCCAGGGTTCTGTGCTGGGACCAATCCTATTTAATTTGTTCATAAACGACCTGGAGGATGGGATAAACAGTTCAATCTCTGTATTTGCAGACGATACTAAGCTAAGCAGGGCAATAACTTCTCCGCAGGATGTGGAAACCTTGCAAAAAGATCTGAACAAATTAATGGGGTGGGAAACTACATGGCAAATGAGGTTCAATGTAGAAAAATGTAAAATAATGCATTTGGGTGGCAAAAATATGAATGCAATCTATACACTGGGGGAGAACCTCTGGGGAAATCTAGGATGGAAAAGGACCGGGGGGTCCTAGTAGATGATAGGCTCAGCAATGGCATGCAAGGCCAAGCTGCTGCTAACAAAGCAAACAGAATATTGGCATGCATTAAAAAGGGGATCAACTCCAGAGATAAAACAATAATTCTCCCACTCTACAAGACTCTGGTCCGGCCGCACCTGGAGTATGCTGTCCAGTTCTGGGCACCAGTCCTCAGGAAGGATGTACTGGAAATGGAGCGAGTACAAAGAAGGGCAACAAAGCTAATAAAGGGTCTGGAGGATGTTAGTTATGAGGAAAGGTTGCGAGCACTGAACTTATTCTCTCTGGAGAAGAGACGCTTGAGAGGGGATATGATTTCGATATACAAATACCGTACTGGTGACCCTACAATAGAAATAAAACTTTTTCCCAGAAGAGAGTTTAACAAGACTCGCGGCCACTCATTAAAATTAGAAGAAAAGAGGTTTTACCTTAAACTACATAGAGGGTTCTTTACTGTAAGAGCAGCAAGGATGTGGAATTCCCTTCCACAGGCGGTGGTCTCAGTGGGGAGCATCGATAGCTTCAAGAAACTATTAGATAAGCACCTGAATGACCGCAACATACAGGGATATATAATGTAATACTGACACATAATCACACATATAGGTTGGACTTGATGGATTGTGTCTTTTTTCAACCTCACCTACTATGTAACTATGTAACTATGTAAGATACACTATGTAAAATATGCAGTTATCCATGAATCTAGACATATTCCCTCTGAACAATAAACAGATCCATCCCAAGCTTCCCATATTTTTGTAAATTTTGGCAATGATCCATCTATCAGTGCTGTCAAATGTTCCATCCTGCGTATGTCAGCTAAAGTAGCCAAAAATTGTAAAAAGGTAGGGGGTGAGGTAGACAGACAACACCAGGGTATAACCCATTTTGCCACAAGTAATACAAAAGACATTACCTCCTATCAGATTTAGAAATACCTGGGTAAGGAAGACCTAATAGGTAGTGTATGGGATTTAGGGGGACACGTACCAACAGTAGAAGATATGGTAATGGGTGCCTACATCTCTACCGCACCCCAACACTGTATCAGGGCTGGGCTCAGCCTTTCCTTCTCCGAGCTGGCCGCACAGCTGTCGGTTAATTGCCAGCTCCTTTCTCTCCACAGTGACTCAGCTGTTGATGATCTGCTCGTCAGTCCTGCTTACTTAAAGCCATCCAGCTCACTTTATCTCTGCCTTCGCCTTTGGTCACATCTCTGAGAGTTTCTCTTGCGTTCCTGTTGAAGACTTGCTCAGCTGATGTCCCTTCTGGCTCCTGATCCTGCTTGCTGTACTACTACGTTGATCTCTAGCTCTCTGACATTGGCATTGGCTGACTACCCGATTTGGTTACTGAACTCTGGCTATGTATTGACTACGCTTACTCTGTTTACCCTTTTATTATTATTAAACAAGTGTGATTAACTGTACTTCTGTCTCGGTCTGATTCATGGTTTCTGACACACTGCTGAGAAACTTCTAAGTTGCATATATGTAGGATGTCTGGGGTCTTATACCAAAATAAAAGAATCTTAAAAGCAGTCTCTTTTTGTGCTACACAACGTGAAGATTTAGATGTGGTGTCCCAGATTTTCCCCCAATCTGCTAAAGGAGATTTATTTTGTAGAATATGGGACCATTTCCTCATATAATTGTGGCAAGTGGCAGTTAGGAGAATGGCTTTATGTAAACTTTTGTATATGGAGGATATTAGATTGGGTTCAAACGGGTCTCTACTACATAACTATTCAGTCAGTTTTTCCAAATTCAAGGATGGGGATTTAGCAGAAAAGAAATGTTTAATTTGCAGATATGAGAAAAAAAGTGTTTTCGGGATTTGATGTTTAGATTGCAAGTCAGCAAAGGACATGAATACACGATTCACTGGGTTTACCAAATGTCGCTATTAGAATATCCCTGCCTGGGTCTAAGGTGACATACGGTTGTAGGATAAGCTATCAGGTATGTCAGGAGTGAAAAGTACATTCATAAGTGGAGGGCATGAAGAAGAAAGAGAATATCTTTCAGAACTACAATTTCATATTGATAGAGTGAACAGCATCGGAGCCAGGCATAAGCTTCTCAATTGGGGCATGAATTTATCAGAAGAGTACTATAGCATTGAGCAGGGATGTACAGGAGATAAAACTCCCATTTCAATTTCAGACCATCTATTCAGTGCCATTCTGGACGTCCACTAAATAATTGCCCTCAGATGAATGGCATAATACTTAACTAGATAGGGGACCCCCAGACCCCCCTCATTTTTTAAAGCTTGGAGCACCGACCCTACAATCCTATGGGAGGCATTGTTCCAAATAAATTTAAGGCACTTCCCTTAAAGGTTTTTCAATTGAGGCATTGGAATCGGTATTGGAAGCGTCTCAAATAAATACAGCCATTTTGGAAGTATCGACATTTTAACCACTTGCCGACCGCCTAACGACTATATACGTCAACAGAATGGCACGGGCAGGCAAAATCACGTACCTGGTACGTGATTGCCTTCCCGCGGGTGGGGGGTCTGATCGGACACCCCCCCCCCCGGTGCCATCGGCGGTCGGCTTTGGTCTGGGAGCGTTCAGAAAGGAGGGGGAGGCCATCCGATCGTGCCCTCCCCCTCGCGATCGCTCCCAGCCAATGAGAATCATCCCCTGCCTCTGTGTAGTACACAGAGGCAGAGGATGTGATTCTCTCCTCAGCTCGGCAGTTTCCGTTCCGGCGCCGAGAAGAGAAGACATGTGAGTGAGTGCACAACACACACACATAACAGTAGAACATGCCAGGCACACTTTACACCCCCGATCCCACCTCGATCACCCCCCGATCACCCCCCCCCCCCCTGTCACACTGACACCAAGCATTTTTTTTTTTTCTGATTACTGTATGGTGTCAGTTTGTGACAGTTAGAAGTGGTAGGGCAGTTAGTGTTAGCCCCCTGTAGGTCTAGGGTACCCCCCTAACCCCCCTAATAAAGTTTTAACCCCTTGATCACCCCCCGTCACCAGTGTCACTAAGCGATCATTTTTCTGATCGCTGTATTAGTGTCGCTGGTGACGCAAGTTAGGGACGTAAATATTTAGGTTCGCCATCAGCGTTTTATAGTGACAGGGACCCCCATATACTACCTAATAAATGTTTTAACCCCTTGATTGACCCCTAGTTAACCCTTTCACCACTGATCACCACTGATCACCGTATACGGGTGACGCTGGTTAGTTCGTTTATTTTTTATAGTGTCAGGGCACCCGCCGTTTATTACAGAATAAAGGTTTAGCCCCCTGATCGCCCGGCGGTGATATGCGTCGCCCCAGGCAGCGTCAGATTAGCGCCAGTACCGCTAACACCCACACACGCAGCATACGCCTCCCTTAGTGGTATAGTATCTGAACGGATCAATATCTGATCCGATCAGATCTATACTGGCGTCCCCAGCAGTTTAGGGTTCCCAAAAACGCAGTGTTAGCGGGATCAGCCCAGATACCTGCTAGCACCTGCATTTTGCCCCTCCACCCGGCCCAGCCCAGCCCACCCAAGTGCAGTATCGATCGATCACTGTCACTTACAAAACACTAAACGCATAACTGCAGCATTCGCAGAGTCAGGCCTGATCCCTGCGATCGCTAACAGTTTTTTTGGTAGCGTTTTGGTGAAATGGCAAGCACCAGTGGCCTAGTACACCCCGGTCGTAGTCAAACCAGCACTGCAGTAACACTTGGTGATGTGGCGAGTCCCATAAGTGCAGTTCAAGCTGGTGAGGTGGCAAGCACAAGTAGTGTCCCGCTGCCACCAAAAAGACAAACACAGGCCCATCGTGCCCATAATGCCCTTCCTGCTGCATTCGCCAATCCTAATTGGGAACCCACCGCTTCTGCAGCACCCGTACTTCCCCCATTCACATCCCCAACCAAATGCAGTCGGCTGCATGAGAGGCATTTTCTTTATGTCCTCCCGAGTACCCCTACCCAACGAACCCCCCCAAAAAAGATGTTGTGTCTGCAGCAAGCGTGGATATAGGCGTGACACCCGCTATTATTGTCCCTCCTGTCCTGATAATCCTGGTCTTTGCATATTGGTGAATGTTTTGAATGCTAACATACACTAGTTGAGTATTAGCATAGGGTACAGCATTCCACAGACTAGGCACACTTTCACAGGGTCTCCCAAGATGCCATCGCATTTTGAGAGACCCGAACCTGGAACCGGTTACAGTTATAAAAGTTACAGTTACAAAAAAAAGTGTAAAAAAAAAAAAAAACACAAACAAAAATATAAAATAAAAAAAAAATAGTTGTCGTTTTATTGTTCTCTCTCTCTCTATTCTCTCTATTGTTCTGCTCTTTTTTACTGTATTCTATTCTGCAATGTTTTATTGTTATTATGTTTTATCACGTTTGCTTTTCAGGTATGCAATTTTTTATACTTTACTGTTTACTGTGCTTTATTGTTAACCATTTTTTTGTCTTCAAGTACGACTTTAAATGGTTATACCAGAATGATGCCTGCAGGTTTAGGTATCATCTTGGTATTATTCTTTTCAGCCAGCGGTCGTCTTTCATGTAAAAGCAATCCTAGCGGCTAATTAGCATCTAGACTGCTTTTACAAGCAGTGGGAGGGAATGCCCCCCCCACCATCTTCCGTGTTTTTCTCTGGCTCTCCTGTCTCAACAGGGAACCTGAGAATGCAGCCGGTGATTCAGCCAGCTGACCATAGAGCTGATCAGAGACCAGAGTGGCTCCAAACATCTCTATGGCCTAAGAAACCGGAAGCTACGAGCATTTTATGACTTAGATTTTGCCGGATGTAAACAGCACCATTGGGAAATTGGGAAAGCATTTTATCACACCGATCTTGGTGTGGTCAGATGCTTTGAGGGCAGAGGAGAAATCTAGGGTCTAATAGACCCCAATTTTTTTCAAAAAAGAGTACCTGTCACTACCTACTTCTATCATAGGGGATATTTACATTCCCTGAGATAACAATAATAATGATTAAAAAAAAAAAAAATGAAAGGAACAGTTTAAAAATAAGATAAAAAAGCAAAAAAAAAAGCACCCCTGTCCCCCCTGCTCTCGCGCTAAGGTGAACGCAAGCGTCGGTCTGGCGTCAAATGTAAACAGCAATTTCACCATGCATGTGAGGTATCACCGCGAAGGTCAGATCGAGTGCAGTAATTTTAGCAGTAGACCTCCTCTGTAAATCTAAAGTGGTAACCTGTAAAGGCTTTTAAAGGCTTTTAAAAATGTATTAATTTTATTGCCACTGCACGTTTGTGCGCAATTTTAAAGCATGTCATGTTTGGTATCCATGTACTTGGCCTAAGATCATCTTTTTTATTTCATCAAACATTTGGGCAATATAGTGTGTTTTAGTGCATTAAAATTTAAAAAAAGTGTGTTTTTTCCCCAAAAAATGCGTTTGAAAAATTGCTGCGCAAATACTGTGTGAAAAAAAAAAATGAAACACCCACCATTTTAATCTGTAGGGCATTTGCTTTAAAAAATATATAATGTTTGGGGGTTCAAAGTAATTTTCTTGCAAATTTTTTTTTTTTTTTCATGTATTCAAAAAGTGTCAGAAAGGGCTTTGTCTTCAAGTGGTTAGAAGAGTGGGTGATGTGTGACATAAGCTTCCAAATGTTGTGCATAAAATGCCAGGACAGTTCAAACCCCCCCCCCCCAAATGACCCCATTTTGGAAAGTAGACACCCCAAGCTATTTGCTGAGAGGCATGTCGAGTCCATGGAATATTTTATATTGTGACACAAGTTGCGGGAAAGAGACAATTTTTTTTTTTTTTTTTTGCACAAAGTTGTCACTAAATGATATATTGCTCAAACATGCCATGGGAATATGTGAAATTACACCCCAAAATACATTCTGTTGCTTCTCCTGAGTATGCGGATACCACATGTGTGGGACTTTTTGGGAGCCTAGCCGCGCACGGTACCCCGAAAACCAAGCACCGCCTTCAGGCTTTCTAAGGGCGTAAATTTTTGATTTAACTCTTCACAGTTTTGGAGGCCATGGAATGCCCAGGTGGCAAAAAAAAAAAACCCCAAATGACCCCATTTTGGAAAGTAGACACCGCAAGCTATTTGCTTAGCGGTATAGTGAGTATTTTGCAGACCTCACTTTTTGTCACAAAGTTTTGAAAATTGAAAAAAGAAAAAAAAAAATTTTCTTGTCTTTCTTCATTTTCAAAAACAAATGAGAGCTGCAAAATACTCACCATGCCTCTCAGCAAATAGCTTGGGGTGTCTTCTTTCCAAAATGGGGTCATATGGGGGGGGGGGTTGTGCCACCTGGGCATTCCATGGCCGCCGAAACTGTGATAGGCAGTGAAGAGTGAAATCAAAAATTTACACCCTTAGAAATCCTGAAGGCGGTGATTGGTTTTCGGGGACCCGTACGCGGCTAGGCTCCTAAAAAGTCCCACACATGTGGTATCCCCATACTCAGGAGAAGCAGCTAAATTTATTTTGGGATGCAATTCCACATATGCCCATGGCCTGTGTGAGCAATATATCATTTAGTGACAACTTTGTGCAAAAAAAAAAAAAAATTGTCACTTTCACGCAACTTGTGTCAAAATATAAAATATTCCATGGACTCAACATGCCTCAAAGGAAATAGCTTGGGGTGTCTACTTTCCAAATGGGGTCATTGGGGGGGGGGGGTTTATGCCATCTGGGCATTTTATGGCCTTCAAAACTGTGATCATTTAGTGACAACTTTTTGTAATTGTTTTTTTGTCATTATTCAATCACTTGGGACAAAAAAAATGAATATTCAATGGGCTCAACATGCCTCTCAGCAATTTCCTTGGGGTGTCTACTTTCCAAAATGGGGTCATTTGTGGGGGTTTTGTACTGCCCTGCCATTTTAGCACCTCAAGAAACGACATAGGCAGTCATAAATTAAAGGCTGTGTAAATTCCAGAAAATATACCCTAGTTTGTAGGCGCTATAACTTTTGCGCAAACCAATAAATATACACTTATTGACATTTTTTTTACCAAAGACATGTGGCGGAATACATTTTGGCCAAAATGTATGACTAAAATTGAGTTTATTGGATTTTTTTTAGAACAAAAAGGAGAAAATATCATTTTTTTTCAAAATTTTCGGTATTTTTCCGTATATAGCGCAAAAAATAAAAATGGCAGAGGTGATCAAATACCATCAAAAGAAAGCTCTATTTGTGAGAAGAAAAGGACGCAAATTTTGTTTGGGTACAGCATTGCATGACCGCGCAATTAGCAGTTAAAGCGACGCAGTGCCAAATTGTAAAAAGTGCTCTGGTCAGGAAGGGGGTAAATCCTTCCGGGGCTGAAGTGGTTAAGAACATTGATTCTTCCAAAGAAAGAAATTAGGAGGGCAGTCCAATGATTAAGTAAACTGGTGATTTCTGCGAATAGGAGTGGGGAAGTTAGCCTGATATAAAGAGGAATAGTAGGGAGTGGGATGGTCACCTAAGTATTAAAGGGTGTGGGAGCAACAACGATAAGTATAGTTCTTTTGAAGAAAGGTAAGTTGGGTTGATGGGATGTTGAAAGGGAGAGCTTCTGTTTTAGATGGATTTATTTTAAATCCAGATATGGAGCTTAAATATGTTAATTTGTCATATAGGCAAGGAGGAGTTACATGAGGGTGAGTGAGTGTCAGTAGAATGTTGTCAGCAAAGAGAGATAATTTGTATTCCTGTTGGCGCAATGGTACTCAGCGGATGTCTGGGTGGGATCATATGCAGCTGCAAGCGCTCCATGCTGAGGAAAAAAAGTAGGGGGTGACAAAGGGCAACCCTGCCTAGTACCATTGCTCAAGAGGAATGATTGTGATAGATGTGAGGAAAGTTGTACTCGAGAAGTAGGTGTCGAATATAGTGCTTGTAGAGCTTTATTAAAGGAACCTGGAAATCCGTAATGGGACAAGACAGCGAACATAAATGACCAACTAAGGCGGTCAAAGGCTTTTGGGGCATCCAAACTTAAAAGCAAAGTGGGACGACTAGTTTAAGTCAGAAGATCTATAAGATCAATTGTGCGTCTTGTGTTATCCCCTGCAAGCTTAGTGGGGACAAAGCCGACTTGATCTCTATTACGGATCAATTAAGGTGACAAACATGACAATCTATTTGCAAAAATTTTTGTAAATATTTTATAACCTGAATTTAACAGTGCTATGGGTCTATAATTGTCAGGGATAGATGGATCCCTGCCTGACTTGGCGATATAATAAACGCATGTAGGAAGTGAGAGGAGTAAAGAGGTTTAGCGTAGCGTAGCATTGTGTAGGGATAAAATTGGGAAAAAGGTCTTGTAATAAGAGTAAGGAAGGCCATCAGGTCCTAGGGTTTTGTTCAATGGTAAATGTTTTATAGCTTCTGCTATTTCTTCTGTGGTTAGGGATGAGCAGAACACCTCCCCGTTCGGTTTGCAGCAGAACATGCGAACAGGTCAAAAAGCTTGTTCGAACACGCAAACACCGCTAAAGTCTATGGGACATGAACGTGAGAAATCAAAAGTGATAATTTTAAAGGCTTACATGCAAATTATTGCCATAAAAAGTGTTTGGGGACCCCCCGGGTCCTGCCCCAGGGGACATGTATCAATGCAATAAAGTTTTAAAATGGCCTTTTTTTGGGAGCAGTGATTTTAATAATGCTTAAAATGAAATATTCCTTTAAATATCGTGCCTGGGGGGTGTCCTTAGTATGCCTGTAAAATAGCGCATTTTTCCCATGTTTAGAGCAATACCACAGCAAAATAACACTTCTAAAGGAAAAAAAAATTATTTGAAATAACTTGCGGCTGTAATGTATTGTCGGGTCCCGGCAATATAGATAAAAATAATAAAAAAAAATGACATGGGTTCCCCCCAGCCCATTACAGGGCTCTTTGGGTCTGGTATAGATATTAAGGGGAACCCCGTACCCAAATTTTGAAAAAAAATGGCGTGGGGGTCCCCCAGACCCCCAGGCACTATATACTCTGAACAGCAGTATATATACTATATGGCCTGCCCTATATACTCTGCAGAAAATTGGGTCTTAGGTGCTGTGGTACCAGAACAGTGTAAGCCCTCACAGTTACTCTGGGTGGGTGCAGGAACGGGCCCTGCTGTGAAATATTATATCAAGAATTGCAATTACATGCTCCTGTTACACAGGGGCAGAAAAATTAGGCCTTGGGTGGTGGTGCCACAACACTGTACCCCTCACAGATACTCTTGTTGTGCACAGGAACGGGCCCTGCTGTGAAATATTTTATAAAAAATTGTAATTACATGCCCCTGTTAAACAGGGACAGAAAAATTGGGCCTTGGGTGGTGGTGGTGGTGGTGGGGCAACAACACTGTCACCCCTTACAGATACTCTTGTTGGGTGCAGGAACGGGCCCTGCTGTGAAATATTAGATCAAAAAGTGTAATTACATGCCCCTGTTAAACAGGGGCAGAAAATATGCCCCTTGGGTGGTGGTGGAGGTGGTGGTGCCCTAAACCAAAAATATTGTTGGAAGCTAGCATCATCAGGATTGAGGAGTAATAGGATAGTCAGCATAGGCAGACTTAAAGGGATCCCACATCAATCAGTTACATCAGCATCAGATGCTTGATAGCTTCTGATCCAAGACTGATTCATTTTTATGAATGTGAGCCTATAAACGGAGTCTGTGGACAGGCGCACTCTTTGATCCATTACAAACCCTCCAGTAGCACTGAATGTGCATTCAAAAAGCATGCTGGATGCAGGACAGGCCAGTAGCTCAATTGCATATTGAGCTAGTTTGGCCAGTGGTCCATCCTCCAGACCCAGTAACCCAGTGGATGCTCTGTTGGAAAGGTCTCCATGTCTGCTCTTCCTGCACTGTAATGCAGACGCTGGTGATGGTTGCTTGAACCTTGGCGCTGAGAACTGAAATTTTTTTAAAGGCATCGGTCAGCCGGCCACTTTCTCCACCGCTCTTCCTCTAACTGAACGAAGCCTCAGCAACATGTTGCCCAGCATGAGAAAATTGTAACCTCCCAGGATCTGGAAATGCATTGCACAAACCTTTCTTCAAGGCCTCCTGAAGATATTTCATTCTCTGCTCCCTTTGCAAAGGCAGAATGAGTTCTGCAACCTTACCCTTGTAACCTGGATCAAGAAAGGTTGCCAGCCAGTAATGAACCCTCTCCTTGATACCACGAATGCTAGGGTCCTTTTACAGGTGTCACGTACCTGGTAGGTGGAGCCCGGAATGCAGGGAACGGCCTCTCGTATACCTCCGACTCGGGAACCCCTGGTAGTGATGACAGGGGCTCGGGAGTGCGAAGGGGCACAAGTGCCTGACTGGAAGGCGGGAGCAGAGAGCTGAATCAGGTAGTCAGCTGGGAGGTGTCCTGTAGTCCGGCAGCAGGATGTAGACAGCAGGGAGGTGTCTTGTAGTCCACCAGCAGGATGTAGACAGCAGGGAGGTGTCTTGTAGTCCACCAGCAGGATGTAGACAGCAGGGAGGTGTCTTGTAGTCCAGCAGCAGGACGTAGACAGCAGGGAGGTGTCTTGTAGTCCAGCAGCAGGATGTAGACAGCTGGGAGGTGTCTTGTAGTCCAGCAGCGGGAGGTAGACAGCAGGGTACAGGCAAGCCGGGTCAAACACAGGCGGGCAGATCAGGTACAGAAGGTAAATCCGGGAGAGTAGTCAAAGTCCAAAAGCTGAGATCAGGGCGGGCAGAAAACAGAGTAGTCAAAGTCCAAAAGCTGGGGTCAGGGCAGGCAGCAAGCAGAGTAGTCAGGAACAGTCCAACAGGTATCAGGTAGCAATATGCAAGTAACAGGGCACAAGGGGTCTTCAGGAACGCTGTAGACCGGACAGCAAGGCAGCAGTGGAACAGTCCTCCTTAAATAGCCTCTTTGGCACCAAGTGCTGTCACAGGGCGCCGCTATTGGCGCTATTGCGCATGCGCGTACGCACGGTCGCGCTATTGGCACTATTGCGCATGCGCATATGCACGTTAGCGCTTTTGGCGCTATTGCGTGCGCGAGCGCCGGATGGCGCTTCTGTGCACAGGCATTCCTTTAAACTTTAGTTTGCTGGGATATTTGCAAGAGGGCTTTTCCTGACAGCAGGCTTTGCAGAATCAGGGAGGCCATGCAGCGTAACTTTGCAGAGGCCTTTGATTCTGAGTCCTCTGGGTCACTAAGGATCACATGATCTGCTACTACCTCCCCCCAGCCACATACAACTCCTTGGTTTTCTGGGGACTGAAAACCATCCCTTGAAGACTGCTGCTGAGTGTTATCCTCTACATCCATGTTGACACAATCCTCCTCCTCCGCTTCTTCCTGTGTGTTTGGTGGGCCCACAGGAATGCTATTTGGATAAAGGGGGCCTTGAGAGGTAAGGAAGTCCTCCTCTTCCTCCCGCTGTTCTGCCTCAAGTGCCCTGTCCATGATTCCACGAAGCGTGTGTTCCAACAGGAAGACTAGAGGGACAGTGTCACTGATGCATGCATTGCCACTGCTTACCATCCTTGTGGCCTCCTCAAATGGTGACAGGACAGTGCATGCATCCTTAAACAGTAGCCACTGGCGTGGCAAAAAGAAGCCAAGCTCCCCTGACCCTGTCCTGGTGCCATACCTGCACAGGTACCCATTAATGGCCCTCTGCTGTGTGTGCAGCTGCTGCAGCATTGCCAACATTGAGTTCCAGCTGGTGGGCATGTCACAACGGAGGCGGTTGGTGGGCAGGTTGCATTCCCTTTGAATGTCAGCCATCCAAGCACTGGCATTGTATGACTGGCGGAAATGACCACAGACTTTTCTGGCCTGCCTCATGGCATCCTGTAAGCCTGGGTACCTGCTCAAGAACCGCTGCACCACCAAATTCAGGATGTGTGCCAAACATGGAACATGGGTTAAGTGTCCCTGTCGGAGGGCGGAGAGAAGGTTGGTGCCATTGTCGCATACAACCATTCCTGGCTAAAGCTGGCATGGCGTCAATCACCTCCTAGCCTGCCCCTGCAGAGCTGACAGAATCTCTGCCCCAGTGTTGCTCCTGTCCCCTAGGCAGACCAACGCAAGCACCGCATGGTATCTTTTAGCCTAACTGCTTGCGTAGCCCCTTGAACCCTTACGGAGCACCCCTGGTTCAGAGGACAAATCTGCAGAAGAGGCCATAGAGGAACAAGAAGAGGAGGGGGTGGAGGAGAGAGCTGTGGCAAAATCACCACTAGCATATTGGAGGCGTGGTGGTTGAACAAGCTCCAAAAACACTGAACCCTGTCCTGCATCCTTCCCAGCTGCCAGCAGAGTTACCCAGTGCGCTGTGAAGGAAAGGTAATGTTTCTGCCCATGCCTGCTAGACAATAAGTCAGTGGTAATATGCACCTTACTGCTGACCGCCCTGTCCAACGAGGCCAAAACTTTGCCTTCCACATGCCAGTAGAGAGCCAGTAGAGAGCCAGAATGACCTTCCCTGAAAAGAAATGGCATTTTGGAACCTGCCATTGAGGTACAGCACATTCCACAGATTCTCGAAAGGGGGCAGAGTCTACCAGCTGAAAAGGTAGCAGTTGCAGTGCTAGCAATTTGGCCAAGCTAGCATTTAGATGCTGAACATGTGGATGGCTGGGACCAAATTTCTTTTTACGATTCAGCAACTGGGGTAGGGAAATTTGACTGCTAAAATCAGATGGTTGTGTACTGCTAGCAGATTGGCTGTAAGTACTTGGGACACTTATTGCTATACCTTCATTCCTCTCAGTGCGGGTTTTTGAGAGGACTGGAGGTATAGTAGGGTTGGAGATCCCAGATGAGGAGCAAGGAGAAGTCCGCCTTTTTCTTTGATGTGGGTCTTTCAAGTGCAGTTGCCAACGGACTGCATGGCAGGTCAACATATGTCTGGTCAAGCATGTGGTGCCCAAGCAGCTGCTGTTCTGGCCATGCTTGATCCGCTTCAGACATAGGTTGCAAACAACAATGGTGCAATCTGCTGCACACGTGTCAAAAAAGGCCCACACCAATGAACTTTTAAAAGTCAGCGGGAAGTCAGCAGCGCCCTGCACCTGCGGAGCTCTGCAGTGTGATGCAATAGGGTGGCTGCCCTTAAGCTGCCTCCTAGAGGACTTCCTGCCTCATTGGAGTTGTGCCTCCTCTCTTCTCTCAGGCACCCAAGTACAGTCAGTGACCTCATCATCCCCTCCCTCCTCATCATTGGAGCAAACTTGGCAGTATGCTGCAGCTGGGGGAACATGATTGCCAGTTTCTTGTCGTTCTTGGGCACCCCCTCTCTCTAGGCTTACATTACTCCCTTCCTCATCCTGGGAACCAACATCAGAGCCTTCAAATCACTGCACATCCTCCAGCAGCATATACCCAACACTGTGGTCTAATAATTCTGGCGACTCCTCCGTGCATGATGGTGGGGCTACGGAAGGAGGGACTGTGGACAAGGAGCCAGTGGAATAGGCTGCTTTGGCAGCTGCGTTGGAAGGCAAACTACTCTGAGCCTGGATGACAGAGGATGAGGAGTATGAAGACGACTTTGTTATCCACTCCACCAACTCTTCTGCATGTTCTGGCTCAATAACACGGCCACTTGCAGAGTATGCACCATGTCCACGACCAGCACTATTGACTTTGTGCTCCCTTGAGGCGGTCAAATAACTCCATCAACTGAATCATATAGGTATTCTTAACCATGAAACGATTGAGACCCCCTATAATCAATACAGGGTCTCAGTTCACCGCTCCTCTTCTTAACGAAGAAGAAACCAGCACCAGCAGGGGATGAGGATTTGCAGATGAAACCTCGAGAAAGTGCATCTGCAACATACTCCTCCATGGCCTTATCCTCCAAGACCGACAAAGGGTAAACTCAGCCACGAGGGGGTATGACACCATGTTGAAGGTCAATTGCGCAATCATACTGCTGGTGTGGAGGCAAAGTACCGGCTTGACATTTGTCAAGGACATTGCTAAAATCGCAGTACTCATCCAGCAGGGAGGAGAGTGAAGAGGTGCACAGGACCTTAGCTACCTTCTGGAAACATGTCTTACTGCATTGTGGTGACCAGGAGAGAACCTCAGCATGGAGCCAATCAAAAGAGGGGTTGTGCCTCTGTAATCAAGGATAACCAATAACCAATGGAAACTTAGGTGAGGAAATAACTTGGAATTGGATTATCTCATGGTGAAGAGCCCTTACGGCCATGGACAATGGAACCGTCTCATGAGTCACATGGGCAGGCTGTAGGGGTCTCCCGTCAAGAGCCTCAATGGCAAGTGGAGTTGCACGCAGCTGCAGTGGAATCGAGTGCTTTGATACAATGGCAGCATCAATGAACAGGCCTGCAGCCGCAAAGTCAATTAGAGTCGATTAGAGCCTGTATCTTGACGGATGACTCAGCCCAAGAAAGGGTGACTGAAACCAGGGGCTTATCCTTCTGGATAACTGGGGACGAAATAACGCCACCTAAGGTCTGTCCGTGACAGGACCTCAAGGTTCGGGCTTTCGCTGGACGGGTAGGACAAGTCTTCAAAAGTGACCTCCCGCTCTACAAGACTCTGGTCCGGCCACACCTAGAGTATGCTGTCCAGTTCTGGGCACCAGTCCTCAGGAAGGATGTACTGGAAAAGGAGCGAGTACAAAGAAGGGCAACAAAGCTAATAAAGGGTCTGGAGGATATTGGTTATAAGGAAAGGTTGCGAGCACTGAACTTATTCTCTCTGGAGAAGAGATGCTTGAGAGGGGATATGATTTCAATATACAAATACCATTTTGGTGACCCCCACATTAGGGATAACATTTTTTCGCAGAAGGGAGTTTAACAAGACTCGTGGCATCTCATTAAAATTAGAAGAAAAGAGGTTTGACCATAAACTACGTAGAGGGTTCTTTACCGTAAGAGCGGCAAAGATGTGGAATTCCCTTCCACAGGCGGTGGTCTCAGAAGGGGGCATTGATAGTTTTAAGAAACTATTAGATAAGCACCTGAACGACCACAACATACATGGATATACAATGTAATACTGACATATAATCACACACATAGGTTGGAGTTGATGGACTTGTGTCTTTTTTCAACCTCACCTACTATGTAACTATGTAACAGCTGTATGTAGCCTTCGTCACGGGCAAAGGGTTTTTTTTTCTGGGTGCGGTTGTGTGGCGGGCATCCTGATAGACAATGGATCTACATCAGGGGACACTGTCTTTTATTTTTTAATAAAGAAATTGTCAAAAACTGCCTCCTATCTTTATTTTTGACACTTTTTTTGGTGAATGCATAGGGGTACACTGTACCCCTTACTCATTACATAGGGGGGCTTGTTAAAGGGGCTTCCAGATTCTGATAAGACCCCCACAACTCGGGGCAGCAGAGCCCTCCCTGCCCCAAAGCACCCCCCATGTTGATGGCATGTGGCCTGGTATGGTTCAGGAGGGGGGCCCTCGCTTTCTCCTCACTCCCTTTTTATTCTTAATTTTGGCATGCGGTTCCCCTTAAAATCCGTACCAGACCCAAAGGGCCTTGTATGGATTTGGGGGGCCCCCACACCATTAACTTTCTATTGCCGGCTAATTCTGCAAATATTTTTTCTCATTGAGCTGTCTGTGGGGAAGTTCACTGACAGCTGATGACTAAGGTTGCCACATCATCCCTTTAATCCAGGACACATATGAATTACACAGGTTCTGATCCTGATTTATTGCAGATAAGGCACCAAGTGAGTTTAATTACCACATTAATCAGCCACAGAACCTGTGTAATTAATGTGTGTCCTGGATTAAAGGGATGATGTGGCAACCCTACTGATGACTCACCTGTTGTTAAGGATGTGGCGGCCAGCTTCCCAGCCCCGCTCCTTAACAGCCTTTTGACTGTGTGTTTAGCAGGCGAACATCCCACCATGCACACAGAGAATTTGGTTGTTCTCGGTATGCTCGGCCCCAACCATTCGCCCATCCCTAATTATCAGTGTAAACAATGTTCTGACAGGTAGACTTGTGCAATTTGTTAAAAATTCGGCCAAATTTTGCATCTTTCGAACATTCGGATGCATCCGAATGTCCAAAGTAAACATTAATGAATTTCAACTAACACGAAAGAAATTAAAACAAAATTATTAGTTAAAGGTCTTCATTAGACAACAGGTCGACTCAGAGTAGATCTCACAGTCCAATCAGCTGATTGTGCTGTAGGTTGGATTACTGGCAAAGTGCATTCCTGAGAACTGAATGAGAAGGGTGTTACATTTGGGCAGAGAGAAGAAAAAGAGATTACAGTGCACACATACAAAAATGACATTTAACTCCTGCAAGGCTATTTAAAAACACCTGAGCATATTCAGAAAATATGGCCATATAGTGCTAAGCCCACTACTATGTCAAAGTACCCCAATATCATTGGGTCCTACGCTATCCATATGTCTTATGGCTGCACCATCTTTGATGCATTTTTTAGGGTGTGCTCCCCAAATATTTGTTTGTCTAGTGTATGGATTCTGCCCAAATCCCTTTGGGCTGGAGCACCCCACCCCCCATCAGTGGCATCACAAGGGTTGGTGTCACCCGGTGCGGAAAAAAATGGTGTCCCCCCCTCCCACCAACTATAGTCCTCCCTCAATACAGACCCCCCACTAAGCAGAGATCTTCCTCCCACAGTATAGATCCCCCTCCCTCAGTACAGACCCCCCACTAAGTACAGACCCCCCCATGAGTATAGACCTCCCCCTCAGTACAGACCCCCCTCCATAAGTATAGACCGACCCCTCAGTACAGATCCCCCTCACTAAGTACAGACCCCCCATCAGTATAGACACCCCCCTCAGTGCAGACCCCCCTCAGTGCAGACCTCCCATCAGTATAGACCCCCTTAGTGCAGACCTCCCCCCATCAGTATATACTCCCCCATCTCAGTGCAGACCTCCCCCCATCAGTATACACCCACCATCTCAGTTCAGACCCTCTCCATTAGTATAGACACCCCCTCAGTGCAGACTCCCCCATCAGTATAGACCCCCTTAGTGCAGACCCCCCAATTAGTATAAACACCAACCCTTAATGCAGACCTACCCATCAGTATAAACATCCCCCTCAATGCAGACCCCCCCAGTATAAACACCCCCCTCAATGCAGACCCCCCCCATCAGTATAGACACCCCCTCCCCCTCAGTGCAGACCCCCATCAGTATAGACAACCCCTCCCTCTCAGTGCAGACCCCCCATAAGTATAGACACCCCTCCCCCTCAGTGCAGACCCCCCATCAGCATAGACACCCCCTCCCCCTCAGTGCAGACCCCCCATCAGTATAGACACCCCCTCCCCCTCAGTGCAGACCCCCCATCAGTATAGTAACCCCCTCCCCATCAGTATAGACACCCCCTCCCCATCAGTGCAGACCCCCCATTAGTATAGACACCCCCTCCCCCTCAGTGCAGACCCCCCATCAGTATAGACACCCCCTCTGCCCTCCCATAGCGCCCCCCCATGTCCATTTAGACTACACATAATAAAGTATACAGACCTCAGAACAGTCAGTTCGGACGGATACACACAGCGGTGTCCCTCGGTCTCCTCCTCCTGTGTGGATGTGGGAGGAGGAGGAGGAGGCGGCTTCAGTCCGCTCTGCTGAGAGACACGAGAGATCTGAGAGGAGCAGATTAGTGTAGGGAAGCGGGCAGTATTAGCGGTGCTGCTACCCACGGGTGTCACCCCTCTGGCGGGTGTCACCCGGGTGCGGACCGCACCCCCGCACCCCCCTAGCAACGCCTCTGCCCCCCATCATTGCCTCCTATTAGTGTCCACCTGTGTTATAGGAGGAGTCCTTTTAGTTCTCCCTTGAGTGTATGTCTCCCATGGTTCAGAGAAGCAGGATCTTCCATTCTATGGATAGTGTAGGACCCACGGATATTGGGGTACTTTAATGTAGTAGTGGGCTTAGCACTATATGGCAATATGGCGTACCTAATTCCTCATATTTTCTGAATATGCTCAGGTGTTTTTTAAATAGTCTTGCAGGAATTAAATGTCATTTTTGTATGTGTGCTCTGTAATCACTTTTTTTCCGTATGTATGGTCTTATAGCTGACCATCTTTAATGCATTGTTTAGGGTGTGCCCCCCAAATCTTTGTTTGCATTTGGGCAGAGAAGACAAGTTTTGAGAAGCAGCAGAAGAGATATTGTGTGTGTGTTATTGGTTCCAAGCTCTCCAACATCAGGTCCCTCCTGGTACCAGCAGCAGTGACACAGCACAACCACTGCCAAAGTGCATTCATGAGAAGGGTGTTATATGATATGTTATATCCATGGGTCCTACCCTATCCATAGAATGGAAGATCCTGCTTCTCTGAACCATGGGAGACATACACTCAAGGGAGAACTAAAAGGACTCCTCCTATAACATAGGTGGACACTAATAGGAGGCAATGATGGGGGGCAGAGGCGTTGCTAAGGGGGTGTAGGGGGTGCGGTCCGCACCCGGGGGACACCCGCCAGAGGGGTGACACCGTGGGTAGCAGCACCGCTAATACTGCCCGCTGCCCTACACTAATCTGCTCCTCTCAGATCTCTCGTGTCTCTCAGCGAGCGGACTGAAGCCGCCTCCTCCTCCCTTCTGTAAAAAAGTTTTATCCCTATTGTGGGTCACCAGTACGGTATCTATAAATTTAAATCATATCCCCTCTCAAGCGTCTCTTCTCCAGAGAGAATAAGTTCAGTGCTCGCAACCTTTCCTCATAACTAATATCTTCCAGACCCTTTAATTAGCCCAGTTGCCCTTCTTTGTAAAACAGCAACTCTGGCTGCTATACTGATCTGGTCTCTGGCTCTTCCCCAGCAGTATCTCCAAAACAGTGATGCACCTACTCTTGGTAGAATGACACCTGGGATCATTCAACTCTCTTCCAGTAAGTCCAGAAAATCATGGCTCCACCCCCTGAACTCACTGGAGAAGTCTGCAGAGCACAGTATGTCATTACATAGGATTCACCCATTGCCCGAAGAACAAGATGGCAAAGAGGAACATTGACTTGCACTGGATTAGACACAACATGGATTAAACAAAAAAGTATGTATGTTGATTTTTTTTCTTTCCTAACCATGCAGCACTGGCTGCAAAGGTGGTGGGGGCAAAAATGGAAGGGGAGGAGTGTGTGAAGATCTGGCTAGCCAACAGGTGGCTGCTAGATGGAAGTAGTCTGGTGGCTCTGCTACCACCTGATCGCTTACACACATCTTTTTACTCCTGGCCTCCCCAGTGCATCCCTGCTATGTTCCCTGGGCACCGCATGCTCACTAGGACCAGTATGGCGGGTGCTGCCATGTAGAGGGAAGAGAGAACGTTCATTCACTGATCTCCTCTTCTTGCTACTGAAGCAACATGTAAAACTCACTTCAGTCACTTCAGGTCCTAGTGCATTCTTCACTCCATTAGATTAATTGGAGGGCAGGTGAGACATCAGGGGCCTTTTAGACCCTTAATGTCTTATTAAAGAGAACCCACCACCAAAAACAAATCCCTTTTTGTACCCTATGTGATGAAAAAATTTAAAAAAGTGTAACTCAACTTCAATGATTGGATTCCGTAAAGGCTGGGTTGGAGGAGAAACTATCCCTTTATGCTGATGATGCCTTATTATACCTAGGAGACACTGAGGGCTCCCTGCAGGCTTTGATGCAGCTTATTACCTGATTTGGGGATTTACCTGGATTTAATATTAATTGGACTAAATCCATTCTCATGCCCCTAGATCCCTTAGTCGCCCCTCTACCAACTGCTGCTTTGCCAATTCCGATAGCCAATTCATTTAAGTATCTTGGAGTGGTGAGATCCCCTGATCCGACACAATATCTAAAATTTAATCTAGCCCCTTTGTTGGATAAGCAATATCTGAGGTGTCGAAGTTGGTGAAAAATGCCTCTGTCTGTAGTTGTCAGAGTCAATTTAATTAAATTGATCTGGGCACCCCAACTCCTCTATATTTTCCATTATTTCCCAATATGGATCCCCCAAAAGTTGTTTTCAGGTATTGATTCTAAATTCAGAGACCTAATTTGGAAAAAGCAGCAACCCAGAAATAAACTTACCACACTGCAGTATAGTAAAGATAAAGGGGGCTTAGCTGTGCCGCACTCTAAAATGTATTTCCTGGCTGCCCCAGTTTCAGCAGCTGGCTGGTTGGGGACATGTGCAATATGGGGACCCCGTAGTTTGCCTAATTGCTACCCTAACCCCACTCTGCCTGCAATCTCACACTTAGAAATGGCCTTACCTGCTCTCCCACTCTCATCCTCTTCCTTGGCTTTCCTGCATAGTGTCTGGAGTACCCTAAAAATAATTACTGGCTTTTTTAACTTTACCACCCATGTGGCATAACCCGGGATACCCAGAAGTAGCTAAGCTACAGGGATCTTATAACTGGAAAAGCAACGGCATATTATAAGTAGATCAGGTATTCTTGGGTATCATTTAAGTCTTATGATCAGCTGCAATCTGAGTTTGCTTTATCAAACAGGCAATTTACCAATATCTACAGTTACGTCATGCAATTCAGACACAACAGTGCAGTCGAGAAATGCTTAAATCAGAATCAACCCTAGTTACCAAAGTAGTGTCTGCAGTGGAGAAAAGAGGATTGATTTCCCATATATATCAATGGTGACTTTTCACTTTACAGGACTCTGCTACACTCAGGTGCAGGGCAGTATGGTCGGAGGATATTGGGGAAATAACAGAGGAACAGTGGCATATGGCCCTGGAATCAATGCCCTTTGTATCCCTGTCAGCTTCCCACAAGCTTTTACAACTTTATATTTTACATAGGGCCTACAGAATGCCTGCCAAACTCTATGACTGGGGTAAAAGGGACTTGCCTCTATGTCCTAAATGCCATTCTCATAGAGGTGATTTCATACCATGCCACATGAGCAAATTGCTTATCCACCTCGAAAAGTCTTACGCAAGTTTCAATTAGTATGGCAGGAATGGCTGGATGTACCAGGTTTAGCCCCCCCCCCCCCCCCAAACTAGTGATGGACAGACTACTGCAACTGTGTTATGACTTTTGGTGATAACAATGGTATTTTGCTTTATGTTGAACCCACCTAACGGAAACTGTTTAAAGGCAGCATTTTTTTGCAGGGGTGTATTTAGTAATCCCTGAGATGTTGCTCATTGTGTACTACTAATCTTACTCACCTACTCGGTGGATTCTTTTTGCACTGCTTTGTATACATGTACTGTTACATTTCATGTTGGTTTGGATGTTCTGTCTATTTCTCCTAAGTGTGATATATAATGTATTTTTCTTTTTCTTCTGTCCTGACATTTATTATCAATAAAAGAGTTTGGATTAAAAAAAAGAATGCCCTCCAAAATGACTTACACTTATGAATGTAAATGTACGTGTTGGGGGCACATACAAATGAAAACATTGATTGTGCTACACATGTTACATAATGCCCTGTATGCTTGAGAGAGATAAATAATAAAAATAAGTCTATGCTCATTATTCACAGTTAACTCAACTGATGACCGGTGGGTTTTTTTTAGTGTCGCCTATGGAAAATATAGGGTACTGAATTTGGGTGCATGCAATTCTAAGGTTTGATATGTTGGGTATCTATTAACTCAGCATAACCTCATCTTCTACACTTCACCAAAAAAGAGTAAATTATTGCACTTGAGTGCCTTAAAATTAACTTTAGTGTACTTTGTATTGAATTTTTGCATTTCCTTATTCCTTGCACTAATGTCATGTGACATAAAAAAAAATAGAACTATCACCATTATATTTTCTAGAGTGTATGATTTCAGAATATATATCATATTAGGAGTTTTATGTAATATTAGGTCCTAAAATATTTTGAAACATCTTTCCACCCTGTACATACCTCTACAGAGTCATGGCTTGTCAAACGTGGCCTCGGTATGTAAACCGTCCTGTCCAAAACACCTCTGGATGCCCTCCAAGAGTGCACAGCCACTCAGGGGACTGCCATCAGAGGTATATAGAGGATGGAAAGCAAAAGTTTTTGGAGTCCCCTTAAAGACTTTAGCCCCCCCATTCTCTGACGGTTGTATTTCCTATATACAGAGAGCCACTGAGAGTCTAAACTGGCCGCTTCCATCCCCTCCACATCCCGGAACTCCAGTGAGTGTGGGGGGGCAGAGCAGACAGCGGTGACTGACAGTCAACAGCTCTCTGCTCAGGGAGCCTTGAGAACCGAGTGTTCGGCAATGTTTGATCACTCGTTTCTCAGTTACATAGTTAGTAAGGTTGAATAAAGACACCAGTCCATCCAGTTCAACCTGAGTGAGTGTGGGTGTGTGTCTACAATTGTCCCTATCCCTATACATTGTGTCTCATTAAGATGCTCATCTATTAATATTATTTATTTAAGGTACCCATATAGCGGCATCAATTTATGCAGCACTCCACACACACATAGCACACTCACATTGGTCTCTACCCTCAAGGAGCCCACAATCCAAGGTCCCCAACTCACATTCATATACTAGGGCCAATTTTGGGCAGAAGCCAATTAACCAACCAGCATGTCTTTGGAGTGTGGAAGGAAACCAGAGTACCTGGAGGAACCCCACGCAGAAACAGGGAGAACATGCAAACTCCAGGCAGGTAGTATCATGGTTGGGATTCAAACCAGCAACCCTTTTTATTGCTAGGCGAGAATGCTAACCACTACACCACTGTGCTGCTTAGTCTTAGAACCAGTGGGGTAAGTATGATTCTAAAAATAAGATATTCATATACTTCTCTTTTAAGGGTTAAGGGATTATTGAAAAACCTTGACACACATTTTTATAGACATTGGTGATATGATTATATACTGAAGGCTTGCTACAACATCTAGCAAGTGTGGATGCCACCTATTTTTGCCTGGTCTTTTGGGGAGGACAGCTGTTCCCCATTTTGTGGCCCCTTCTTGGGCTTTTTCTGGTGTAAATTTCTTCTTCCCCTTGGAGGACTTCAGAAAATGGTGACTATGCAAAGATGTATTTATTAAAATCAATCTGGACGAGACTTACTATAAATGTATTGCTCTTCTTATAATTTTGTTTTGTGATTATAGTAGAAAATTCTACCCCACATTTTCTCCTGATGAAGTGCATTCTATCCAAGAAACACATCAAGCTTAGCGATACAAACAGAAATATTTAATATGGAAAAAGGGTGGTAATTCCACCAATTTCTGCATATGTACTGTAATAGAAATACTGAATATTGAGTGTAAAGGAATAAGTGGGGGATGCATATTCATAATGTGTTTTTCTATGATTTTATGTATTTAAAGGGATAAGGAATGTCTCCTTTGTTAAGCTTTAATCATAAAATACTGCTTTGTATTTTATTATTGTTTTTGTGAGTTGTCCCTTAGATACCCTGCCTTCAAACATTTTTTCAAGTTAAATGTTTTAACTTTAGATAAACTTTATGTGAAGCAAGACTAACCACGTTAGATGATTTTGCAAAAGGTCCTCTAAAATTTTACTATGTTATTCTCTCTTTTGGTAGAATTTCTTTGAAGTGCTCTTTAAAAATATAATTAAGTAATTACATATATCTTTACACTGGTCTATAAGTGTACCCCATTTATACGTCCCCATCTAGTGTGCATCATATTGATACTATATTGCTGATGTGACTCTCTTTCCCTGGTATGACTCTCTATCTTAAGTGTTTCTAATGTAACACTCGATCAGATGTAAATATCCTTTCCCGATTCTCTTTCCTTTGATCTGCATCACTGACTAGGTAAGACGTCTGCTTCTGTAGATTTGCCAAGCTACATCAAGATACTGATCAGATCTCTTTAATGTTGCCCTCTCTGGCTTCCTCTCACAAGTATTTGATCTAATTCTCTCTTATGTTACTCTCCCTTTGACTTGTTTCTGTCTTGATTTTATTTCTAACGTTATTTAAAAAGCTCATGCATGTACCATGGGGGCGAATAGCGTACATTTGTCTTGCATGAAACTCTTAGCAATAGATTTGTTGTTTGATTTGTCATTCTGCAATGAATGGTAAATAAGGAACTCTCCATCTTAAATGAATTTCTTAGGTGATTTTTGACATGATAGCCTCCTTTGGCAATGCCCCTTTAAAATGTCCTTTCTCAGATTTTCTTCATCACTTTCTTAAATGTTCATAAATAAATAAAATATATATATAATGTTGTTGCTGTGATGTTGTCTAATCTAATCCTACTGAATAAAACTGTCATGTCTGAACCTAATGTGACATTTATTGTTGTAACTACTACAATCTCACCAACTATTGATTACAGAATGATGTGACTGTTTATCAACCAAAACAAAAAACATATTAACATGTCCCCTGGCCCCTTTACCTCTGTACAAATCATTAGTAAGACCTCATCTGGAACATGCAGTTCAGTTTTGGGCACTAGTTCACACAAAGGATATCAGGGAACTGGAGAAAGTGCAGAGAAGAGCAACCCAACTGATAAAAGGCATGGAGGAGCTCAGCTATGACAAAATATTAGAGGAACTGAATTTATTCTCTATTGAGAAGAAGAGATTAAGGGGGGATATGATCAACATGTATACATACGGCTTCATGTACACTACAGCTCCTAAACTTAAATTTAGGAGCTTTTGGCGTTTTTTTGCCAAAGCTCCTAAGCTCAACTCCATAAAAGCCTATGTGTCCATGTACACATAGGCTTTTAGGATCACTTAGAAGCTGCTGTGGTTAGGGGAGGTTCAACCTCCCTCTTTTGAACGTGGAAGAACCGCATTCAGGATTGGAACGTTTTGATCACCGCCGGCAAAACATGGCAAAATCATGGTACAAACGCAGCAAGATTTTGACACGCTTTGCATTTTCCTGCAGCCGGCGGTCATAATAGGCTATGTGTACATGCAGCCTAATGCCACGTACAGACGATCAGAATTTATGACAACCAAACCGAGGATTTATTTCCGATGCATGTTGGCTGAAACTTGTCTTGCATACACACGGTCGCACAAATGTTTTTGGAAATTCTGATCAGCAAGACCACGCCGACGTACAACGCGTATGACGGGACTAGAAAAAGGAAGCCCAAAAGCCAGTGCACCACCGTTTGGGCTCCTTCTGCTAATCCCATGTTTATCTCGTGTTAGTAGAAGTTTGGTGAGAGACGATTCACGATTTTCTTGTGCTTTTCAGATCGTCACTGCTCTTCAGTTTGTGTTTGTGGGTTTGTATCTGTTTTTCAGTGCGTGTAGTCAGATTGTATCTGTTTTTCAGTGCGTTCTTTTATAGTTCTTATCTGTTTTGCAGTGCGTTCTTGTCCACACGTTTCTGATTGTCAGGTCACTCTTCTCAGGCCTTTCTGATTTTCAGTGCGCTCTGTTAGTTCGTTCTGACCAGCCGACCGTTTTGAAGCCATTTTGCTGGTGTTGGGGTTCTTACTTTGACCCAAGCCCAGTCCATGAACAGGATGAGGAGGAGTTCATGGATGAAGAATTGGTTACTCCAGTGTGACCAATTCTCTCACATGCCTTTGTTGCGGGATATCCGTGAGAATAATCCTGATGATTTCAGGAATTATCTCCGGATGACGGACCCCGTTTTTCACAGTTTGTTGGCTTTGCTGTCCCCTTATATTATGAAGCAGAACACCTGCATGCGGCAAGCCATCACTCCCAAGCAGAGGCTAGTCGCCACCTTATAGTACTTGGCGATGGGGAGAAGTCTGCAGGACATCAAGTTCTCTACAGGCATCTCCCCCCAGGCTCTGGGAATCATTATTCCAGAGACCTGTTCTGCCATCATTCAGGTCCTGCAGAAGGACTATATTAAGGTAAGTTTTATCCTTTAACATCACATTCTATGTATTTAATGTTTGCTAATGTATTGTATTTATTTCATCATTCCATAATTACCATGATTGTAATATGCTGTGAATGTCCTCTTTGTCCTCATGCATGCTGGAAGCTTTTAAAGTTTTTTTTGTCCTTCATGCATATTTGAGTTCACTAACCCCCAAGCACGCTATCCTGGGCCCATACACACCTAGCCTAGTCACTTAACAATGTATTTTGTCAGCTTCGTTGTAGTGCTTTACCCTAAACACCCCCTAAAATGTGTACAAATTTGATTTTTGTCCTTAAATTCAGGCAGAGTGCAACAGGCTTTTTTTTGGGGTCCCAAACTCATTTGGAACCCTCCCTCCCCCCAACCGCTAAGTCAACTGATACCAATCCTCTATCTGTTGACTTTGCCAAACCCATACACACTAAACCTACCTCTTTTGTGGTCAGATTTATGGTTGAATTCGCAAAAGCATGTAGTGCAAGGGCCTGCCTGAATTTTTTCAAATGGCACTGTTTCAAGTTTTGTTCTCCTATTATCTAGGTAATTGCAGAATGTAAAATTGTGCTTCAATTTGTACAGTGTGTATTCATAATTTTTGTATTGTGACACTTCTTACCTGTCCAGTGAGCTGCCAATAGTGTAAGTAAGGAGGGCCTAGCCAAAGTAACACACATTATGTATGCATTCAGCTCTCAATGAAGTGGAGAGGGTTACCTGTCCAAAACACCCCCCCACACTAAAATTTTAAAATGGGCCATCAGAGGGGGTGAGGAATCTGATAAGTGGACCTTATATTTTTGTCTTTAAATACTCCTTAAAATAAATGTTATACTGATGTTGGCCAAGAATGTTTGTGTCTAATCTGCTTGCAATGTTATGTGCAAAAGAACTATTTTTTATTTTCTTGTTTGACTCCACAATTTCCTTCAACGCCACAGGAATAGCAGACTGTGGCTTCCCAAATTGCCCAGTGGTGGGACTTTCCCAACTGCGGAGGGGCAATTGATGGGAAACATTGTACCACCCCCCAACTCGGAGTCATAGTATTACAACTATGAGGGGTTTAATAGTATAGTGATGTTGGCAGTGGTGTCGGCAACATATGAGTTTCTCTATGTGGACGTGGGGAAGAATAGCCTGATGTCAGATGGTGGAGTCATCGCCTAGACCGAGTTCTACAGATGGCTCCAGAGTGGTGGCTTGGGATTGCCACCTGCAGGAGACAACATGGCTGATCTACCGTAAGTCTTTGTCGCTGATGAAGCATTTGGGCTTGGTGAACACCTGATGCGGCCATTCCCCATGAGGACCTTCACCCCAGACCAGAGGGTTTTTAACTACCAGCTGGTTCCCCCTATTCCTGATGCCAATTCACATGGCGGAATACAAAATAAACCATATCGTACTTGCATGCTGCATTATGCACAACTTTTTAAGGAGAAATGCTTTGAACTATGTGGCCTCAGTTGGGCCTGAGACAGGATTGCCAGATCAGTCAACCCTGACGGCGCTTGAAGCTGGTGGTTTTCTAAAAAGTTCACTTTCGAAAGAAGGTGACAATCTCTTCTTCAGCTAACTATTATGTTGTGGGTCTGCTACACACACACCTTGTTTTTGTTTTAATGTATGTAATGCATTAATGCTAAAAAAAATTCCTTTTCGGCACCATGAATTATTAATTGTTTTGAGTCTCGAAAATGGCCTGATTGTGGCAAATTTTAGAGCACTGTGGGGGTTATTTACTAAAGTGCAAGTGCACTTGAAACTGCACTGAAAGTGCACTTGTAGTGAAAAGTGGATTTGCCTTTAGTAAATAACCCCCATTGTCACTGTAAACACCAACTTACTCCAAAAACTGGTATTTAGCATTGAAAGAAGAAGCCACGCATTGTTGAGTGTAAAACATTTTACTCAAAGCACATTTACATGTGCGTTAGAAAAGGGTTTTTGAACAAACCAACATATTTGTTGTATAACATAGGTTTGACAGTACAAATAGACTTTTTTTGGGTTAAACAGGCATGTTTAAAACTATAAAACATACAAAACTCAGGAACTTACAAAGTTCAACTTTGACAAAGTGAAGGCAACATCAGACATTAGTATGTCCAAACTGTGTTGATATTGCCTTCATCAGATGAGGTGATGTCACCCCTGTAAAAGCCAAATTTTGAAGATGCACACAAATTGCGAGTCAAAATGTGGAATTCCCTCCTGATCCCATGCCTAATGTCAACATGTGCTAGCTCCCATCATGGGGGATCAATGGACGTGTTTTGGGGGTACAAACCTTTCCTCTCATTTACTTTAGTTGCAAGGAAGGGTTTAAACCCACAAAACGCGTACATTGATATCCCGTGATGGAAGATAGCACATGTTGACAAACTGTGTGCATCTTCAAAATTTGGCTTTTAAAATACTTTAAACTTGATTTAAAAGAAAAAATTACACAACAAAACCGTACAATTTTTGTGTGTTTTAGATTCTGCCTAAAACATCAATTATGTTCTTCATTTTTTTTTGAACATCATTGATGTTTTCCATTATCAGCTCTAAATCACGATTGCACACAATGATCTCCCTGATGAGGACGTGTGCACTTGCACTGGTGAAATGAGATTCTTCTTCCACAACATCCACATCACCTAAAAATAAAAAAAAAACACACCATGTATTATAAATATGCAGGCATACATCTATTACCTGAATAGGGATGAACCGAACACCCCCTGTTCGGTTCACACCAGAACTTGCGAACAGCCAAAAAATTTGTTTGAACACGCGAACACCGTTAAAGCCTATGGGATACGAACACGAATAATCAAAAGTGCTAATTTTAAAGGCTCATATGCAAGTTATTGTCATAAAAAAGTGTTTGGGGTCCTGCCCCAGGGGGCATGAATCAATGCAAAAAAAGTTTTAAAAACGACCGTTTTTTCAGGAGCAGTGATTTTAATAATGCTTAAAGTGAAACAATAAAAGTATAAAATCCCTTTAAGTTTCGTACCTGGGGGGTGTCTATAGTATGCCTGTAAAGGGGCGCATGTTTCCCGTGTTTAGAACAGTCTGACAGCAAAATGACATTTCAAAGGAAAAAAAGTCATTTAAAACTACTCGTGGCTATTAATGAATTGCCGGTCCGACAATACACTTAAAAGTTCATTGATAAAAAAGACATGGGAATTCCCCACAGGGGAACCCCGAACCAAAATTTAAAAAAAAATGACGTGGGGGGTCCCCCTCAAAATCTATACCAGACCCTTCAGGTCTGGTATGGATTTTAAGGGGAACTCTGCACCAAAATTTAAAAAAAAACGGCGTGGGGTCCACCCAAAAATCCATACCAGACCCTTATCCGAGCACGCAACCTGGCAGGCCACAGGAAAAGAGGGGGGGACGAGAGAGCGCCCCCCCTCCTGAACCGTACCAGGCCACATGCCCTCAACATTGGGAGGGTGCTTTGGGGTAGCCCCCCAAAACACCTTGTCCCCATGTTGATGGGGACAAGGGCCTCATGCCCACAACACTTGCCCGGTGGTTGTGGGGGTCTGCGGGGGGTGGGCTTATCTGAATCTGGAAGCCCCCTTTAACAAGGGGACCCTCAGATCCCGGTCCTCCCCCCTGTGTGAAATGGTAAGGGGGTACAAAAGTACCCCTACCATTTCACAAAAAAACTGTCAAAAATGTTAAAAATGATAAGAGACAGTTTTTGACAATTCCTTTATTTAAATGCTTCTTCTTTCTTCTATCTTCTTTCTTCTATCTTCCTTCGGTTTCTTCCTCCATCTTCTTCTTCTTCTGGTTCTTCTGGTTCTTCCTCTGGTGTTCTCGTCCGGCATCTTCCTCCGCGGCGTCTTCTTATCTTCTTCTCCTCAGGCCGCTCCGCATCCATGATGGCATGGAGGGAGGCTCCCGCTGTGTGACACTTCTCTCCTTATCTTTTTCATGCCATTTTTTTTTTGGCCGGGGTTCCCCGTAATATCCATACCAGACCTGATGGGCCTGGTATGGAATTTAGGGGGACCCCCCCACGTCATTTTTTTTTTAAATTCTGGTTCGGGGTCCCCCTTTGGGGAATTCCAATGCCGTTTTTATCAATAAACTTTTATGTGTATTGTCGGATCGGCAATTCATTAATAGCCGCGAGTAGTTTCAAATGACTTTTTTTCCTTTGAAATGTCATTTTGCTGTCAGACTGTTCTAAACACGGGAAACATGCGCCCCTTTACAGGCATACTAAAGACATCCAGGTACGAAATTTAAAGGGATATTACACTTTTATTGTTTCAATTTAAGCATTATTAAAATCACTGCTCCCGAAAAAATGGCCGTTTTTAAAACTTTTTTTTGCATTGATCCATGTCCCCTGGGGCAGGACCCAGGTCCCCAAACACTTTTTATGACAATACCATGCATATAAGCCTTTAAAATTAGCACTTTTGATTTCTCTGACTTTTAAAGGGTGTTCCGTGGCATTCGAATTTGCCACGAACACCCCAAATTGTTCGCTGTTCGGCAAACTGGCAAACAGCCGATGTTCGAGTCGAACATGAGTTCGACTCGAACTCGAAGCTCATCCCTATACCTGAAGCTGTGGTCTCAGACACTCACCTGTTGTGGTCACTATTTCACCCACTTCATAAACCTCTCCTTCCTCCACATCCTGAGGTTGTGGTGGGGTGACTTTCCCTTCTTTAGGAGGTAGGGGGACCCTGGTGTCCTCTGATGTCCCGAGTAATTTCTCCCCTATGTGAATTAAAAAATAGGTATACTTAGCACACAGGTATTTAAGGACAGAATTAGGAATATGAAACATTGCTTGGAAGTGACGTACAATTGTCTGTTTTGGCAGAGTTCCAAGCTGAAGACATTATTTTTTTTCCTTTCTAAAGCTAGAATACTTACCTGTTTTGTGCAAGTTTCACACATGGAGACACCCCTAGTATCCACTGGAGCACCTGTGTGGGATACCCTAAAAAGGGTGTTCTGGTGTCCCACACTAGTGCTCCTGTGTCCAGATGTGTAAACAGCTGCTGAGTGTCCCCTCCTTACACTGAATCAAGTTTGCATTTCATTCTAGTTACAAACCCATCTAGACAACAAACTTCTTTTAATACAAATAGGCATGAACAAATGTAGTTAACCTGCATCTGCCAAAAACATTGTATTAGTGAGCGAACAAACAATATTTACTATGAACGATTACTGTGCCCATGAACCTGAAACTTTTAACCACTTGACAACTGGGCACTTAAACCCCCTTCCTAACCAGACCAATTTTCAGCTTTCGGTGCTCTCACATTTTGAATGACAATTACTCAGTCATGCAACACTGTACCTATATGAAATTTTCGTCCTTTTTTTCACACAAATAGAGCTTTCTTTTGGTGGTATTTGATCACCTCTGGATTTTTTATTTTCTGTGCTATAAATAAAAAAAAAGACCGAAAATTTTGTAAAAAAATGCATTTTTCTTCATTTGTATTATAAAATTTTGCAAATAAGTAATTTTTCTTCATAAATTTGGGCCAAAATTTATACTGCTACATATCTTTGGTAAAAATTACCCAAATTAGTGGATTTTATTTAGTCTGTGTGAAAGTTATAGAGTCTACAAGCTATGGTGCCAATCACTGAAAATTGATCACATCTGATCACACCTGATGTACTGAGACTCATTTCTTGAGACCCTAACAAGCCAGGAAAGCACAAATACCCACAAAATGACCCCTTTTTGGAAAGTAGACATTCCAAGGTATTTAGTAAGAGGCATGGTGAGTTTTTTGAAGTTGTTATTTTTTCCCTCAATTCTTTGCAAAATGAAGATTTTTTTTATTTTTATTTTTTTTCACACCAAATTGTCATCATAACAGGTTATTTCTCTCACATGGCATGTACATTACACAAATGACACCCCAAAATATATTCTGCTACACCTCCTGAGTATGGGGATACCACATGTGTGAGACTTTTACACAACCTGGCCACATAAAGAGGCGCAACATTGAAGTAGCACATTCAGGCGTTCTAGGAGCATAAATTACACATCTAATCTCTCAACCACCTATTACACTTTTGAAGGCCCTGGAGCACCAGGACAATATAAACGCCCACAAAGTGACCCCATTTTGGAAAGCTAACACCCCAACGTATAATCTATGAGGCATAATGAGTCTTTTGAATGGTTCATTTTTTTCCAGAAGTTTTTGGAAAATGTGGAAAAAAAATGAAAACGCGTTTTTTTTACACAAAGTTGTCCATTTCTAAGATATTTCAGACACATAGCATGTACATAGCAAAAATGACACCCCAAAATATATTCTGCTATTCCTTCTGAGTATGGCGATACCACATGTGTGAGACTTTTACACAACCTGGCCACATACAGAGGCGCAACATTGAAGTAGTACATTCAGGCGTTCTAGGAGCATAAATTACACATCTAATCTCTCAACCACCTATTACACTTTTGAAGGCTCTGGAGCACCAGGACAATGGAAACGCCCACAAAGTGACCCCATTTTGGAAAGAAAACACCCCAACGTATAATCTATGAGGCATAATGAGTCTTTTGAATGGTTCATTTTTTTCCAGAAGTTTTTGGAAAATGTGAAAAAAAAAAATGAAAACGCATTTTTTTTACACAAAGTTGTCCATTTCTAAGATATTTCCGACACATAGCATGTACATAGCAAAAATGACACCCCAAAATATATTCTGCTACTCCTTCCGAGTATGGCGATACCACATGTGTGAGACTTTTACACAACGTGGCCACATACAGAGGCGCAACATTGAAGTAGCACATTCAGGCGTTCTAGGAGCATAAATTACACATCTAATCTCTCAACCACCTATTACACTTTTGAAGGCCCTGGAGCACCAGGACAATGGAAACGCCCACAAAGTGACCACATTTTGGAAAGCAAACACCCCAACGTATAATCTATGAGGCATAATGAGTCTTTTGAATGGTTCATTTTTTCCAGAAGTTTTTGGAAAATGTGGAAAAAAAATGAAAACGCATTTTTTTTACACAAAGTTGTCCATTTCTAAGATATTTCCGACACATAGCATGTACATAGCAAAAATGACACCCCAAAATATATTCTGCTACTCCTTCCGAGTATGGCGATACCACATGTGTGAGACTTTTACACAACCTGGCCACATACAGAGGCGCAACATTGAAGTAGCACATTCAGGCGTTCTAGGAGCATAAATTACACATCTAATCTCTCAACCACCTATTACATTTTTGAAGGCCCTGGAGCACCAGGACAATGGAAATGCCCACAAAGTGACCCCATTTTGGAAAGCAAACATCCCAACGTATAATCTATGAGGCATAATGAGTCTTTGGAATGGATCATTTTTTTCCAGAAGTTTTTGGAAAATGTGGAAAAAAATGAAAATGTATATTTTTTTACACAAAGTTGTCAATTTCTAAGATATTTTCAACACGTAGCATGTACATAGCAAAAATGACACCCCAAAATATATTCCGCTACTCCTCCTGACTATGGCGATACCACATGTGTGAGACTTTTACACAGCCTGGCCACATACAGAGGCCCAACATTGAAGTAGCACATTCAGGCGTTCTAGGAGCATAAATTACACATCTAATTTCCTTACAATCTATCACATTTTTGAAGGCCCTTCATATTTCTAACACATAGCATGAACATACCAAGAATTACACCCTAAAATACATTCTGCTGAGCAAAGGGTAAACAAAAGATTACCTGTGGTTTTAGTAGTGCAGTTGTTCACAGGAGGAGAGCCCTGATCCAGGCAGCAGGCAGGGACGTGGTCAGCCACAGTGAATGGAATAGTCCAGGCAGCAGGCAAGAATATTGTCCATAGTACAGGCAGGGATACTGTCCTTATACGGTCCAGGGTCAGTGCAAGTAGAGACATTGCCAGCAGTGCCAAAATATTGGTCCTGGTAGTAAGCAGGAACATGGTCCAAGTAGCAGACCAGGAAAGAATGGGGACAGGGGTAGAGGCTTCTCCCACCCAAATCTCTTTGAAGCCTCCGAGTCTCCAGACCCTAAATCTGGGAATGAGAAAACTAAAAAATTAGATTTCTTCATCCAGAAAAACATTTCTGGAGCCCCTCACATATGTGAGACCCCTGTGTTCCCACTAGCATAGCAGGGTAAATGATCAGTCCAAGAGGCAGGCAAAAAACGTGGTCAAACAGTCCAGGGTCAGTTCCAGAGCAGGCAGAGGTAGGTACAATTCAGCGTTAGGCATAAGCTTGGTCGTATAACAGGCCAGGGTCAGTTCCGGAGAAGGCAGAGGTATGTTTATCATTAGGCAGAAGCTTGGTTGTATAACAGGCCAGGGTCAGTTCCGGAGAAGGCAGAGGTAGGTACAGTTTTAGTGTTAGGCAGAAGCTTGGTCGTATAACAGGCCAGGGTCGGTTCCAGACAAGGCTGAGGTAAGTCAGGTTCAGTGCAGTGGCATAAGGGGTGTGGAGGAAAATTACAGGAAATGAGAATTACGTTTACCATACTTCCCTAATAATGTAGAGAAGTATGGTAACGGTGGAAACATTCACTTATACAGAGGCCTGGTTGGGAAGGACAATCGGGACAATAATACGTGGTGTCTCTTCTAATTCCTCTTCTGGAGCACACCCGGCATTTCTTCTGACGTGGCGTTCGTGGAGTCTGCTCACGGAATCAGAGTGAATATTTTCTGGTGGGCTTTCAGGGTACAAAAGGGAGGAGATTACTTGTTCCTGGTATTGCAGATAGGATACGGGGGTCTCAGTAGATTTTTGGTAAATTACGTAAGTGTTATACATTGCCAAACTGAAAAAATAAATGGACACTTTTTTATACCAATGACGGGATTTTCTTGTAGGAAGGTAGGGTTCAACCATCTGATCGTTGAAGTCCACTCCCCCCATAAACAAATTGTAATCATAAATACAAGCAGGTTTCTGGACTGGGCCGTTTCTTCTTGGGACTTCCACGTAGGTGTCATTATGGATTGTCGTGAGCATGTGGACATTTCGTCTGTCCCTCCACTTGACAGCCAATAGCTCCTGGTTCCACAAAGCCACCGTATCCCCTCGGCGTAGCCTTTCATTGACCAGTTTTTGCGGAAAGCCTTTTCTATTGGTTCTTACAGTACCACATGCTGGGGTGTCCCTCTGGTGAAGATTGCGGAAGAGGGGCAAGCTAGTATAAAAATTATCCACATAAAGGTGGTACCCCTTTCCAAAGAGTGGATAAACGAGCTCCCAGACAACTTTGCCGCTGGTTCCAATATATTCTGGACATTCAGGGGGATGCAGTTGGGTGTCCTTCCCTTCGTAAACCCGGAAGGCGTAAATGTACCCCGTGGCTCGGTCGCAAAGTTTATACATTTTAACCCCATATCGGGCCCTTTTGCTGGGGATAAACTGTTTGATGCCAAGCCTGCCTGTAAATTTTAAAAGGGACTCATCAACAGAAATATTCTGGTCAGGGGTATATAGCTGGGGAAATTTTTCAGAGAAATAATTCAGGATTGGCCGAATTTTGAATAATTTGTCAAAGGCTGGGTCATTTCGGGGAGGGCACTGGGTGTTGTCATTGTAGTGAAGGAAGCGCAAAATCATAAGCTATCTTGATCTTGGCATTATTGAAGAGAAGAGTGGCATGTGGTGGACGGGGTTAGTTGACCAATATGAGTACATTTCGTTTTTTTTGTGAGACCCATTGTAAATATTAGGCCTAAGAAAATTTTAAATTCCGCTATGGTAAGCTCTCTCCACTCAAAGGGACGGGCATAACTAGAGCCAGGGTTGCTTACGATGTACTGCTGTGCGTAAAGGTTGCACTGGGCCACAATGGACGATAGAAAGTCTTCGGTGAAAATCAAATAAAAAAAATCAAGCATGACAAAATTATCGGTGTTCACCTGGACACCTGGCTGGGCGGTAAAAGGGGGGATATTTGCTGCTCCGGAATTAGGGGGAAGCCACAGGGGGTTTTGAAGGGCATAGGGTAGGCTGGCATGGCCTCTATCCCTTTGGGGCTGAGATGACACCCTACTGGTGCCTGGCCTTTGTTGCAGTGGTTCTTGAGGTGGACGGCACTGCGCTTGAGGTGGACGGCACTGCCCTGGAGGTGGACGGCACTGCCCTGGAGGTGGACGGCACTACTCTCGAGGTGGTAGTAGGCTGCTGCTCCACGCCAGAACGCCTTCTTTTCATGGGCACACGTTCCTCTTCTGATTCTGTATCAGACCCGCTGCTTGTCACAGGTTCATAGGCCGAATCCGAATCGGACAGAGACTCAGAGAGCTCCCCGCTGCTCTCATCGGTCATGCTGAGACGCTGGTAGGCCTCCTCGGCCGTAAATAATTTTTTTGCCATACTGGTAGCTGGTGAGGTTGATGTGGCTGATGGACACAGGTGGCACTGGTGTGGCTCTGGCTGCACTGGTGTGGCTCTGGCTGCACTGGTGTGGCTCTGGCTGCACTGATGTGGCTCTTTCCCAACTGCGGAGGGGCAATTGATGGGAAACATTGTACCACCCCCCAACTCGGAGTCATAGTATTACAACTATGAGGGGTTTAATAGTATAGTGATGTTGGCAGTGGTGTCGGCAACATATGAGTTTCTCTATGTGGACGTGGGGAAGAATAGCCTGATGTCAGATGGTGGAGTCATCACCTAGACCGAGTTCTACAGACGGCTCCAGAGTGGTGGCTTGGGATTGCCACCTGCAGGAGACAACATGGCTGATCTACCGTAAGTCTTTGTCGCTGATGAAGCATTTGGGCTTGGTGAACACCTGATGCGGCCATTCCCCATGAGGACCTTCACCCCAGACCAGAGGGTTTTTAACTACCAGCTGGTTCCCCCTATTCCTGATGCCAATTCACATGGCGGAATACAAAATAAACCATATCGTACTTGCATGCTGCATTATGCACAACTTTCTAAGGAGAAATGCTTTGAACTATGTGGCCTCAGTTGGGCCTGAGACAGGATTGCCAGATCAGTCAACCCTGACGGCGCTTGAAGCTGGTGGTTTTCTAAAAAGTTCACTTTCGAAAGAAGGTGACAATCTCTTCTTCAGCTAACTATTATGTTGTGGGTCTGCTACACACACACCTTGTTTTTGTTTTAATGTATGTAATGCATTAATGCTAAAAAAAATTCCTTTTCGGCACCATGAATTATTAATTGTTTTGAGTCTCGAAAATGGCCTGATTGTGGTAAATTTTAGAGCACTGTGGGGGTTATTTACTAAAGTGCAAGTGCACTTGAAACTGCACTGAAAGTGCACTTGTAGTGAAAAGTGGATTTGCCTTTAGTAAATAACCCCCATTGTCACTGTAAACACCAACTTACTCCAAAAACTGGTATTTAGCATTGAAAGAAGAAGCCACGCATTGTTGAGTGTAAAACATTTTACTCAAAGCACATTTACATGTGCGTTAGAAAAGGGTTTTTGAACAAACCAACATATTTGTTGTATAACATAGGTTTGACAGTACAAATAGACTTTTTTTGGGTTAAACAGGCATGTTTAAAACTATAAAACATACAAAACTCAGGAACTTACAAAGTTCAACTTTGACAAAGTGAAGGCAACATCAGACATTAGTATGTCCAAACTGTGTTGATATTGCCTTCATCAGATGAGGTGATGTCACCCCTGTAAAAGCCAAATTTTGAAGATGCACACAAATTGCGAGTCAAAATGTGGAATTCCCTCCTGATCCCATGCCTAATGTCAACATGTGCTAGCTCCCATCATGGGGGATCAATGGACGTGTTTTGGGGGTACAAACCTTTCCTCTCATTTACTTTAGTTGCAAGGAAGGGTTTAAACCCACAAAACGCGTACATTGATATCCCGTGATGGAAGATAGCACATGTTGACAAACTGTGTGCATCTTCAAAATTTGGCTTTTAAAATACTTTAAACTTGATTTAAAAGAAAAAATTACACAACAAAACCGTACAATTTTTGTGTGTTTTAGATTCTGCCTAAAACATCAATTATGTTCTTCATTTTTTTTTGAACATCATTGATGTTTTCCATTATCAGCTCTAAATCACGATTGCACACAATGATCTCCCTGATGAGGACGTGTGCACTTGCACTGGTGAAATGAGATTCTTCTTCCACAACATCCACATCACCTAAAAATAAAAAAAAAACACACCATGTATTATAAATATGCAGGCATACATCTATTACCTGAATAGGGATGAACCGAACACCCCCTGTTCGGTTCACACCAGAACTTGCGAACAGCCCAAAAATTTGTTTGAACACGCGAACACCGTTAAAGCCTATGGGATACGAACACGAATAATCAAAAGTGCTAATTTTAAAGGCTCATATGCAAGTTATTGTCATAAAAAAGTGTTTGGGGTCCTGCCCCAGGGGGCATGAATCAATGCAAAAAAAGTTTTAAAAACGGCCGTTTTTTCAGGAGCAGTGATTTTAATAATGCTTAAAGTGAAACAATAAAAGTATAAAATCCCTTTAAGTTTCGTACCTGGGGGGTGTCTATAGTATGCCTGTAAAGGGGCGCATGTTTCCCGTGTTTAGAACAGTCTGACAGCAAAATGACATTTCAAAGGAAAAAAAGTCATTTAAAACTACTCGTGGCTATTAATGAATTGCCGGTCCGACAATACACTTAAAAGTTCATTGATAAAAACGACATGGGAATTCCCCACAGGGGAACCCCGAACCAAAATTTTAAAAAAAATGACGTGGGGGGTCCCCCTCAAAATCTATACCAGACCCTTCAGGTCTGGTATGGATTTTAAGGGGAACTCTGCACCAAAATTTAAAAAAAAACGGCGTGGGGTCCACCCAAAAATCCATACCAGACCCTTATCCGAGCACGCAACCTGGCAGGCCACAGGAAAAGAGGGGGGGACGAGAGAGCGCCCCCCCTCCTGAACCGTACCAGGCCACATGCCCTCAACATTGGGAGGGTGCTTTGGGGTAGCCCCCCAAAACACCTTGTCCCCATGTTGATGGGGACAAGGGCCTCATGCCCACAACACTTGCCCGGTGGTTGTGGGGGTCTGCGGGGGGTGGGCTTATCTGAATCTGGAAGCCCCCTTTAACAAGGGGACCCTCAGATCCCGGTCCTCCCCCCTGTGTGAAATGGTAAGGGGGTACAAAAGTACCCCTACCATTTCACAAAAAAACTGTCAAAAATGTTAAAAATGATAAGAGACAGTTTTTGACAATTCCTTTATTTAAATGCTTCTTCTTTCTTCTATCTTCTTTCTTCTATCTTCTATCTTCCTTCGGTTTCTTCCTCCATCTTCTTCTTCTTCTGGTTCTTCTGGTTCTTCCTCTGGTGTTCTCGTCCGGCATCTTCCTCCGCGGCGTCTTCTTATCTTCTTCTCCTCAGGCCGCTCCGCATCCATAATGGCATGGAGGGAGGCTCCCGCTGTGTGACACTTCTCTCCTTATCTTTTTCATGCCATTTTTTTTTTGGCCGGGGTTCCCCGTAATATCCATACCAGACCTGATGGGCCTGGTATGGAATTTAGGGGGACCCCCCCACGTCATTTTTTTTTTAAATTCTGGTTCGGGGTCCCCCTTTGGGGAATTCCAATGCCGTTTTTATCAATAAACTTTTATGTGTATTGTCGGATCGGCAATTCATTAATAGCCGCGAGTAGTTTCAAATGACTTTTTTTCCTTTGAAATGTCATTTTGCTGTCAGACTGTTCTAAACACGGGAAACATGCGCCCCTTTACAGGCATACTAAAGACATCCCCCAGGTACGAAATTTAAAGGGATATTACACTTTTATTGTTTCAATTTAAGCATTATTAAAATCACTGCTCCCGAAAAAATGGCCGTTTTTAAAACTTTTTTTTGCATTGATCCATGTCCCCTGGGGCAGGACCCAGGTCCCCAAACACTTTTTATGACAATACCATGCATATAAGCCTTTAAAATTAGCACTTTTGATTTCTCTGATAGACTTTTAAAGGGTGTTCCGTGGCATTCGAATTTGCCACGAACACCCCAAATTGTTCGCTGTTCGGCAAACTGGCAAACAGCCGATGTTCGAGTCGAACATGAGTTCGACTCGAACTCGAAGCTCATCCCTATACCTGAAGCTGTGGTCTCAGACACTCACCTGTTGTGGTCACTATTTCACCCACTTCATAAACCTCTCCTTCCTCCACATCCTGAGGTTGTGGTGGGGTGACTTTCCCTTCTTTAGGAGGTAGGGGGACCCTGGTGTCCTCTGATGTCCCGAGTAATTTCTCCCCTATGTGAATTTAAAAATAGGTATACTTAGCACACAGGTATTTAAGGACAGAATTAGGAATATGAAACATTGCTTGGAAGTGACGTACAATTGTCTGTTTTGGCAGAGTTCCAAGCTGAAGACATTATTTTTTTTCCTTTCTAAAGCTAGAATACTTACCTGTTTTGTGCAAGTTTCACACATGGAGACACCCCTAGTATCCACTGGAGCACCTGTGTGGGATACCCTAAAAAGGGTGTTCTGGTGTCCCACACTAGTGCTCCTGTGTCCAGATGTGTAAACAGCTGCTGAGTGTCCCCTCCTTACACTGAATCAAGTTTGCATTTCATTCTAGTTACAAACCCATCTAGACAACAAACTTCTTTTAATACAAATAGGCATGAACAAATGTAGTTAACCTGCATCTGCCAAAAACATTGTATTAGTGAGCGAACAAACAATATTTACTATGAACGATTACTGTGCCCATGAACCTGAAACTTTTAACCACTTGACAACTGGGCACTTAAACCCCCTTCCTAACCAGACCAATTTTCAGCTTTCGGTGCTCTCACATTTTGAATGACAATTACTCAGTCATGCAACACTGTACCTATATGAAATTTTCGTCCTTTTTTTCACACAAATAGAGCTTTCTTTTGGTGGTATTTGATCACCTCTGGATTTTTTATTTTCTGTGCTATAAATAAAAAAAAAGACCGAAAATTTTGTAAAAAAATGCATTTTTCTTCATTTGTATTATAAAATTTTGCAAATAAGTAATTTTTCTTCATAAATTTGGGCCAAAATTTATACTGCTACATATCTTTGGTAAAAATTACCCAAATTCGTGGATTTTATTTAGTCTGTGTGAAAGTTATAGAGTCTACAAGCTATGGTGCCAATCACTGAAAATTGATCACATCTGATCACACCTGACGTACTGAGACTCATTTCTTGAGACCCTAACAAGCCAGGAAAGCACAAATACCCACAAAATGACCCCTTTTTGGAAAGTAGACATTCCAAGGTATTTAGTAAGAGGCATGGTGAGTTTTTTGAAGTTGTTATTTTTTCCCTCAATTCTTTGCAAAATGAAGATTTTTTTTATTTTTATTTTTTTTCACACCAAATTGTCATCATAACAGGTTATTTCTCTCACATGGCATGTACATTACACAAATGACACCCCAAAATATATTCTACTACACCTCCTGAGTATGGGGATACCACATGTGTGAGACTTTTACACAACCTGGCCACATAAAGAGGCGCAACATTGAAGTAGCACATTCAGGCGTTCTAGGAGCATAAATTACACATCTAATCTCTCAACCACCTATTACACTTTTGAAGGCCCTGGAGCACCAGGACAATATAAACGCCCACAAAGTGACCCCATTTTGGAAAGCTAACACCCCAACGTATAATCTATGAGGCATAATGAGTCTTTTGAATGTTTCATTTTTTTCCAGAAGTTTTTGGAAAATGTGGAAAAAAAATGAAAACGCGTTTTTTTTACACAAAGTTGTCCATTTCTAAGATATTTCAGACACATAGCATGTACATAGCAAAAATGACACCCCAAAATATATTCTGCTACTCCTTCTGAGTATGGCGATACCACATGTGTGAGACTTTTACACAACCTGGCCACATACAGAGGCGCAACATTGAAGTAGTACATTCAGGCGTTCTAGGAGCATAAATTACACATCTAATCTCTCAACCACCTATTACACTTTTGAAGGCCCTGGAGCACCAGGACAATGGAAACGCCCACAAAGTGACCCCATTTTGGAAAGAAAACACCCCAATGTATAATCTATGAGGCATAATGAGTCTTTTGAATGGTTCATTTTTTTCCAGAAGTTTTTGGAAAATGTGAAAAAAAAAAATGAAAACGCATTTTTTTTACACAAAGTTGTCCATTTCTAAGATATTTCCGACACATAGCATGTACATAGCAAAAATGACACCCCAAAATATATTCTGCTACTCCTTCCGAGTATGGCGATACCACATGTGTGAGACTTTTACACAACCTGGCCACATACAGAGGCGCAACATTGAAGTAGCACATTCAGGCGTTCTAGGAGCATAAATTACACATCTAATCTCTCAACCACCTATTAAATTTTTGAAGGCCCTGGAGCACCAGGACAATGGAAATGCCCACAAAGTGACCCCATTTTGGAAAGCAAACATCCCAACGTATAATCTATGAGGCATAATGAGTCTTTGGAATGGATCATTTTTTTCCAGAAGTTTTTGGAAAATGTGGAAAAAAATGAAAATGTATATTTTTTTACACAAAGTTGTCAATTTCTAAGATATTTTCAACACGTAGCATGTACATAGCAAAAATGACACCCCAAAATATATTCCGCTACTCCTCCTGACTATGGCGATACCACATGTGTGAGACTTTTACACAGCCTGGCCACATACAGAGGCCCAACATTGAAGTAGCACATTCAGGCATTCTAGGAGCATAAATTACACATCTAATTTCCTTACAATCTATCACATTTTTGAAGGCCCTTCATATTTCTAACACATAGCATGAACATACCAAGAATTACACCCTAAAATACATTCTGCTGAGCAAAGGGTAAACAAAAGATTACCTGTGGTTTTAGTAGTGCAGTTGTCCACAGGAGGAGAGCCCTGATCCAGGCAGCAGGCAGGGACGTGGTCAGCCACAGTGAATGGAATAGTCCAGGCAGCAGGCAAGAATATTGTCCATAGTACAGGCAGGGATACTGTCCTTATACGGTCCAGGGTCAGTGCAAGTAGAGACATTGCCAGCAGTGCCAAAATATTGGTCCTGGTAGTAAGCAGGAACATGGTCCAAGTAGCAGACCAGGAAAGAATGGGGACAGGGGTAGAGGCTTCTCCCACCCAAATCTCTTTGAAGCCTCCGAGTCTCCAGACCCTAAATCTGGGAATGAGAAAACTAAAAAATTAGATTTCTTCATCCAGAAAAACATTTCTGGAGCCCCTCACATATGTGAGACCCCTGTGTTCCCACTAGCATAGCAGGGTAAATGATCAGTCCAAGAGGCAGGCAAAAAACGTGGTCAAACAGTCCAGGGTCAGTTCCAGAGCAGGCAGAGGTAGGTACAATTCAGCGTTAGGCATAAGCTTGGTCGTATAACAGGCCAGGGTCAGTTCCGGAGAAGGCAGAGGTATGTTTATCATTAGGCAGAAGCTTGGTTGTATAACAGGCCAGGGTCAGTTCCGGAGAAGGCAGAGGTAGGTACAGTTTTAGTGTTAGGCAGAAGCTTGGTCGTATAACAGGCCAGGGTCGGTTCCAGACAAGGCTGAGGTAAGTCAGGTTCAGTGCAGTGGCATAAGGGGTGTGGAGGAAAATTACAGGAAATGAGAATTACGTTTACCATACTTCCCTAATAATGTAGAGAAGTATGGTAACGGTGGAAACATTCACTTATACAGAGGCCTGGTTGGGAAGGACAATCGGGACAATAATACGTGGTGTCTCTTCTAATTCCTCTTCTGGAGCACACCCGGCATTTCTTCTGACGTGGCGTTCGTGGAGTCTGCTCACGGAATCAGAGTGAATATTTTCTGGTGGGCTTTCAGGGTACAAAAGGGAGGAGATTACTTGTTCCTGGTATTGCAGATAGGATACGGGGTTCTCAGTAGATTTTTGGTAAATTACGTAAGTGTTATACATTGCCAAACTGAAAAAATAAATGGACACTTTTTTATACCAATGACGGGATTTTCTTGTAGGAAGGTAGGGTTCAACCATCTGATCGTTGAAGTCCACTCCCCCCATAAACAAATTGTAATCATAAATACAAGCAGGTTTCTGGACTGGGCCGTTTCTTCTTGGGACTTCCACGTAGGTGTCATTATGGATTGTCGTGAGCATGTGGACATTTCGTCTGTCCCTCCACTTGACAGCCAATAGCTCCTGGTTCCACAAAGCCACCGTATCCCCTCGGCGTAGCCTTTCATTGACCAGTTTTTGCGGAAAGCCTTTTCTATTGGTTCTTACAGTACCACATGCTGGGGTGTCCCTCTGGTGAAGATTGCGGAAGAGGGGCAAGCTAGTATAAAAATTATCCACATAAAGGTGGTACCCCTTTCCAAAGAGTGGATAAACGAGCTCCCAGACAACTTTGCCGCTGGTTCCAATATATTCTGGACATTCAGGGGGATGCAGTTGGGTGTCCTTCCCTTCGTAAACCCGGAAGGCGTAAATGTACCCCGTGGCTCGGTCGCAAAGTTTATACATTTTAACCCCATATCGGGCCCTTTTGCTGGGGATAAACTGTTTGATGCCAAGCCTGCCTGTAAATTTTAAAAGGGACTCATCAACAGAAATATTCTGGTCGGGGGTATATAGCTGGGGAAATTTTTCAGAGAAATAATTCAGGAGTGGCCGAATTTTGAATAATTTGTCAAAGGCTGGGTCATTTCGGGGAGGGCACTGGGTGTTGTCATTGTAGTGAAGGAAGCGCAAAATCATAAGCTATCTTGATCTTGGCATTATTGAAGAGAAGAGTGGCATGTGGTGGACGGGGTTAGTTGACCAATATGAGTACATTTCGTTTTTTTTGTGAGACCCATTGTAAATATTAGGCCTAAGAAAATTTTAAATTCCGCTATGGTAAGCTCTCTCCACTCAAAGGGACGGGCATAACTAGAGCCAGGGTTGCTTACGATGTACTGCTGTGCGTAAAGGTTGCACTGGGCCACAATGGACGATAGAAAGTCTTCGGTGAAAATCAAATAAAAAAAATCAAGCATGACAAAATTATCGGTGTTCACCTGGACACCTGGCTGGGCGGTAAAAGGGGGGATATTTGCTGCTCCGGAATTAGGGGGAAGCCACAGGGGGTTTTGAAGGGCATAGGGTAGGCTGGCATGGCCTCTATCCCTTTGGGGCTGAGATGACACCCTACTGGTGCCTGGCCTTTGTTGCAGTGGCTCTTGAGGTGGACGGCACTGCGCTTGAGGTGGACGGCACTGCCCTGGAGGTGGACGGCACTGCCCTGGAGGTGGACGGCACTGCTCTCGAGGTGGTAGTAGGCTGCTGCTCCACGCCAGAACGCCTTCTTTTCATGGGCACACGTTCCTCTTCTGATTCTGTATCAGACCCGCTGCTTGTCACAGGTTCATAAGCCGAATCCGAATCGGACAGAGACTCAGAGAGCTCCCCGCTGCTCTCATCGGTCATGCTGAGACGCTGGTAGGCCTCCTCGGCCGTAAATAATTTTTTTGCCATACTGGTAGCTGGTGAGGTTGATGTGGCTGATGGACACAGGTGGCACTGGTGTGGCTCTGGCTGCACTGGTGTGGCTCTGGCTGCACTGGTGTGGCTCTGGCTGCACTGATGTGGCTCTGGCTGCACTGATGTTGCTCTGGTGGGCACAGAGGTGGCTCTGGTGGGCACAGGTGGCTCTGGTGGGCACAGGTGGCACTGGTGGGCACAGGCGGCACTGGTGTGGCACTGGCAGCACTGATGTGGCACTGGCGGCACTGATGGGCACAGGTGGCACTGATGGGCACAAGTGGCACTGTAGTGGCACTGGTGTGGCTCTGGTTGCACTGGTGTGGCTCTGGTGGCACAGAGGTGGCACTGGTGGGCTCAGGCGGCACTGGTGGGCACAGGCGGCACAGGCGGCACTGGTGGGCACTGGCGGCACTGATGTGGTACTGCAGTGGCGCAGATGAGCACAAGTGGCACTGATGGGCACAGGTGGCACGGATGGGCACAGGTGGCACTGGTGTGGCACTGGTGTGGCACTGGTGTGGCACTGGTGTGGCACTGGTGTGCACTGGTGGTACTGGTGTGGCTCTGGTGGCACAGAGGTGGCACAGAGGTGGCACAGAGGTGGCACAGGTGGTACAGATGGCACAGATGTGGCACAGGTGGCACAGATGTGGCACAGATGGCACTTGTGGCACAGATGACACTGTTGTGGCACTGTTGTGGCACTGTTGGGCACTGTTGTGGCACTGTTGGGGCACTGCTGTGGCACTGCTGGGCACTGATAATAGAAAAAAACTCACTGTTTGGCACTATGGAGCTCTCCTCTCACGCTGCAGCGATGAACTTGTGCTGACCCTGCAGCACAGCCTTTGTTGACATTTGTGATCGCTCCGTCATTGGATGGAGCGATCACATGGTAAAGGGCCGCTGTCATTGGCCCTTTACCACGATCCGTGTTGCGCCGGGTCCTGCGGACCCAGCAAACACGGATGTTCCCGCGTGCGCGCCCGGGGGGGCGCGCGGGACCGTTTCTCTGGGAGGATGTCATAGTACGCCCTCCCAGAGTTATCCAACCGCCCTGCAGCCGTCATTCGGCTATGGGCCGGTTGGTAAGTGGTTAAACATTTTTTCAAACATTTTAAATGCTTTTTTAAACTGTACAACAGTAAAGAAAAGCACATGGAGCAGCACGAAAGTAATAATAATAATAGGAACACTTGACAAAATGCTTACTTTTTTTGCAGCACTCTCTTTATTCTTCAAGATGTCCACCATCTCAACCATCGCTACAAAGGACATATTTGAGGCCTTAAATCTCCTGGATCAGGACATTTGTGGCTGCGGGCTTTCGTCGTCCTATTCGTTGCTGCTCTCCTCTGCATGCACTTGCTCTTTCTTCGCCATGTGCTCTCCCACTGAGCAGAAAGAGAAGGGGCGGGGAATATACTAGAAAGTAGGTCAGGGGCGGGTGGAGTTTCATGCATGTGCAGTGTATATAAATCGTAACATGCGTGCGTTGTACGTACGATCTGTGAGCGGAGGACGGAGTAGCGTAAGCGCCGATCGTGCTAACGAAGGTACCATTTTAACTTCATCATCAGTCGCCTATACTGCTTATAGATTGAGGCCTATATTGGGATAAGATTAGGAAAGTTTAGCCTGACATTAGGGTTTGTCTTGTGTTTCTTGCAGGTAAAATGGATAGATTCAATGATCATGACTTCCTCCCCAACTTCATTGATAAATACAGGGAGCTACCCTGTCTGTCGCAGGTGAACACCCTTTTTATAATAATAAAATAAAGAGGAAGGCAGCGCTGAATCAATTGCTGGAATTGGTGAAGCCAGTGATTCACACGGCAACCATCCCCTATTTGAAGTGCAAAATTGGTGGCATGAGGAGCACTTATAATAAGGAGCGCAAAAAGGTCCAGGATTCCATGAGATCAGGAGCAGCAGCAGATGACATTTATGTCCCCAGGCTCTGGTACTACGACAGACTGCAGTTTTTGTCAGACCAGACTTAAATCAGGCCATCACTCTCAACCCTTCCTTCCACTCTTCCTTCCACATCAAATGAGGCTTCCTGACATACAATCTGGGCCTTCCACCCAGGAAGATGTGGAGGAGCCCAGCTTGAGCCAGGTATAGCATTGTTCAACATATCTCTTGTCCACAAATTGATGCTAACTAGATGTTAGTATTGATCACTAATTTCGGAATTAACAACGTGGTTTACATATCAATAGAAAATAGTAGCCAAAAATGATTTGGGACAAGAATGAAAAATGCTGGGGTTAGAATGATAGTCTTTTCTATTTGTTAACATTCAATTTGCAACAGTCTTGAGCTCTAAATTGTGTGTGATTGATGACCAAAAAACTAAAACTATGTCCCCATTTCATACACAGGAAAGTCTCAGCCAGGAGGAGGCCATGGAAAGCCTCAGCCAGGAGCAGGCCATGGAAAGTCACAGCCAGGAGGAGGCCATGGAAAGTCTCAGCCAGGAGGAGGCCGTGGAAAGTTTCAGCCAGGAGGAGGCGGGGGTAAGTGGCAGCCAGGAGGTGGCCATGCCCAGTAGCCTGACTGAATCTCAGCTTCCTCCCCTCTGCCTTCCACCAAAAAGTATCAGGAAGGAGAGGAACGTGGAGGAGTCAGCTCTTTCTTTGATTCGGGAGGCTATTGCGGCCCTCAGAACCACCCCCATTATTCAAGAGACCTATGCCTGCATGGTAGTGTCAGGATGCCCATACCATGCTCAGTTGGGCATCCGGAGGCTGCCCGTTGGAGGGGGGCAATGTCAGGATGCACATACCAGCAGAGAGATCTGCCTCCCTACAAGAGCTATGAGGCGCAGAAATACACGCATTCCTGTTGCCCATAGGAATCGGGCCTTGGCGCATAGAAGTGCGCATGCGCGAACTGGCGCTCAAACAGAAGCCGCCGTGCACCCGTGTGTGCATTGACGCTCGCGCGCACATGTGAGAGATGCTGGCGCCAGTGAGTCTATTTAGGCACAGCCAGTAACCAGCCCCAGTGCTGCTTCGTCTTCAGCTCTGTGCATCCTGTTTCCTGAAAACCTGTATCTTGATCCCTGTTACCTATCCGGCTTGTCTTGACCATCCCTTGATCTCCACCTGCACCGACCTTGGCTTGTCCTGTGACCATCCTCCTGTCTTCTCCTTGGCTCCTGTTTGCTGATTCGGCCTTTTGACCTTGGCTTGCCTCCTGACTACGAACCTACCTGCACCCTGCATCCGATTGTCCTAGCCGTGTATGACCCAGCCTGCCTGACCTTGCTTCTTCATTACTGGCATCCGCACCAGCTGCCTGCCTGTCGGTCTTCCTGCTGAAGTCTGCCTCTGTCTTCTCCAGCCCTCCCAGGACTGTCGTCCAGCTACCAGCTAAAGACTCTTGGCACTCGTGCGACTCTGTACCTTGGCGCCTTCTGTTCCCACTATCAGAGGTCCCAAGTCAGAGGTGTAAGGGAGGCCTTGCTCGTCCATTCAGGCTCTTCTACCAGGTACGTGATAGGTAGCAAAGAAAATGCAGGAAATGAGGTGGGCCAACGCCTCATTTGTGAGGAAGTGATCTATCTGGCCCTAAATAAGGGGTTGAGGGGCAAACTCACAAGCAAAATCCACCTGTGTGAGTTGGACCATCCTCCGCCTCCTCCACCTCCTGCCACAACTCCAACACCAGAGCCACAGCCTGGTAGCAAGTGTGGAAGCAAGCGTGTAAGGAAGACAAGAGAGTGATGGCCTGGGTTCAATCTGGTCTGACAAAAGACGCAGGCTGTTGTAAGACCACAGCCTCGGGACATATATGTCATCTGCTGCTGCTCCTGATCTCTCAGAGTCCTGGACCGGATTGTGCTTCTTATTAAATGGACTCCTCAGGCTACAAATTTTGCCTGTCAAATATTTGATGTGTGCCCTGGGGTACAAAGGCTTTGACAATTTCACCAGATTATCCAGCGTTGCCTTCCTCTTTATTTTGTTATGACCCCTAATAAATGTCTATTTTTTTAGCACAAATACTTGGCTATGTGTTTTAGTTCAAAAAGGACAGTTTGTTTGTGAGTAGGTAGGTACATTTCAAAAATACAATGTCAAATTAACAAGGGACACCAACCAATCTCCTTGAGGTTAAAAAATACAAGATAATAAAGGTGTTGTGGTAACTTGACACACAAAATGAGAAAAAATATTATGGAAATCACTAGAAAAAAAAAATCAGGAGATCTGGACCCAAAAAAAGTAGATCACTATAAATTATATATATATAAACATTATTATGGAGATCTAGCGACAAAAAAAAAAAAAAGATTATTCAGGAGATCATGAGAAATAATAAATAAATCAGTTTGTCAGAACTCTGTGTGAATATCAGCAGCAAAACAACTTCATTATTCTGCATTAGAAGATTAAAAACTTTGCATCGTGACAAATATGCTATCTCCATTACGAACGCTAGTTTTACCAGACCAAGCGCTTCCGTCTCGTAATTGATTCAGAGCATGTGTGGCATTTTGTGCGTCGTAATTGTCTACACATGCTTGGAATTTACGACAACGGATTTTGTTGTCGGAAAATTTAAAGACCCAGCTCTCAAATTTTTGTTGTTGGAAACTCCAACAGAAAACGTCCGATGGAGCCTACACGCGGTCGGAATTTCCGACAACAAGCTTACATAGAACATTTGTTGTCAGAAATTCCGATCGTGTGTACTCCGCATTAGTGTTTCATATAGTGAACTTGATTTTGAGTTATTCACTTTAACCACCTCAATACAGGGCACTTACACCCCCTTCCTGCCCAGGCCATTTTTTAGCTTTTGTCACACTTTTAATGACAATTGCACAGTCATACTACACTGTAACCATGTGAAATTGTTATCATTTTCTTCACACAAATAGAGCTTTCTTTTGGTGATATTGAAATCAATCACTCCTAGGTTTTTTATTTTTTCCCCAAAAAAAAAAAAAAGACCAAAAATTTAAGTAATTTTTCTACTTCACTGATGGGCGCTGATGAGGCGGCACTGATGGGCACTGATAGGCTGCACTGATGGGCACTGATGAGGTGGCACTTATGGGCACTGATTAGGTGGCACTGATGAGGAGGCACGAATATGCCGCACTTATGGGAACTGATAGGTGGCGCTGATATGTGGCACTGATGAGCACTGATAGGCGACACTCATGAGTGGCACTAGTGGGCACTGGGCACAGATATGCAGCTCTGGTGGGCACAGATAGGCGGCCCGGATAAGTGGCACTGATGGGCAGCACTGATGGGCATTGATGGGTGGCATAGATAGCCAGCACTGACTGGCATCACTAATGGCCACTGATTGCTGCCACCTGTGGGCACTGATTGCTGGCACTTGTGGGCACAGATTGGTGGCAATTTTGGGCACTGGTTGACACTGATTGCTCACAGTGGTGGGCAATCATTGCTGGCACTGGTGGGCACTTAACTGTAATCAGGGCACTGATGATCAGTGCCCTGATTACATACCTAGCTGTCCCCTGTGAGGAGATGCCGCTGATCGCCTCTCCTCTCCCCACACTCTGTCAGTGTGAGGCGAGGAGCGCCAATTACCGGTATCTCCATGTCCTCCAATTACCGGTATCTCTGTATCTCCATGTGACCAGCTGTAATTGGACACAGCCGATCACATGGTTAAATAGCCATGGCCATGGCTCTTTACACAGATCGGGGTCGCGCCGTGTCCTAGCAACATGGCGCGGCCGCGATTCTGGGTGGACGTCATATGACATCCACCCAGAACAAGAGCCACACCACCCAGCCGTCATTTGATGGTGGGCGGGTGGAAAGTGGTTAAGGTCATCACAGAGGGCAAGAAAGCACTCTTTGGGGTTAATTTAATAAATGCAAATAGACTGTGCAGTTTGCAAAGTGCAGTTGCTTCAGAGTAGGGATGAGGCGAACCCCTCACACCACCAGAACCTGCGAACGGACCGAAAATTCGCACGAACGTTAAAACCCCATTGACGTCTATGGGACTCGAACGTTCGAAATCAAAAGTGCTCATTTTAAAGGCTAATTTGCATGGTATTGTCCTAAAAAGGGTTTGGGGACCCGGGTCCTACCCCAGGGGACATGTATCAATGCAAAAAAAACTTTTAAAAACGGTCGTTTTTTCGGGAGCAGTGATTTTAATGATGCTTAAAGTAAAAAAAAAAAGTGAAATATTCCTTTAAATATTGTACCTGGGGGGTGTCTATAGTATGCCTGTAAAGTGGCGCGTGTTTCCCGTGTTTAGAACAGTCCCTGCACCAAATGTCATTTTTAAAGGAAAAAATCTCATTTAAAACTGCTTGCGGGTTTAATGTAATGTCGGGTCCTGGCAATATGGATGAAAATAAGTGAGACAAATGGCATGGGTACCCCCCAGTCCATTACCAGGCCCTTTGGGTCTTGTATGGATATTAAGGGGAACCCCGCACCCAAATTAAAATAAGGAAAGGTGTGGGGCCACCAGGCCCTATATACTCTGAACAGCAGTATACAGGCGGTGCAAACAAGACAGGGACTGTAGGTTTGTTGTTAAGTAGAATCTGTTTGTCATTTTGAACGGGTACATTTTTAACATGTTTAGCTCCAGCCAAAAAATCTTTTTTAAGCTTTTTGGAAAACATAGGGAAGGGTTATCACCCCTGTGACATTTGTTTTGCTGTCTTTCCTCCTCTTCAGAAGATTTCACCTCAATTTTTGTCCCAATGACAAATGTTTTTTGAAAATTTGTGTTTTTTTGTGGAACAAGGATTGGAAACTATCAGTGGAAAGGAGAAATGTTTTTCCCATATTAACTCTTACAGGAGAGAATTTCCTTTCCTAGGGGTAGATTTCATCTCACTTCCTGTTGTCTCCTTCCGTTTGCAAGTAGGAGTCGTTTGTAAGTTAGATGCTTGAAAGTAGGGGCCTGCCCTATATACTCAGCAGAAATTTGGGCCTTAGGTGTTGTTGTGGCCACAACACTGTAAGCCCTCACAGGGCCCTGCTGTGAAATATTAGATCAAGAATTGTAATTACATGCCCCTGTTGAACAAAGGCAGAAAAATTGGGCCTTTGGTGGTGGTGGTGCTGGTGCCACAACACTGTAAGTCCTCACTCGCTCTTGGTGGGTGCAGAAATGGGCCCTGCTGTGAAATATTAGATCAAGAATTGTAATTACATGCCCCTGTTGAACAAGGGCAGAAAAATTGGTGGTGGTGGTGGTGCTGGTGCCACAACACTGCAACCCCTCACAGACACTCTAGTTGGAACACAGGAACGAGCCCTGCTGCAAAGTATTGCATTAAAAATTGTAATTACACGCCCCTGATAAACAGGGGCAGAAAAATTGGGCCTTAGGCACTGGTGCTGGTGCCACAACACTGCAACCCCTCACAGACACTCTAGTTGGAGCGCAGGAACGAGCCCTGCTGCAAAGTATTGCATCAAAAATTGTAATTACACGCCCCTGTTAAACAGGGGCAGAAAAATTGGGCCTTAGGCACTGGTGGTGGCGCCCAGAACCAAAAATGTTCTTACAAGCTGATGATTGAGGAGGAAGAGGATAATTACTCAGGGATAGTCACTCAGCATCAGCATAGGCAGTCTTTGAAGGGATCTGAGATTTCAAAAAAAAATATTCGGTTACATCAGCATCAGGTGCTTGGTAGCTGGTGGTGATCCAAGACTGATTTATTTTTATGAAGGTCAGTCAATCGACCGAGTCGGTGGACAGACGCCTCCAGCAGCACTGAATGTGCGTTCCGAAAGAACGCTGGATGCAGGACAGGCCAGTAGCTCAATTGCATACTGTGCAAGCTCTGGCTAGTGATCCATCCTCAAGACCCAGTAACCCAGAGGATTTTTGGTGGGAAAGGTGTCCAAGTCTGATCTTGCCCCTAGGTATTCCTGCACCATGTAAAACAGACGCTGGCGATGGTTGCTGGAACCGATCATACCTTGGGGCTGCGGACCAAAAAATTGTCTGAACGCATCGGTCAGACGGCCACCTTCTCCACCGCTCCTTCTTTGACTGACCGAAGCCTCAGCAACACGTTGTCCAGAAACAGGAGTTTGTAACCTCCCAGTCTCTGGGAACGCGTTGCACAGACCTTTCTGCAAGGCCTCCCGAAGATGTTTCATCCTCTGCTCCCTCTGCGATGGCAAGATAAGGTCCGCAACCTTACCCTTGTAACGTGGATCAAGGAGGGTTGCCAGCCAGTATTGGTCCTTCTCCTTGATACCACGAATACAAGGATCCTTACGCAGGCTTTGCAGGATCAGGGAGGCCATGCAGCGTAGGTTTGCTGAGGCATTCGGTCCAGAGTCCTCTGGGTCACTAAGGACGACATGGTCCGCAGCCACCTCCTCCCAGCCACGTACAAGTCCATGTGTTTCTTGGGACTGATCCCTTAAAGACTGCTGCTGATGCTGAGTGCCAGGCTCCACCTCCATACTGACACAATCTTCCTCCTCCTCCTCCTCCTTCTCCTCGTCCTCTTCCTGTGTGATCGGCGGGCATGCAGGAACACTGTCTGGATAAAGGGGGCCTTGAGAGCTAAGGAAGTCCTCCTCTTCCTGCCTCTGTTCTGCCTCAAGTGCCCTGTCCATTATTCCATGCAGCGTGTGCTCCAACAGGTGGACAAGGGGGACAGTGTCACTGATGCATGCACTGTCACTGCTCACCATCCTCGTGGCCTCCTCAAATGGTGAAAGGACAGTGCATGCATCCCTGATCATGGCCCACTGGTGTGGGGGAAAAAAAACAAGCTCCCCTGACCCTGTCCTGGTGCCATAGTCGCACAGGTACTCATTGATGGCACTCTGCTGTGTGTGCAGCCGCTGCAGCATGGCCAACGTTGAGTTCCACCTGGTGGGCATGTCACAGATTAGGCGGTTCTTGGGCAGGTTAAACTCCTGTTGGAGGTCCGTCAGCCGAGCACTGGCATTATATGACCGGCGGAAATGCACACAGACTTTCCTGGCCTGCCTCAGGACATCCTGTAAGCCTGGGTACCTGCCCAAGAACCGCTGCACCACCAAGTTAAGGACGTTAGCCAAACAGGGCACATGGGTCATTTGTCCCTGTCGGAGGGCAGAGAGGAGGTTGGTGCCATTGTCGCAAACCACCATTCCTGCCTTAAGTTAGCTTGGCGTCAACCACCTCTGAACCTGCCCCTGCAGAGCTGACAGAAACTCTGCCCCAGTGTGGCTCCTGTCCCCCAAGCACACCAGCTCAAGCACCGCATGGCATCTTTTGGCCTGCGTACTTGCGTAGCCCCTTGAACAGCTATGGAGCACCGCTGGTTCCGAGGACAAAGCACAGGAAGAGGCCATGGAGGAAGAAGAAGAGGAGGGGGTGGAGGAGAGAGGTGTGTCACAATCATTAGCATTTTGGAGGCGTGGTGGCGGAACAACCTCCAACACTACTGCACCTTGTCCTGCATCCTTCCCAGCTGCCAGCAGAGTCACCCAATGCACCGTAAAACTTAGGTAACGTCCCTGTCCATGCCTGCTGGACCATGAGTCAGCGGTATTATGTACCTTACCGCTGCCTGCCCTGTCCAGCGAGGCATGGACATTGCCTTCCACATGCCGGTAGAGAGCCGGAATCGCCTTCCGTGAGAAAAAGCGTTTGGGTACCTGCCACTGAGGAACCGCACAATCCACAAACTCACAGAAGGGGGCAGAGTCTACCAACTGAAAAGGCAGCAGTTGAAGTGCTAGCAATTTTGCCAAGCTAGCACTCAACTGCTGGGCATGTGGATGGCTGGGAGCAAACTTCTTGAAGGTATAGTGGGGTTGGAAATCTCAGCTGATGAGGAGCAAGGAGAGGTCCTCTTTGTTCTTTGGTGTGGGTCTTTTAGATACGCTTGCCAACAAACTGCATGGCAGGTCAACATATGTCTGGTCAAGCATGTGGTACCCAAGCGGGAGATGTTTTGGCCACGCGAGATACGCTTGAGACATATGTTGCAAATAGCAGCGGTGCGATCTGATGCACTCGTCTCAAAAAAGGCCCACACCAAAGAACTTTTTGAATAACGCGCAGAGACTGCAGCGCCCTGCACATGTGGAGCTTTGGGGTGTGATGCAGTCAATGTGCTGCCCTTAGGCTGGCCCCTGGAGGGCATCCTGCCTCGTTGGTGATGTGCCGCCTCCTCCTCCTCTCTCCTATCAGGCACCCACGTTGAGTCAGTGACCTCATCATCCCCTCCCTCCTCATCACTGGAGCAAACCTGGCAGTATGCTGCAGCAGGGGGAGCATGACTGCCAGATTGCTGTCCTTCTTGGGCACCCCCTCTGTCCGTGCTCATGTTACTGCCTTCATCGAACTCAGTGTCATCATCAGAGCCTTCCAAACGCTGGGCATCCTCCTGGAGCATGTACCCAACACTGTGGTCAAATAGTTTGAGGGACTTCTCAGGAGGACATGGTGGGGCTAGGGAAGGAGTCACTGATGACATTGAGCCGAGGGAAGAGGCCGCTGCTTTGCCAGACAAAGTACCCTGGGCATGGGTGAGAGAGGATGAGGAGGATGAGGACGGCTTTGTCATCCACTCGACCAAGTCTTCCGCATGTTGCGGCTCAACGCGGCCAGCTGCCGAAAAAAAGGCCAAGTGTGTCCCATGGCCACGTGCTGATGAGGATGCACCGTCTCCACGACCAGCACTAGACACAGAGCCTGCTTGCCCTCTCTTATTGGCTTGTACTGATACTGCAGCTAGCAAAATCAACTGCCTGCCTATAGTATGAGAACACCACCAACCTTCTACAGGTAGCTTTAGCTGAACACTGTGAGGTGGACGCACCCCACTAACTTGTAGGTTTAGCTGAACACTGTGAGCAGGACGCACCCCACTAACTTGTAGGTTTAGCTGAACACTGTGAGCAGGACGCACTGCACTAACTGTAAATAGTCTAGCTGCCTGACTGTGGTACTAATAGGATCAAAAGAACACCAGCAATTTTCTTCAGGTAGCTGTATATACTGTAACAAGACAAGTCTGCCTGTCAGTAAGAAGATAACAGGAACGGATCTAGCTGAACACTGTGAGCAGGACGCACCCCACTAACTTGTAGGTTTAGCTGAACACTGTGAGGTGGACGCACCACACTAACTTGTAGGTTTAGCTGAACACCGTGAGGTGGACGCACCCCACTAACTTGTAGGTTTAGCTGAACACTGTGAGCAGGACGCACTGCACTAACTGTAAATACTCTAGATGCCTGACTGTGGTACTAATAGGATCAAAAGAACACCAGCAATTTTCTTCAGGTAGCTGTATATACTGTAACAAGACAAGCCTACCTGTCAGTAAGAAGATAACAGGAACGGATCTAGCTGAACACTGTGAGCAGGACGCACTGCACTAACTTGTAGGTTTGGCTGAACACTGTGAGGTGGACGCACCACACTAACTTGTAGGTTTAACTGAACACTGTGAGCAGGACGCACCCCACTAACTTGTAGGTTTAGCTGAACACTGTGAGCAGGACGCACCCCACTAACTTGTAGGTTTAGCTGAACACTGTGAGCAGGACACACCCCACTAACTTGTAGGTTTAGCTGAACACTGTGAGCAGGACGCACCCCACTAACTTGTAGGTTTAGCTGAACACTGTGAGCAGGACGCACTGCACTAACTGTAAATAGTCTAGCTGCCTGACTGTGGTACTAATAGGATCAAAAGAACACCAGTAATTTTCTTCAGGTAGCTGTATATACTATAACAAGACAAGCCTGCCTGTCAGTAAGAAGATAACAGGAACGGATCTAGCTGAACACTGTGAGCAGGACGCACCCCACTAACTTGTAGGTTTAGCTGAACACTGTGTGCAGGACGCACTGCACTAACTGTAAATAGTCTAGCTGCCTGACTGTGGTACTAATAGGATCAAAAGAACACCAGCAATTTTCTTCAGGTAGCTGTATATACTGTAACAAGACAAGCCTGCCTAGCAGTAAGAAGATAACAGGAACGGATCTAGCTGAACACTGTGAGCAGGACGCACTGCACTAACTGTAAATAGTCTAGATGCCTGACTGTGGTACTAATAGGATCAAAAGAACACCAGCAATTTTCTTCAGGTAGCTGTATATACTGTAACAAGACAAGCCTACCTGTCAGTAAGAAGATAACAGGAACGGATCTAGCTGAACACTGTGAGCAGGACGCACTGCACTAACTTGTAGGTTTAGCTGAACACTGTGAGGTGGACGCACCACACTAACTTGTAGGTTTAACTGAACACTGTGAGCAGGACGCACCCCACTAACTTGTAGGTTTAGCTGAACACTGTGAGCAGGACGCACCCCACTAACTTGTAGGTTTAGCTGAACACTGTGAGCAGGACACACCCCACTAACTTGTAGGTTTAGCTGAACACTGTGAGCAGGACGCACCCCACTAACTTGTAGGTTTAGCTGAACACTGTGAGCAGGACGCACTGCACTAACTGTAAATAGTCTAGCTGCCTGACTGTGGTACTAATAGGATCAAAAGAACACCAGTAATTTTCTTCAGGTAGCTGTATATACTATAACAAGACAAGCCTGCCTGTCAGTAAGAAGATAACAGGAACGGATCTAGCTGAACACTGTGAGCAGGACGCACCCCACTAACTTGTAGGTTTAGCTGAACACTGTGTGCAGGACGCACTGCACTAACTGTAAATAGTCTAGCTGCCTGACTGTGGTACTAATAGGATCAAAAGAACACCAGCAATTTTCTTCAGGTAGCTGTATATACTGTAACAAGACAAGCCTACCTGTCAGTAAGAAGATAACAGGAACGGATCTAGCTGAACACTGTGAGCAGGACGCACTGCACTAACTTGTAGGTTTAGCTGAACACTGTGAGGTGGACGCACCACACTAACTTGTAGGTTTAACTGAACACTGTGAGCAGGACGCACCCCACTAACTTGTAGGTTTAGCTGAACACTGTGAGCAGGACGCACCCCACTAACTTGTAGGTTTAGCTGAACACTGTGAGCAGGACACACCCCACTAACTTGTAGGTTTAGCTGAACACTGTGAGCAGGACGCACCCCACTAACTTGTAGGTTTAGCTGAACACTGTGAGCAGGACGCACTGCACTAACTGTAAATAGTCTAGCTGCCTGACTGTGGTACTAATAGGATCAAAAGAACACCAGTAATTTTCTTCAGGTAGCTGTATATACTATAACAAGACAAGCCTGCCTGTCAGTAAGAAGATAACAGGAACGGATCTAGCTGAACACTGTGAGCAGGACGCACCCCACTAACTTGTAGGTTTAGCTGAACACTGTGTGCAGGACGCACTGCACTAACTGTAAATAGTCTAGCTGCCTGACTGTGGTACTAATAGGATCAAAAGAACACCAGCAATTTTCTTCAGGTAGCTGTATATACTGTAACAAGACAAGCCTGCCTAGCAGTAAGAAGATAACAGGAACGGATCTAGCTGAACACTGTGAGCAGGACGCACTGCACTAACTGTAAATAGTCTAGCTGCCTGACTGTGGTACTAATAGGATCAAAAGAACACCAGCAATTTTCTTCAGGTAGCTGTATATACTGTAACAAGACAAGCCTGCCTGTCAGTAAGAAGATAACAGGAACGGATCTAGCTGAACACTGTGAGCAGGACGCACTGCACTAACTGTAAATAGTCTAGCTGCCTGACTGTGGTACTAATAGGATCAAAAGAACACCAGTAATTTTCTTCAGGTAGCTCTAAATACTGTAACAAGACAAGCCTGCCTGTCAGTAGGAAGATAACAGGAACGGATCTAGCTAAACTGAATACAGTGTATATATATATATATATATGCAACACCTGGGATCCATATATATATACACAATACACTGTAAGTGCAGCTAACTGACTGACTGTTCTGCCTAATCTATCTAACTCAAATCAAATGTCACTGTCTGTCTCTCTCTCTCTCTCAATGAACACCGGAACACACACTACACAGGGCCGCCGTGCAGGCGGCCTTATATAGTTAGTGTGGGGCGTGTACTAAATCCCCTGAGCCATAATTGGCCAAAGCCTCCTTGGCTTTGGCCAATTACGGCTCTCTGTTCAGGCGGCGCTGTGATTGGCCAAGCATGCGGGTCATAGTGCATGCTTGGCCAATCATCAGCCAGCAATGCACTGTGATGCCGCAGTGAATTATGGGCCGTGACGCGCCAGACAAATTTGGCGCGAACGACCCATATCGTTCGCAATTCGGCGAACGACCGAACAGCTCATCCCTACTTCAGAGCTTAGTAAATGAGGTAAGGCTCCTTGCCCAATCATGTACAAGGAACAGGGCTGGGACAAGGGGTGGGCTGGAGGGGCGGCTGCCCTGGGCACTGTGGTATAGTGAGGTGGGGGGAACCACAAGGAGATTGGGGGGAGGGGATTTGTGTTGGGAGGGGCAATTTGGGGGGCAGCAGGAGGCAAGAATTGTTCTAGGAGGGGAAATTCAGGGCTGTGTTCTACAAGTGATGATTTAGGGGAAATTGTGTTGGGAAGGGGGAAGAGGATATGTGCTAGGAGAGGGGATTTGGGGGGGGGGTTGTGCTAGAAGAGGTCATAGGGTAGAGGTGGGAGGGGAATTGTTCTAGGAGGGGACTTTTTTTTGAGGGGGGGATTTGTGTTAGCAGGAGAAATTATAGGATGGAAGGATTTGAGCTAGGAGGGGGGATTTGGTGGGTCTGTGCTAGAAGAGGTGATATGGAAGAGGAGGAAGGGGAATTGTGCTAGAAGGGGAAATTGTTTTTGGGGGGGATTTGTACTAGGAGAGGGGGTTTGAAGTGTGCGTGTGTGGGGGTGGGGGGAGTGGCAGAGGATGTATTCTCAGAGAGGAAACTGGAGGGATTTACAGGGTAGATGATTTGTGTTACAAGGGGTGATTTTTGGGGGGCATTTATGTTGGGGGGATTTCAGCAGGGGAAGCAGATTTGTGCTGGAAGCAAGGGGAATTTATGCTTTGAGGATAAGCATACAGATTAGTGCCCAATTTTTATTTTTTTTGGGGGGGGGAGGTTTGCTGACACATAATGCTCTTACATCTTGGGGGAGGGGGCACAGTTTGGCATGTTTGCCCTGGGCTCTAGAAGATCTTGTCCCAGCGCTGTCAAGGAAAATAAAAAAAATGCATTTTTGCTTGCACGTGATTGTATGTATTGCTCTGGATGAACAGCACTTTGCAAAGTGCACAGTCTTTTCCCCTTTAGTCAATCAACACCATTACATCTGAAGGAAAATAAACGTAATCTCAAAATACGAAAAGCTGTGAATATGTAAAATAGACTTTCTCAAGAGGTGGTTCTGGCTAGCTCACTAGATTGTTTAAAGAAAGGCCTGGATTCCTTCCTAAATGCACATAATATACAGTAACTGAATACTAACATTTGTAGGTAAAGTTGATCCAGGGAATATTCGATTGACTCTTGAGGGATCAGGAAGGATTTTTCCCCCTGCTGGAGCAAATTGGATCATGCTTTATTGGGGGGTTCGTCTTCCTCTGGGTCAACTGTGGGCATTGGATAATGTATATGGAGGTTTTCTAGTTGAGTGTGTTGTTTTCTATATTTTTTCAACCAGAATAACGATGTAACTAAGTATGTAAAGCCAACGGATTTTTTTTTTTTATCTCAAATTTTTTTCATTTTGAAGTATCAATGTCATATATAAGCAGAACATTGGTGAAACAGAAGAGATACCTTATGATACAATGGAAGTGTAGCTCCAGAGGAGCTAGTGTGAAATTGGAGAGCCATCTAAAGAACATTTCAGAGAATTAATCGGCATATAGCGTAACCAGAAAAGAATTTATGAAGCCAATAAATGAACTGGTGTCATCCTGTGGGCCACTTTGGGCCTCTGAGACACGTCAAGTCATATATTGCCGTAGAGAGATCACGTCGGTCTGGGGGAGACCCCTTCTACGCCCGGCACCCCCAAGGGGATCAATCTGTGCCAGGAGGGGTGACTCTAACCCCCGACTTTAACCCCTATCTCACCACGGAACAGCAGTAAATTTACAATATTATGGCTACTCGCATAGGCAAAAAATAACTGTAACTTTAATTTTCAAATAAACCTCTGTAACGTAACACATTTGGGTGTCATAGTATGGAGAGAATGGGATAGAATAGGTAGTAGGAAGAAAGAAATATGTAGAGAAAGAGAAAGTAGGAAGAGTGGGGTTTGTCCATCATCAGTTTTTAGCAACAGATCAGTCTGGCTTAGCACTAGGGAGGAGGGGGATGCCTTCGAATGGGAGTAGAGATCTTTGGGATCACGGCATTGAGGATAATCACCATCGGGGTCTAGGGACCTGGCATCCAGCGAGATTGTCGATAATTTTGAAGATTTTTCTCCAAAAAGGGCGTATTCTGGGACATTCCCACCAAATGTGGGCCATTGTTCCCGAAAGTTGGCAACCTCTAAAGCAGGGATATGCAATTAGCGGACCTCCAGCTGTTGCAAAACTACAAGTCCCATCATGTCTCTGTCTCTGGGTGTCATGCTTGTGCTGTCAGAGTCTTGCTATGCCTCATGGGACTTGTAGTTCTGGAACAACTGGAGGTCTGCTAATTGCATATCCCTGCTCTAAAGCATAGTAGGTCTGCCGAGGGATACATAGAGACCAATCTGAAGGGTGTGCAATACCACTAGAAATCACTTTCAGGCTGGCCTCTGTGAGGGATGTATTTAAACTACCCTTAAAAGATTTAAAACAAGCTGCCTACCAGGTCTCCAGTTTCCAGCGGAATTGGAGGTCCAACTCCCAGGAGGTCATGAAGGAGGATTTGGAGGCAGGAAGCACCAGTGACGAGTAGATAATCAAGATCCCTCCCCTCTGTTCCATGTCCTGTCCGCACCAGTTCGTTCACAGTGAACCTAGGCGGAAGTGTTTTTTGCGAGCAGATTGAGTGTAAAAATTGTGAAATTTTTCGGAATCTGAAGTGTTCTGAGGCGTGTAAATCCAACTTATTGATGCAATGATTGAGGGAAAGAGGGCCTGAGGGAGTGTAGAAATGTCCGATTCGGTACAGCCCCTTGTCCCACCACCAGTTAAATGCTAATATGTAGGGATGAGCCGAATACTCCCCTGTTCGGTTCGCACCAGAACATGCGAACAGGAAAAAAGTTTGTTCGAACACGCGAACACCGTTAAAGTCTATGGGACACGAACATGAATAATCAAAAGTGCTAATTTTAAAGGCTTATAGGCAAGTTATTGTCATAAAAAGTGTTTGGGGACCTGGGTCCTGCCTCAGGGGACATGGATCAATGCAATAAAAAGTTTTAAAAACAGCCGTTTTTTTCAGGAGCAGTGATATTAATAATGCTTAAAGTCAAACAATAAAAGTGTAATATCTCTTTAAATTTCGTAGCTCAGGGGTGTCTATAGTATGCCTGTAAAGGGGCGCATGTTTCCCGTGTTTAGAACAGTCTGACAGCAAAATTACATTTCGAAAGAAAAAACCCATTTAAAACTACCCGCGGCTATTGCATTGCCGACAATACACATAGAAGTTCATTGATGAAAACGGCATGGGAATTCCCCACAGGAAACCCTGAACCAAAATTTTAAAAAAAATGACGTGGGAGTCCCCCCCTGGATATTAAGGGGAACCCCAGCCAAAATAAAAAAAAATGACGTGGGGTTCCCCCTAAATTCCATACCAGACCCTTCAGGTCTGGTATGGATTTTAAGGGGAACCCCGCGCCAAAAAAAAAAAAAATGGCGTGGGGTCCCCCCAAAGATCCATACCAGACCCTAATCCCAGCACGCAACCTGGCAGGCCACAGGAAAAGAGGGTGAATGAGAGTGCGCCCCCCTCCCCCCTAAACCGTACCAGGCCACATGCCCTCAACATTGGGAGGGTGCTTTGGGGTAGCCCCCCAAAAAAACCTTGTCCCCATGTTGATGAGGACAAGGGCCTCATCCCCACAACCCTGGCTGGTGGTTGTGGGGGTCTGCGGGGGGGAGTTTATTGGAATCTGGAAGCCCCTTTAACAAGGGGACCCCCAGATCCCGCCCCCCCCCTGTGGGAAATGGTAAGGGGGTACTTACCCCTACCATTTCACTAAAAAACTGTCAAAAATGTTAAAAATGACAAGAGACAGTTTTTGACAATTCCTTTATTTAAATGCTTCTTCTTTCTTCATCTTCCTTCATTTTCTTTTTCTGGTTCTTCTGGCTCTTCTGGTTCTTCCTCCGGCGTTCTCGTCCAGCATCTCCTCTGCAGCATCTTCTATCTTCTTCTCCTCGGGCCGCTCCGCACCCATGGCATGGGGGGAGGCTCCCGCTGTGTGACGGCGTCTCCTCGTCTGACGGTTCTTAAATAATGGGGGGCGGGGCCACCCGGTGACCCCGCTCCCCTCTGACGCACGGTGACTTGACGGGACTTCCCTGTGACGTCACGGGGAATGCCACAGGGAAGTCCCGTCATGTCCCGTGCGTCAGTGGGGGCGGGGTCACCGGGTGGCCCCGCCCCCCGTTATTTAACCACTTGCCGACCGCCTCACGCCTATATACGTGAGCAGAATGGCGCGGGCAGGCAAAATCACGTACCTGGTACGTGATTGCCTTCCCGCGGGCGGGGGGTCCGATCGGACCCCCCCCGGTGCCAGCTGCGGTCGGCATTTGGCTGGGAGAAGTGAGAGACGAGGGGGAGGCCATCCGATCGTGGCCCCCACCTCACGATCGCTCCCAGCCAATGAGAAACATCCTCTGCCTCTGTATAGTACACAGAGGCAGAGGATGTGATGTCATCTCTCCTCGGCTCGGGAGTTTCCGTTCCGGCCCGAGGAGAGACGACATGTAAGTAAGTGCACAACACACACACAACACAGTAGAACATGCCAGGCACACTAAACACCCCGATCCCCCCCCCCCCGATGGCCCCCCGATCCCCCCCCAATCACCCCCCCTGTCACAAACTGACACCAAGCAGGTTTTTTTTTTTTTTTTTTTTTTTTCTGATTGCTGCATAGTGTCAGTTTGTGACAGTTACAGTGTTAGGACAATTAGGGTTAGCCCCCTGTAGGTCTAGGGTACCCCCCTAACCCCCCCTAATAAAGTTTTAACCCCTTGATCACCCCCCGTCACCAGTGTCACTAAGCGATCATTTTTCTGATCGCTGTATTAGTGTCACTGGTGATGCTAGTTAGTGAGGTAAATATTTAGGTTCGCCGTCAGCGTTTTATAGCGACAGGGACCCCCATATACTATCTAATAAATGTTTTAACCCCTTGATTGTCCCCTAGTTAACCCTTTCACCACTGATCACCGTATAACTGTTACGGGTGACGCTGGTTAGTTAGTTTATTTTTTATAGTGTCAGGGCACCCGCCGTTTATTACCGAATAAAGGTTTAGCCCCCTGATCGCCCGGCGGTGATATGCATCGCCCCAGGCAGCGTCAGATTAGCGCCAGTACCGCTAACACCCACGCACGCAGCATACGCCTCCCTTAGTGGTATAGTATCTGAACGCATCAATATCTGATCCGATCAGATCTATACTAGCGTCCCCAGCAGTTTAGGGTTCCCAAAAATGCAGTGTTAGCGGGATCAGCCCAGATACCTGCTAGCACCTGCGTTTTGCCCCTCCACCCAGCCTAGCCCAGCCCACCCAAGTGCAGTATCGATCGATCGATCACTGTCACTTACAGAACACTAAACGCATAACTGCAGCGTTCGCAGAGTCAGGCCTGATCCCTGCGATCGCTAACAGTTTTTCTGGTAGCGTTTTGGTGAACTGGTAAGCACCAGCCCCAGGCAGCGTCAGATTAGCGCCAGTACCGCTAACACCCACGCACGCAGCATACGCCTCCCTTAGTGGTATAGTATCTGAACGCATCAATATCTGATCCGATCAGATCTATACTGGCGTCCCCAGCAGTTTAGGGTTCCCAAAAACGCAGTGTTAGCGGGATCAGCCCAGATACCTACTAGCACCTGCGTTTTGCCCCTCCGCCCGGCCCAGCCCAGCCCACCCAAGTGCAGTATCGATCGATCACTGTCACTTACAGAACACTAAACGCATAACTGCAGCGTTCGCAGAGTCAGGCCTGATCCCTGCGATTGCTAACAGTTTTTTTGGTAGCGTTTTGGTGAACTGGCAAGCGCCAGCGGCCTAGTACACCCCGGTCGTAGTCAAACCAGCACTGCAGTAACACTTGGTGACGTGGCGAGTCCCATAAGTGCAGTTCAAGCTGGTGAGGTGGCAAGCACAAGTAGTGTCCCGCTGCCACCAAAAAGACAAACACAGGCCCGTCGTGCCCATAATGCCCTTCCTACTGCATTCGCCAATCCTAATTGGGAACCCACCGCTTCTGCAGCGCCCGTACTTCCCCCATTCACATCCCCAACCAAATGCAGTCGGCTGCATGAGAGGCATTTTTATGTCCTCCCGAGTACCCCTACCCAACAAACCCCCCCAAAAAGATGTTGTGTCTGCAGCAAGCGTGGATATAGGCGTGACACACGCTATTATTGTCCCTCCTGTCCTGACAATCCTGGTCTTTGCATTGGTGAATGTTTTGAACGCTACCATTCACTAGTTGAGTATTAGCGTAGGATACAGCATTCCACAGACTAGGCGCACTTTCACAGGGTCTCCCAAGATGCCATCGCATTTTGAGAGACCCGAACCTGGAACCGGTTACAGTTATAAAAGTTACAAGTTTGCAAAAAAAACACAAACAAAAATAAAAAAAATAGTTGTTTTATTCTCTCTCTCTATTCTCTCTCTATTGTTCTGCTCTTTTTTACTGTATTCTATTCTGCAATGTTTTATTGTTATTATGTTTTATCATGTTTGCTTTTCAGGTATGCAATTTTTTATACTTTACCGTTTACTGTGCTTTATTGTTAACCATTTTTTGGTCTTCAGGTACACCATTCACGACTTTGAGTGGTTATACCAGAATGATGCCTGCAGGTTTAGGTATCATCTTGGTATCATTCTTTTCAGCCAGCGGTCGGCTTTCATGTAAAAGCAATCCTAGCGGCTAATTAGCCTCTAGACTGCTTTTACAAGCAGTGGGAGGGAATCCCCCCCCCACCGTCTTCCGTGTTTTTCTCTGGCTCTCCTGTCTCAACAGGGAACCTGAGAATGCAGCCGTGATTCAGCCAGCTGACCATAGAGCTGATCAGAGACCAGAGTGGCTCCAAACATCTCTATGGCCTAAGAAACCGGAAGCTACGAGCATTTTATGACTTAGATTTCGCCGGAAGTAAACAGCGCCATTGGGAAATTGGGGAAGCATTTTATCACACCGATCTTGGTGTGGTCAGATGCTTTGAGGGCAGAGGAGAGATCTAGGGTCTAATAGACCCCAATTTTTTCAAAAAAGAGTACCTGTCACTACCTATTGCTATCATAGGGGATATTTACATTCCCTGAGATAACAATAAAAATGATTTAAAAAAAAAAAAAAATGAAAGGAACAGTTTAAAAATAAGATAAAAAAGCAAAAAAATAATAAAGAAAAAAAAAAAAAGCACCCCTGTCCCCCCTGCTCTCGCGCTAAGGCGAACGCAAGCGTCGGTCTGGCGTCAAATGTAAACAGCAATTGCACCATGCATGTGAGGTATCACCGCGAAGGCCAGATCGAGGGCAGTATTTTTAGCAGTAGACCTCCTCTGTAAATCTAAAGTGGTAACCTGTAAAGGCTTTTAAAGGCTTTTAAAAATGTATTAATTTTGTTGCCACTGCACGTTTGTGCGCAATTTTAAAGCATGTCATGTTTGGTATCCATGTACTCGGCTTAAGATCATCTTTTTTATTCCATCAAACATTTGGGCAATATAGTGTGTTTTAGTGCATTAAAATTTAAAAAAGTGTGTTTTTTCCACAAAAAATGCGTTTGAAAAATCGCTGCGCAAATACCGTGTGAAAAAAAAAAAATGAAACACTCACCATTTTAATCTGTAGGGCATTTACTTTAAAAAAATATATAATGTTTGGGGGTTCAAAGTAATTTTCTTGCAAAAAAAAATAATTTTTTCACGTAATCAAAAAGTGTCAGAAAGGGTTTTGCCTTCAAGTGGTTAGAAGAGTGGATGATGTGTGACATAAGCTTCTAAATGTTGTGCATAAAATGCCAGGACAGTTCAAACCCCCCCCCAAATGACCCCATTTTGGAAAGTAGACACCCCAAGCTATTTCCTGAGAGGCATGTCGAGTCCATGGAATATTTTATATTGCGACACAAGTTGCGGGAAAGAGACAAATTTTTTTTTTTTTTTTTTTTTTTGCACAAAGTTGTCACTAAATGATATATTGCTCAAACATGCCATGGGGATATGTGAAATTACACCCCAAAATACATTCTGCTGCTTCTCCTGAGTACGGGGATACCACATGTGTGGGACTTTTTGGGAGCCTAGCTGTGCACGGGACCCCGAAAACCAAGCACCGCCTTCACAGTTTCGGAGGCCATGGAATGCCCAGGTGGCACAAAACCCCCCAAAATGACCCCATTTTGGAAAGTAGACACCCCAAGCTATTTGCTGAGAGGTATAGTGAGTATTTTGCAGACCTCACTTTTTGTCACAAAGTTTTGAAAATTGAAAAAAGAAAAAAAAAATTTTTTTCTGGTCTTTCTTCATTTTCAAAAACAAATGAGAGCTGCAAAATACTCACCATGCCTCTCAGCAAATAGCTTGGGGTGTCTACTTTCCAAAATGGGGTCATTTGGGGGGGTTTTGTGCCACTGATTTCTGTGTAAATGACACTGGCAGTGAAGGGGTTAACAACTAGGGGGCTAGGGAGGGGTTAAGTATGTCCTGGGAGTGTTTCTAACTGTGGGGGGTGGCTACGTGTGACACGTCACTGATCTCTGCTCCCAAAAACAGGGAGCAGAGATCAGTGACACTGTCACTAGGCAGAATGGAGAGATGCTTATTTACATTAGCATCTCCCCGTTCGTCCTCTCCGTGAGGCGATCACGGGTATCCCCGCGGTGATCGAGTCAACAGGACCCGTGTCCTGATGGCGGCACGCATGCAATGGCATGGCGGCAAATTTAAAGGGACGTACGGGTACGCCCATTTGCCCAGTCGTGCCATTCTGCAGATGTACATCGGTGTGCGCTGGACGGGAACCGGTTAAAAGTCGATGTCTACCCCTTTGGTTTTATTTTCTGCATTTGCTAGGAAAAATCTAGGAACGTGAGCATGTAGAAATGTAAGACTGTACCGAACCGTAAAATGAGTCTCCTGAAGCATAACTATGTCCAGGTTCATAGACTTATAAGAATTAAAAAATTTCCTGCGTTTGAGAGGAGAGTTTATGCTTTGCCCATTGTGGGAGGTGACCCCTAGGGTGTTTTGTGTGGAGCTAGCCATAGGAACAAAGGTGAGGGGTGTAGATGCATCCACTGTCACTTACCGAGGGAAGTCTTCTCCAGTGTATGCGTGTGGTGGGAGTTTTCCATTGGAGCATTAGGAGTTCAGTGCAATTAGGAAGCCAGGATCAATGTCTATCTGCAGGTGATAAAATTGTTAGAAGGTGCACAATAGACAGGAGGTGGAGAGATAGATAGAGAAAGAAGAGAAGTAGGAGAGGGAGACTTCTCCCTAAAAAGGAAACTGACCCCGGGAGGGGGGGAAGGGATCCCTGGGAGCCATCTTACACCAATAAAGGGTAGGTTATTCGAGCTAAATAGTCTCTGATTTCCTATTCCTCAAAGACCTGGAGGGATTCATGGGATAGGAGAAGGCACATGGGCACCACCCCAGTCCAGTGAAAAAACAACATTATAGTTGTGTCAAAAGTAAAATAATCATAAAGAGGCAAAAAAAAAAAACAACCAGGAACATGAACTATTTAGAAGAGTAACATTAATAGTAAATAAATTGACCCTGAGACTTTTCCCCAAAGGGGATCTCCCTCCCCATTGATACCTATATATTTGTTAAGGTGAAGGGAGTGATGCGGTGGTGAAAAGAGAGATAAATGAGAGGGGGGGAGGTGAGAGGTGGGAAAAGGAAAAGGAGAGGTGGGGGGGGGAGGGGAGAAATAAGGGGAGGGGGGAGAAGGCCAGGTGTATCAGGAAGCAGAGGAAATGATCAGTAGCGTGAATGACAATAGTCAGTTCTGTAAAGGGAACCTGTCCTGAAATTTCAAGGAGTTGTCTGTGAGGACACTAGTTGCAGGAAGCGACTGATGAACTGGACCACATGTTTAAAACTGTCTGAGAGCCGTAGAAGGGGAAAAAGGGTCAAGACTCCAAACTGAAAGATTAACCAAATTCAAGTGTCAAATAATCTAACATTAAGTTAGATAGGTTAGAAGGCCTTTACAGGTGGGGGGCGATCAGGGAGGGCCATTGTTCCCAGATCTTCGTGCCTTTGTCTTGTTTTAGAGGTGGGGTTGAAGGGCTTGTGGGTGGTGGTCTCTTGGTGAATGCTGAAGAGGAGGATGACGTTTCCATGTCTGATTCTTGGGATATTATTTTCAGGCTTAGGAGGAGTTTTGCTCCTGTTGAGAATTTGAAGAAGGCCTGGTTCTGGCCTTTGTATCAGAATTCCACTGCAAACAGGAACGACCACTTGTATTTTATGTCCTTCTGGGCCAGAGCAGATAGTAATGGCTTCCAAGGTGCGCCTGCCTTGGATGGTGGAAGGTGATAGATCAGTGAAAATCTGCACTGAGTGGCCTTGGCAGGTCACTTGGGGCATGGCTTGGGCTTGCTTCATGACCGCTTCTTTTAGTGCATAGTAGTGGGGTTTGACTATTATGTCTCTGGGGGAGCCATCCTTCCTGGGGGGTCCCAGGGCTCTGTGGGCTCTATCAAGCTCTAGACGCTGTTGCTGTATGTTCAGCATCAGGGTTTTTATTAGGTCTTGGGTTGCCGACTTTACATCCATAATTGATTCTGGTAGGCCCCTGATTCTGAAATTGTACCATCTGGATCTATTTTCCAGGTCATCTATGCGCGATAAGGCAGTGTCTAGTTGATCATGAAGGGTTTGTATTAGATCTGAGTTTTGGTTAGAAACTGCCGCGGTTTGCTCCAGTTTGTTTTCAATTGCTTCCATCCCGGAGTCTATGTTTTGCAGATCTGATTTTATGTCCCCCGTGATTTTGGCTGCTGTAGTGGTCAATCCCCTTTCTAGGAGGGCTGACAATTTGTGATATAGATCCGCTGCAATAAAGCTGTGATCCTGGGAATGCAGGCCTGGAGTGGTAAAGTCAGTGTAGCGAGGCCTGTTAGGCCCCGCAGGGGAGAAAGCCTGGTCACTGAGTGTATGGCTGATGAGGGGTTCTGTGGAGGTAGGGGAGGGTGTCACAGTCTGTTGGCAGCTCCCATGAGTGAGAGAGGTGTAGGTCAAAGTGGCTTAGGTGAGCACTTGCCTGTGGTCTGAGGCTCTTTCCATGCTAGGAGCATGAGGCTGAGTTCCAGCAGTGGCCGTGGCGGACATCTTGATACACCCGGCCCGGGTGGAGGCTTAAAAATGCGGCCCTAGGTCTCGGAGGACAGATAAGTTTCTCATCCAGGGGTGTTCCCTGGTAGTTAGGGAAACCTGTGTGCTGCCCTGGAGCATGCCATGAGGTGCTGTAGGTGCCATCTTGGATCTCTCGTGCATGCGCACTCCAACTTATTTTTTTTTAGTTTTTAATAAAGTAGGGATGTCAGTTTTTTTCTGTCAGTTTCCCTTTGAAGAGATTCACTCCCTGTATGAATATTAAGGGGAACCCCGCACCCCCCAAAAAAATCATGTAACATCAGAAGGGGGCGGGGTCACCTGTTTAGGTCACCGGGTGGCCCCACCCTCAGCTATATAACAGCTGTCATCACAAAGAGGCTTTAGTCAGCGGGAGCCTCCCACGGAGGCAGAGTTTTTTCTGTTTTTTTTATCGGGTCATCAGACATTGTGATCGAAGATGAATGGAGATTGCGGGACAGAGAGAGCGCCCCCCTTTGGGTCTGGTATGGATATTAAGGGGAACCCCAAATCCAAATTTTAAAAAAAAATTACGTGGGGGTCCCCCAAAATCCAAACTAGGCCCTTCAGGTCTGATATGGATATTAAGGGGAACCCTGCACCAAAATGTTTTCAAAATAATGGCGTTGGGCCTCCCCAAAATCCAGACCAGGCTCTTCAGGTCTGGTATGGATTTTAAGGGGAACATCAAGCCAAAATAAAAAGAAATGGTGTAGGGCCCCCCAAAAAATCCATACCAGACCCTTATCCGAAAAAAACAGGGAGAGGGATGTGCAGACCTGAGTGTAGTATTAAAATGACTGGCAAGCCCATTGAAATCCTAAGAGGGAAACTGCAGCCCCAAGCATGCCCAGCTGAAGGGGAGGGAGAGAGAGTCAGGCTATGGGTGGCAAGTGACATGCTGCATCTGGTGGCAGGCAATGGTGGAAAGTGGCACTCTGCATCCGGTGGCAGGCGACGGTGGCAAATGGCACTCTGCATCTTGTGGCAGGCGACGGTGGCACTCTGCATCTGATGGCCGGCGATGGTGGCAAGTGACAAGCTGCATCTGGTGGCAGGTGACGGTGGCACGCTGCATCTGGTGGCAGGAGATGTGGCATGCTGCATCTGGTGGCAGGCGATGGTGGCAAGTGACAAGCTGCATCTGGTGGCAGGCGACGGTGGCACGCTACATCTGGTGGCAGGCAACAGTGGCATGCTGCATCTGGTGGCAAGTGACAAGCTCAGGGTTCCCACTGATTCTGCGTTATGGTGAGTTGAACTATTTCATTAAATATTACAATACTGACACCATACCAAGCATGGAGGCGGGATGATTTGAGTGCTACCACGTCTTTTGGAAGGATTATTTTATTTACCTTGATCAGTGTTAGAAATGCTGAAGGAGCCAACGGGAGCTGCAGACTTTTACTGCATTTGAGTTCTTTATTCCTTGTTTCCAAATCCCTACATTGCTAGGTAGTAGAGCTGTGATTAGTTAATGCTGGTAAAATTCAGGATGTTGTTGGCATGCTTGCAGTTTAGGCTTACTAAAACAACTGTAAACTCAAAAATTTAGAATTACCGGTGATAATCTATTGAGCATTATCCTTGGGTGTTGTGCCATTGACTCATTACCATAGAAACATTTGTAAAGCAGAGGAAGATGACCACGCCCATGTGGGGGCACCAAAAAAAATGTCTTCACCCAGGCATCTGTGACCGTAGGATCAGCCCTGCCTCTTGCAATTCTCTGAATAGCAGGACTCTAGGAGAGGGAGGAGTAGGACTGGCAAGCATTCAAGTATGCTGACAAGAGAGCAAAGTAAGCAGAGGGATGACCACATAGATCTAATACTTCTCCTTCACTGTCTATTCAGTTGACTCAGGGTGAAGAGAGGAAACCAATGCATTTGTTTTACAGTGTAATTTTGGGAATGGATGGACAATACAAATCTTTTGGCACGTTAAACAGTTTACTTACTGTATATGTATCTCCTCTGTGTTTTTGGCTGTTTGCTTGAAGTTCAGCTTTAAACAATCTAAATCCCAACTTTGGGAAATCTTAAAAGTATTCCTTGCGGTGGGGTTGCAAGGGTTAACTACTTATTTTGTCTGGGGGAGGCGGGAAGCTATTCTACTTGCCTGATCCTCTGCTCCCCCCACTAATGGTGCTCCCCTATGCTCTGGTTACTAACCCTGCATTGGTCTTGAGGATGTCAAGATCTCAGATTGCTTGAGCATGGGGGAGAAGCAGGGATTGGTCTAGCAGCATGGATGAGCAGAGGACAGCACAGATAAATCTTTGTTTAAAATGTCCTGAATTTGGAATTTAAAGGGATATTAAAAGAAAAAACAAAAAGGTAATATATTGCAGCTTACCAATCATTAGATGTGGTGGCTGCCTCAGTTTGTTTTTTCCTTCTGTTTTAACCTGGTGAGCTGGCCAGTAATACACCTACCAGAGTACCCCCACTCTGGATGAAGAAGAACAGGGGACACCTTTTGGACAGTAGCATTGTCAGTCTGGGTGGAGGGTAGTGTTTGATGCATGTGTGGCATGGAATGGGATGATGTAATTTCTGGGAGTTTTTCAGTCAGGCTTCATGAGGTACATAAATGGCTTATCCCTATAGCAGGGGCATTATTGGCCAAAGCTGCACATTTTATTTCTTTATCTACAGGTGCTCTATACCTACATAGGCAGGGTTTTGGTAAAGGTGAACTATACCTTTAAATTATACCCACAGTGAAGTGATCTGTGCACATTTCTTCCCTGTTCTTTACAGATCTGTAAAATAAATGGTTAAAAAGGGAGAAGCTATTGCTGTGCTCTCTGAGAATGCTCTAAAAAAACAGTGTCAGGGGTGTATGAAATATATTTGTATTTTATACAAAGTTATAAAACAATAGTTTTAAAAAAAATGTGTAATATAAGTAGAACGATAGATATATATTGCTTCTCCACCCTATTCCTTGTTACAGTTATTTACTGCTGACCTAGGACTAATCACAGTGTTGCCATTGACTTAAATAGAACCCTTTTCTTCACCACTTAGAAATATATATAAATGATTCTCAGGGGGAATATGATATTTTCTAAATGAGTACAGGAATGTGAGAATTCAGTATAATCTCATTAAAACCAACATGCAGACACCTCCACCATTTTATAAACTGCACTGGCTTCCCATCAAGAGGTCAAGCCAAAAGCTATAGGATGTCTGAAATGTGTTGCTATATGAGCTGCCAATCTAGTATCCAGCAAGCTGCTGTTCTCCTCCTCCTCATAGCCTATATTAAACAACGTTTTACCCACTGAGTCATAAACAAGTCTCCTGTGGTAAGATCCATCTTAGAAATCTAAAGAACATTTGGTAGCCATAATGTCTACAAGTGAGAGCCACTGTACAAATGAGAACGGAGATGTATTTATTTTAATGAGGCTGATGTTACATATAAGCAGAGCTGAGAATTATACCAGCATCTCTATTAAACATGAGCTCCCGCCCTGCTCTCGCTTCAGCTTACACTTGCTTTTTCTTCTTTTTGCATTTCTCTCTTCTTCCTTCTTGGGAAGGTCAGTGAATGTGTGAGGGAGGAGAAGTAGAAGGAAGGCTTCACAGGCATTTAGATTTGGTTTTTAACAAAAACTGCTATTATAGTAGTGGCGCAAAGAAACTGTGTGCTAAGGTGGCACATAATTAAAGTGTGTTTACTTCATTCATTAATGGGGATGTTTTAACTGTATCAATAGAAAGATGCAATCCTCTAAACAGGGGGACGACAAAGAATTCACTCTTTATTGCTTGTCTTGTTTCCATAGTTGCCACCTTTAAAAATCAGTGGTCATCTAGCGGGAATGAGAAATCTTGATATGTTGGAATGACGGACTGTGCAAGGAGCACCATCAGGTGTTCTAGGGACATAAATTCTTCCTTTCAAATAATTTATTGAGAATACAACAATACAATTTTACAGTACTGGTTTTAAATTTACCGTATTTATCGGCGTATAACACGCACTTTTTTCCCCTTAAAATCAGGGGAAAATCGCGGGTGCGTGTTATACGCCGATCCCCTGCGATCCCGAGCTGACAGATGTTAAAAATCGCCGACCGCGATTTGAAAATGGCGCCGCCGGCGCCGAAATACACAGCGCCGGTCCTCGGCTCCTCTCGGCCACTTTCGGCTTCACTCGTCGCCGCCCGAACCTAGCCGAGTGTACTCGGCTAGGTTCGGATAGCTCCGCTCCCAGTCACGCCCATCCCGGGCGGGACTACGAGTGGAGCCGAAAGTGCACGGGAGCCGCCGAGAAGAGCCAAGGACCGGCTCTGTGTATTTCGGCGCCGGCGGCGCCATTTTCAAATCGCGGTCGGCGATTTTTAAGCTCAGGAGATGGAGATGGGATCCTGCAAGGCTGCACTGGGGCAAGGCTGCACTGGACACTGGGGAAGGCTGCACTGACAGGGCTGCACTGGGGCGGCTGCACTGGACACTGGGGAAGGCTGCACTGACAAGGCTGCACTGACAAGGCTGCACTGACATGGCTGCACTGACAAGGCTGCACTGACATGGCTGCACTGACATGGCTGCACTGACAAGGCTGCACTGACATGGCTGCACTGACATGGCTGCACTGACATGGCTGCACTGACAAGGCTGCACTGACATGGCTGTACTGACAAGCCTGCACTGACAAGGCTGCACTGATATGGCTGCACTGGGGCAAGGCTGCACTGAGAAGGCTGCAATGATGGGCATTTAAATGTAAGTTTTTTTCCCTTCAACTTCCCTCCTAAAAGTTTTTTTTCCTTAAAATTCCCTCCTAAATTGGGGTGCGTGTTATACGCCGGTGCGTGTTATACGCCGATAAATACGGTATGTAAGGTTACAAAATATGAGGAAAAGGAACTTCTCAATAATAACTTAGAATAATAATACTTAAGTTATCTTGTAGAAATCAGTAAGAAAATCTATTATCCAGTGTACATATCTGAGTTATATGGTTATAACAATTAACAGAGCTTTTGTAATTGGAAAAATAAATAAATAAGTAAGTAGATAAATATATATATAAAAAAAATACAATATGTCACAATAGTGAGACATAAAATGCAACTAAATTAGATAAATTGGGTATTAATGAGATGACCTAGAGAGACACCCAAACAACCAGGGCCGAGGTCCGGCTATTTGGCCCGGCATCTAGGGACATAAATTACACAACTAATTTCCTGACTACCTATCACACTTTTGTAGGCCCTAAAGCACCAGGACAATGGAACTACCCACAAAATGACCACATTTTGGGAAGTGAATACCCAACTGTATATTCTCTGATATAGCACTTGTGTGCTAACCAGAGGGGAAAATGTCTGGATACTGAGTCTTTGTTAGTTTGAAAGAATAGGATCAGCTCCCTCAAATCATCTGCCCTAACTTCCGAATCCTGTTAGAGGGTTTTATCTAGTCACCAAGTGGTGGATCTGGGCATCGAGTGTTGCAAAGCTATCTCCAGGGAGATTGGAGCGTGATCCAAAAGTACTATGTGGCCTATGTGGGCACTGGAGATTATGGGTATTGTGTAGTGGAAAATGGGAAAGAGGTCTATCCTAGAATAGGATCCATGAGTTGGTGAAAAAAAGGTAAAATCTTTTTCCTGCAGATGCCAAATATCAACCAGTTTGTAGGAGTGGAGGAGTTTCCGTAAGCTGAAATCAGGACCTCTGATTTAGGGCAGAAGAGCTTATTGATGAGTCCTTATGTGGGTCAATTGTAAGGTTATAATCCCCACCTAAAACGAGCGTACCCTCTGCAAAAAAATCCAAAGAAGACAGGCCCCTTTTCAACACTGAAAGTTGATCTATATCCGGCAAATACACATTTGCCAAGGTGAATGTAACATGTTACACTAATGCATCTTCACACACCCCCTCGAATCCCTCAGCATAACAGTGGGTGGGGGATCCACTCCCAGAACACGCTTTCACAATTTGAAAAAAGCATGACTGTGTGGGGCTTTGCCCACACAGCCTTGTCATTCAATCACACAGATCTCTGAATGAATAAACTGCAAGTACTGTCTGCCACCAGATGGCTTGTAGTTCTTAATGAACTGTGAGGGTTCTGGTGAGCGCTCTCATAGTTAATGGACTCTTCCTGAACTTCAGTAACTGCCTGCCCATACAAAAGGTATGGGCCGATAGCTGACTGAGCGTCCACAGGATCTTGCCCTTGCACCTGTGATCTGCTGATCGCAGGTGCAATGCTTTACAGGCTGCAGGGTATAAATAATAATAAATGTGCATATTTTGTTACCTGCAAAATGATGTGCATTTATTATTTTTTTACAAAAGTTGAACGTATTCATTAAGGAGAGCTATGGCCAACTACAAGCTATTAGATCCTAACTGGGTGACTTGGAAGATAAGCACAAATTAAATAACATTTTTGGGGATACCCGAGGAACAGGGCAATAGGATTTGGTACACGTGGTTCAGAGGATATTTAGTGCTCTATTGGGAGACTTAGGGAGGGAAACTGTTGATATAAACAGGATCCATTGTATAAACAATGTATAACAATAAAACAACAGTTGTGTAGTTTTTCCAAAGCATACTCACAATTCCAAGAGGTCAGCAAGATGGCTGTGCACTATACCTACATGAGTAGCTAAGAAGAGAGTCCATTCTATTTATAAGCACCATGTCTGAGTGCAAGAGCTTTACATTTTGGATACACTAGGGTCCTTTGTACACCTGGCCTTCTTAAGCCCAAGCATTCATGGACCAGAGATGTATTGTGCAAAGTGCACTTTTTTAAGCCTAAGGAATTTATGCAGAAGTCATGAGCAAAGATACTGGACTTTGATGATACAATCATAACAATATTTGCAGATTATTCACGTAGAACACTTGTCAAGTGGCAGGCTCAAAGACCACTTATCCAGGATCTGGCAGAGAGGGGCATAGCATTTAAATGGGGATACCCATTTCATCTCTGGGTGCATAAGGATGATCATATTTACACCCTGTGTAGTCCAGAGGATTTGCGTTTCTTAGACAAAAACATAGGGATACAGTTGATGGAGCTTGAGTCTTAGGCAGACCCCCTATGCCTATTCTTAGGGACCCCTAAGAATGGAATGCATGGCAACCAGTACACATGTGACTTTATTGAAGTCTAATGGGCCATACACACGATAGGATTTTTCATCAACAAATGTTCGATGGGAACTTGTTGTTGGAAATTCTGACAGTGTGTATGCTCCATCGGACATTTGCTGTCAGAATTTCTGACAACTATTTGAGAGCAGGTTCTCAAATTTTCCGACAACAAGACTTGTTGTTGGAAATTCTGAGCGTGTGTACACAATTCTGACGCACAAAAGTCCACGCATGCTCGGAATCAAGCAGAAGAGCCGCACTGGCTATTGAACTTAATTTTTGTCGGCTCATCGTACGTGTTGTACGTCACCGCATTCTTGACGTTTGGAATTTTCGGCAACATTTGTGTGACCGTGTGTATGCAAGACAAGTTTGAGCCAACATCCGTCGAAAAAAAATCCACGGTTTTGTTGTTGGAATGTCCGATTGTGTGTACATAGCATAAGAGTGTTAGATGGAAGCATATAGACATTTTTCCAATGCTTGGAGTAGAAGGGCGTTGGAACAGGCTACGTCATTAGCCCCAGTTTTGAATATTGCTTTTAATGCAGTGTCAAGGGTGTGTCTTTTTCCTAGGCAGACTAAAGAAGCCAATATTACCCTAATTCCGAAGGAGTAGAAGGAATCAACACATAGCTTGAGTTCTAGGCCAATGTCACAAATAGGATAATTTTTCTTATAGAATGTGCTCATAGACATAGGCTTCAATTATGCTTATTATTTTTAGATATGGAAAAGGCAATTGCTCACCTTGATTGGTGACTTTTATAAGCTACTTTGATACAGATAGGGTTCAAAATATAGACTAGAAGAGCAGAACATACAACACCAACTGGAATTATTTATAAAGCTATTTAAGATGTACTGAAGAAAATCTGGGGTCACTATACAAGTAAATTGGAAATATTTATGATTAGATAATCAGGAATTTGTATTAAATATAGAATTGTAATTAAAGTTAAACAAATATATTTTATTTCACTTGTTGGTACCTTTTACTGTAATAGATTAGCAGTGGGTGCAACACTAGCACTATATTAAGATAGTAGGACAAACCCCCAAAAATTCTTCCAATATATCAATAGTAAAAAGGTAAGGTCTGAGCATGGAGGCCCTTTACAATCTGGATATAATCTGTAGTGGGTGAAAATACTTTCTTCAGCTCTGTGTATACAAAGGAGCATGGGGTAGCTCAAGTCCATAATGGGGATGGTATTGACACAGCCCCAAATGATCCACAATGGCTCAAAAGTGATATGCTTCAGAAATATTTAGACAGAATAAAGGTGGATAAAGCACCTGGACCAGATAGCATCCACCCACCCAAGGATCCTAAAGGAATTGGGCTCTGTCATTTCAAAGCCATTATTTCTAGTTTTTAGGGGCTCGTTAATGACTGGAATAGTACCACTAGAATGGTGTAAGGCCAATGTGGTGCCTATATTTAAAAAGGGATCAAAGTCTTTACCAAGTAACTATAGACCTGTTACTTTAACTTCTATAGTGGGGAAGATACTGGAGAGTTCAATAAAAGACCACGTAGATGAGTTCTTACTGGAAAAAAATATTTCAAGCAACACACAGCATGGATTCATGCAAGACAGAAGTTGTCAAACAAACCTGATTTCTTTTATGAGGGGGTAAGTAAAACCTTGGACAGACGGGTGGCTGTGGATGTAGTGTACTTGGATTTTGCAAAAGCATTTGACACAGTTCCCCCGCACACAGCTAATGTGGACATTGGCTGCAAGGACCTTTTTCTGTCCACATTCACCCTGTTATTTGGTATTGCTATATTCATCTTTTTTTGTTACATTTTTGGGAGACTATTTTCTTGGACTTGCCCAAAGACTATTCTTGGTTGTTAATTCTGAACAATACATGATCCTTGAAAGAGCTGATCACATTGACCTGTGGAGACCTGTGTGGTCACCTAGGCTGCCTTAAGTGCTGTGTTAATTAACATGTTAATTATATAATTGTCTCTTAAGTTTTTGCTATAGGGGAGGGAGGGAATGTCTATGAGTCAGCCCTACCTCGTTATCTAACCCCTTGTGTTAAAAGTGTATAACACGGCTGTATTCTGTCCAATAAAGCATTCAAGATTCTACAAGCTATTTTTGGCTAGACTTGTATTCAATGCAGCTATAATAATATATCTCTGATGGTCAGACTGGAGGAAGCGGTATTACTGACAGAAGCACTCAGCGGAGTGTGGGATAGGATCCGTCACAATTGGTGGCAAGCTGTGGGATGCTTCCTCTTGCCTAGCCACACCCAAATCACCACCGGGAACCCCCTGCTCCTAACAGCAGATGGAACATCACTACGCCAGACTCAAGTGCAGCACCTTAAAGGATATCTTGGAAGCCCGTGGAAAAGTCTCCAGCAACAAATCCAAAGTGACTCTCATCACCGAACTAATGGAGATTGACCAGGCCAGCAACCCACCAGCAGATACCTCAGAGGCGACAGAGTTCCAGCGTGACGTCCAGTGGGGACTGGCCTTGTATGATACTCACCCCCCACAGGAGGTTATCAGTCAAGTGTTATGAGAGGTGTCCCAGCTGCGAATGGCTGAACTCCAGAAGGGACCAAGGAGCATCAGTTATGTTCAACCGGGAAGCTCCAGCGGCCTGCAAAAAGCTACCCTATGCCGCCTTCCGCATGTTTCAAGATGGTGAAGATGAGATGGATGTTTACCTGCAAATGTTTGAGCGGCAATGCGGTCTCCAAGGTGTAAATAAAGCAGATTGGGTCACGCTCCTGGTCAGCTGGCTCACAGGAAGGGCTGCAGAGGCGTACAATAATGTCCCTGACAAGATCAGCCAGGGCTATGACCGGGTAAAAGAAAGACTATTGGCTCGCTTCGGCATTACTCCAGAGACACACCGGTTGAGGTTTTGCAACCTCCGCCGAAAGGAGGGAGAGCCTTACACAGAATGGGCTCATCAAATGACCCGAGCAGCAGAGAGTTGGATGACCGGGCGCCAAGCTGTTACCATGGCAGATGCGCTCCAGCTAATCCTCCTGGAACAATTCTACGATCATACCCCACATGAAGTTAGAGACTGGGTAAAGGATCGGCGGCCAGTCACAGTAGATGAAGCTGCCACCCTAGCTGACCAATACGTGGATTCAAGGCGGACTGTACAACCAGAGCCTAAGACCCCAGCTCGGCCTGTCCCCAACATTCCGCAGAGCGTTGCCCCTCCACACCAGCCGATCTCTGGTCCCACTCAGCTACCATCTTCACGAGGAAAAGGGGACCTCTGCTACAGATGCAACCAAGCGGGGCATGTTAGGAGGTATTGCAGAATGTTTCCCAGGACGCGCGAAAGAACAGGCACCTTGGCCTGCCCGGGCTGCTGCACATTGTCTGGAGAGAGATGATGTGACTTACCCAAGTGAGGAGAATATTGGAATTCTACATGAGGCAGACCCTGTGCAAGCTGCCGCTACAGATAATCATTTGCACCATCGACAAGCCGTGTGGATTAATGATCAGGCTGCCCAGGGACTGCGGGACACGGGAGCTACTATTACCCTGATACAGTCCCAAATGATAAACCTGGCAGAGCAGACATGACCGTCTGTGGCTGTGCGGGTGGCCAGGGGAAATGTTATGCAGGTCCCCACTGCCAGGGTTCACCTTGATTGGGGTTCAGGGGCCAAAGAAGTGGAAGTTGGAATAATGCAAAACTTACCTGCAGAGGTTTTGTTGGGAAACGATTTGGGGCGTTTAAATTCAGCTTTCTCCCTGGATGTATCCCCGGAAGCCTACCCTGTTACCACCCACCAGCAAGCCAGGATGGAGGTGCGCTCCCTCGAGGACGGGGCCCAAGTAAGACCTGTCACCTCAGATCTAGACTGTACTACCCCAGCTATTCCTACCCCAACTTGGGCTTCTCCCCAAGACTTTGCTCAGGCAACTCTTAGCGACTCTTCCCTAGCTAGCTAAAGGGGAAGAGCAGGATTGGACCCTGGGGGGGTTGGAGGGGGAGTGGATAGAGTGGGTCCAGGGATTACTCTATCGGGTTACTGAGGGAAAGACAGCCCCCCATCCACCCAAGCGGCAGCTGGTTGTGCCGCAGAAATATCGGCATGACCTGCTGCGCATTGGGCATGACATACCCTTAGCCGGATGCCTGGGGATGTCCCAGACCCTCCACCCTCTGATTCAGTGTTTTTTTTGGCCAGGGATTACAGGGGATGTCCGACAGTATTGTCGGACCTGTGACACATGCCAGCGGGTGGGTAAGCATGGGGGCCCACTGAAAGCTCCCCTACACTCTTTACTGATCATTGGTGAACATTTTAGCCACTTTGCCGTAGACCTGGTTAGACCATTGCCCCGACCTAGTACTTCTGGGAAGAGATATATCCTTACTGTGGTGGATTATGCCACCCGGTATCCGGAGGCCATTCCCCTGGCAAATATCCATGCAGAAACTGTGGCTGATGCTTTGCACCGGATCTTTGCCAGGGTGGGTTTCCCTCTGGAAATTATCTCCGACCAGGGGACCCAGTTCACTGCTGAGCTCACTCAGCAGTTATGGAGGCTCTGTGGGATAAAGCCCCTACAGAGCTCTCCTTATCACCCCCAGACCAACGGACTGTATGAGAGGTTCAATGGAACACTGAAACAGCTGCTTAGGACATTTGCAACCTCTCACAGGGATTGGGAGAGATATCTGCCACACCTTCTCTTTGCTTATTGGGAGGTGCCGCAGGAATCTACCGGGTTCTCCCCGTTTGAGTTACTGTATGGGAGGTGGGTGAGGAGGCCCCTAGATCTAGTCAGAGCCCACTGGGAAGGAGGAATTGATCCCCAAGGGTCCTCTATCGTAGCATACGTTCTTGAGTTTAGGGACAGACTGAAGGAGCTCACGGACACTGTCCAGGAGAACCTTCGGTCTGCCCAAAGGCGGCAGAAATAATGGTACGATCGTACTGCTCGGAACCGCACTCTGGAGGTTGGGCAGAAGGTTCTTGCCCTCAAGCCAACCAAGCAGGACAAGTTACAGGCCACTTGGCAGGGACCTTACCGGGTTGTGTCAAAGCTCTGTGACACAACCTACCTAGTGGCTAAATGTTCAGATGAAAGAGTCCGACGGACCTTTAATGTGAACATGTTGAAAGCATACTGGGAAAGATCAGGTAGCCGCTATATGTGCTCCAGCTGTGGAAGATTCTGAGAATCTTCCCCTGCTGGTGCTCCAGGAGCTAAATAGAATTACTGCAGGGATAGAGACTATAAAGCTTGACGACCAGCTAGGGCCGACGCAGAGAGAACAAGCTAGACAGGTCCTTAGTCAGCGAAGTCAAATGTTCTCCACAGTCCCTGGGTACACTACTATGGCAGTGCACCGCGTGGAGACCCCGGGACAACTGCCACTAAGACAGGTGGCTTACCGGATACCTGACGCAGTGAGAGAGGGGATGCGTCATGAGATTAAAGAGATGCTTGAGTTGGGAGTCATTGAGCCATCCAGCAGCCCCTGGGCTTCCCCGGTGGTCCTTGTACCGAAGCGGGATGGCACAACTCGCTTCTGTGTAGACTACCGAAGATTAAATGAGTGCACCACCACTGATGCTTACCTTATGCCCCGGGTGGATGATCTGTTAGATCACATTGCTCGGGGAAAATTCCTGACAACCATCGACCTATGCAAAGGGTACTGGCAAATTCCTCTGGATGCGGAATCTATCGGCATTCATTACCCCATTTGGCTTATACCAGTCTAAAGTAATGCCATTTGGGATGAAGAATGCACCAGTGACTTTCCAGAGGATGGTAGACCAACTGCTCGATGGCCTATAGGACTATGCTTGTGCATATCTGGACGACATTGCGGTCTACAGTGATACCTGGGAGGACCATCTGGTTCACCTGGGTGTCGTGTTAGACCGCATCTAGGCTGAAGGACTAACCCTTAAGCCAGAGAAATGCAGCATAGGGATTTCCGAGGTACAGTACCTTGGACATCGAGTAGGCAGTGGACAACAAAGACCTGAGCCTGCTAAGATTGAGGCAGTTGCCAAGTGGCCGACCCCCCCGTACTAAAACCCAGGTCCTGGCATTCCTCGGCACAGCTGGATACTATAGGAAATTTGTCCCGCAATATAGTTCCATTGCTAAGCCCCTGACAGACCTGACTAAGAAGCACCTTCCCCGACAGGTACTGTGGTCCCCCGAGTGTGAAGCTGCCTTCCAACGATTAAAGAATGCACTAACTGCAGCTCCTGTTCTAGCTGCCCCTGACCCAACCAAACATTTTGTGTCCACACAGATGCCTCTACATTTGGGCTGGGGGCAGTACTAAGCCATGTAGGACCTGATGGTGGTTAGCACCCAGTGGCCTACATCAGTCAGAAGCTTCTACCCAGGGAAGTCGGTTATGCAGCCGTGGAGAAGGAGTGTTTGGCGCTGGTGTGGACTCTCAAGAAATTCCAACCTTATCTCTACGGACGATCTTTTACGGTGCTCACCAATCACAATCCATTAATATGGCATAATCTCGTCTCCGGGGATAATGGACATTTGTTACGATGGAGCTTGGCCCTGCAGCCTAACAATTTTACTATCCAGTATCAGCCAGGAAAGCAGAATGGGAACGCTGATGAACTGAACTATAAAACTCTCCCGTACAGCCCCAAACTGACCCGTGGTGGATCTAGTTGGATCATAGTCTGCGGACTATGGGACGGGAGGGCACTGTCGCGGACACTGGCTGCAAGGACCTTTTTCTGTCCACATTCACCCTGTTATTTGGTATTGCTATATTAATCTTTTTTTGCTACATTTTTTGAGAGACTATTTTCTTGGACTTGCCCAAAGACTATTCTTGGTTGTTAATTCTGAACAATACATGATTCTTGAAAGAGCTGAACACATTGACCTGTGGAGAAGAACTGTCTGGTGACCTAGGCTGCCTTAAGTGCTGTGTTAATTAGAATGTTAATTATATAATTGTCTCTTAAGTTTTTGCTAGAGGGGAGGGGGGAGTATCCTTGAGTTAGCCCTACCTCGTTATCTAACCCCTTGTGTTAAGAGTGTATAAAAAGGCTGTATTCTGTCCAATAAAGTATTCAAGATTCTACAAGCTATTTTCAGCTAGACTTGTATTCAATGCAGCTATAATAATATTTGTACTCAAAGTCAATCTGTGGATAGTGTAGGAAAGGAACAAAGAGCAACAGAGAACATAGACCTGAGTTGTGCCTGGGTCAAGTGGTCAGTATGCCTGAAAGGGGGCATACCCAAGTATGAATTTTAAATAAAATGAAAAAGAAAAAGGGAATGAGTGGGTGGGACATGAGATCCTATGACCACAGGAAGGAGAAGAAGGAGGGCAGGCTTTATGCAGCCTGACTCCTCCTACAATTACAGGCTGACCTGCGGTCAGCCTTACACTTGTACTTGGAGTCAATCTGTGGATAGTGTAGGAAAGGAACAAAGAGCAAAAGAGAACATAGACCTGAGTTGTGCCTGGGTCAAGTGGTCAGTATGCCTGAAAGGGGGCAAAAATGACCAGTAGGATAAATATGATGCCAAATTATTACCCACTGAAATTACGTATAAACTACCAAATTAACAAACGCTTGTAGTATCTCAAAAAGTGGCTGTGGGCCAAACCCACAGAAACAAGACGACCTCCACCTACCCAATATGGCTAGGGTCCCTGGCCCAAATACGCAGAAACTGTTCCTATTTCTTATGACCCAAAACTGGCCTAGAGACTGAAAAAAATTGGAACCCACTAAAGCCCCTGAGCCCGTAAAGGCTGCTGGAGCTGTCATGGCTGACTTACCAATAGTTCCATGCTTTTGCCAACCCTAGCCAAAAGTAGCTAGGAAATAAAAGGTCGTGAACAAAATACATGTATAGCGCAAACTGACGAAATCGTGAGCAGCACGAGAACCGAGGCTGCAAGAAAACCTGCAACAACATGAGGAACACTGGTAGCACGAGAACGTGAATTAATGAACAACGTGAGAACATGAGAACGAGAGTAACCTTGGGAAAACATGAGAAACCTGGGAAAACGAGAGAAACATAAAAATGTGAGTTTATCATAGAAACAACAAATTGCAAGAGAAACGTAACTAGTATTGAGAGACGAAAATTGCATGAGAAACATAATTGCATGAGAAACGTAAATTGCATGAGAAACGTAAATTGCATGAGAAACGTAAGCTGCTTAAGAAACGTAAACTGCTTAAGAAACATAAATTGCATGAGAAACGTAAATTGCAAGAGAAACGTAAACTGCTTAAGAAACGTAAATTGCATGAGAAACGTAAATTGCATGAAACGTAAATTACATGAGAAAACGTAAATTGCAAGAGAAACGTGAGTTTGTACAAAATACATAAGCAGCGTAAGAACAGATGAGGAGACTTGCCACCGAACAAGCCAATTAAAAACGATCACCTCAATCTGTAAACCCATAGACGTGACGGGTAATCTGCAGTGGTAGAACATGAACAACCCAGCTGTTAGAAAGCAACCAGATAACATTACAGACAACCAGCCCTGGTACCTGACAAGTATGATGATGTGGGTGCAGAAATGACAAGACCAAGAGCGCAAGAATGTGAAACCTAATGATGACACCCCCCTACTGTATGCAGTGAGCGAGCCCGAGCAACCTGCCGCGCCCGGACAGGAAATTAAACAAACACTCAGTGCTAAAGTACCCACAGACCGTGGTGGGTAGTAGTAAAGGTGTAATGGTGAACATGCACGTATGACGTATGGAAAACAGGCGAGAAGATTGTGGGACAACAAATCAATTAAAAACGAAACCTCAGCCCGTACGGATCTGTAAACGTGACAGACCCTGAATGTGAGTACTAGCTAACGGTAATGCAGCGAACGAAAGGCTGTGACATAAAAACATATGACATGAACGTAAGAGACATGAGGAAACGAGAGAAGCATGGGAAAACGAGAAAAGCATGGGAAAAGGAGAAAAGCATGGGAAAAGGAGAAAAGCATGGGAAAACGAGAGAAGCATGGGACAACGAGAGAAGCATGGGACAACGAGAGAAGCTTGGGACAACGAGAGAAGCATGGGACAGCGAGAGAAGCATGGGAAAACATGAGGAATATAGGAAAAACATGAATAGGCATAAGAAGTGACAAATTGCATGAGAACACTGTAAAATTTGCATGAAAACACTGTAAAATTTACATGAGAACACTGTAAAATTCGCATGAGAACACTGTAAAATTTGCATGAGAACACTGTAAAATTGCATGAGAACACTGTAAATTGCATGAAAAATGTAATTGCATGAGAAACTGTAAATTGCATGAGAAACCGTAAAATTGCATGAGAAACCGTAAAATGCACGGGCAACCGTAAAATGCATGAAAAACCGTAATCACATGAGAAAAAAAGCACGGGAAACCGTAAATTGCATATGAAACTAACATGCATGAGCAACCGTGAATTGCATGAAAAAAACGTAAAATGAATAAGAAATCGTAAATCGCATGAAAACCGTAAAATGCATGCGAAACCGTTAATTGCATGAAACCGTAAAATAAATGAGAAATCATAATCGCATGAAAACCGTAAAATGCATGAGAAACCGTAAATTGCATGAAAAAATCGTAAAATGAATGAGAAATCGTAGATCGCATGTAACCGTGAAATACATGAGAAACCATAATTCCATGAGAAACCGTAATTGCATGGGAACCGTAGATCGCATAAAATCGTAACATACATGAAAACCGTAAATTACATGAGAAATCGTAACTTGCATGCCCCCAAAGGACCCCCACAGAAAATCATGAGATGATAAGCGATGAGCAAGTGTCATGACAACCCCACAGCCTGAATAAACCCCTGAACCCTGTGTTTGTGCATGCGACAGGCATAAATAATTAACTAAAACCTACAATACATGATTGTATTAACACGTTCAGACTGAAAGCCATATTAGACAGTGAGGAGTACACAGTACACTTTCCCCAGGAGGCGACGTGTAGGACCTGAACTGACTGAATCACCTTAATATTCCACAACAACCTCTACCCTCCCCACGCAAGACCCCCAGTGACACTAACCCCGAGTGGGGTAACGGAATATGGAAGCCGAGACTCCCCTTACCTGCCCCTCTGCCGACCCAGAGGCACTAACAGCGTAGTGGATGCAGAGCTGAGAAGCGAGGCACCGCACGAGCTGCTCCGGACCCGGAAGTGACGTCAGAGCCGCCCGGGAATGACGCTGCACGAGATCCCATACCCTGCCCATACATACCTATGCTGCAACAAAACCAAGGCATCCCCGAACCTCTATGTAAATGGATGTTCTTCAGAATTCCTGTAAGGATCCTTTGGTAGGATATATTCTGGTACTGACATATGGCTGAATGTCATACAAAGTTCATTGAGGGATCCTCTGATAGACTGTAAAGTGACTAACCCACATATAATATGGTGTTGATGGGCCACTGCATGTGGCTAAATAACATTTGAAATATGTGAGGGTGTACTTTAATGAGTTGTGTTATAAGACCAACCCTCCTATGAGCAGCGTGAACCCAGAGTGAATATTGGCAGTATAGCAGGTGCCGATGCCCCCCGCACATCCTGCCATGCTGCTGCTGCCACCAGACTCACAGACAGCGGAGCTGACAGGCACTGCAGCAGCTGCAGGGGATTCCCCCCCCCTCTCCTCCTCACATTCTCTGACCTGAACAGCCAGTGTTGACAATGGACCCAAATACCAAGATCACTAAACCCACCATGAGGAGCTAAGGAGGGAGGAGGCCCTGCCAAAACCTAACTATGCTGCAACCTAACCAAGGCATCCCTGAACCCCCGCAGTGCAGGAGACCCTCCGAGAAGACTGCCGTAGCCCTCGGTAAGCCGGGCCAGAAACGAGGCAGGGGGAACAAGCGTCCATACATCTTCCACACAGCACCCGCAACCCGGAAGTGACCGAAGAGTCGCGCCGGAAATGATGTCACACGAGATCCTACGACCACAGGAAGGAGAAGAAGGAGGTCAGGCTTTATGCAGCCTGACTCCTCCTACAATTACAGGCTGACCTGCGGTCAGCCTTACACATGTACAAATAGAGGTTTGCTGTACAACGTAAAAGACCAACTGAGATCCCATGGAATCAAGGGCATCCTAAACGGAGAGACAATCTGCGTGATCCCCCTGTACAAAGGCACTATACATGTATCTAAAAAGGACTGCCAAGACCGACTCTGACCCCTGACTGCACTCAAGGCCAATGACAACTCAACCCCCCACCTGAGAAAACCGAAATACGACCCACAGCATAATTGCAAGGATGATCTATTTTGCGCTCTGCACCAAGGTATGTAAGATTTTCCGGTTCCAACGATAATCTTCCTCAAATGGCCTTCCTAGACTTTCAAAGAGGAGGGATTACAGGATGCGAGACTCCACCAAGGGAAAGTTTCACATTTGTACTCGGAAGGAGTGTTTGGCGCTGGTGTGGACTCTCAAGAAATTCCAACCTTATCTCTACGGACGATCTTTTACGGTGCTCACCAATCACAATCCATTAATCTGGCATAATCTCGTCTCCGGGGATAATGGACATTTGTTACGATGGAGCTTGGCCCTGCAGCCTAACAATTTTACCATCCAGTATCAGCCAGGAAAGCAGAATGGGAACGCTGATGAACTGAACTATAAAACTCTCCCGGACAGCCCCAAACTGACCCGTGGTGGATCTAGTTGGATCATAGTCTGCCGGACTATGGGACGGGAGGGCACTGTCGCGGACACTGGCTGCAAGGACCTTTTTCTGTCCACATTCACATTGTTATTTGGTATTGCTATATTAATCTTTTTTTGCTACATTTTTTGAGAGACTATTTTCTTGGACTTGCCCAAAGACTATTCTTGGTTGTTAATTCTGAACAATACATGATTCTTGAAAGAGCTGATCACATTGACCTGTGGAGACGAACTGTCTGGTGACCCTGGCTGCCTTAAGTGCTGTGTTAATTAGAATGTTAATTATATAATTGTCTCTTAAGTTTTTGCTAGAGGGGAGGGGGGAGTATCCATGAGTTAGCCCTACCTCTTTATCTAACCCCTTGTGTTAAGAGTGTATAAAAAGGCTGTCTTCTGTTCAATAAAGTATTCAAGATTCTACAAGCTATTTTCAGCTAGACTTGTATTCAATGCAGCTATAATAATATATCTCTCTGATGGTCAGACTGGAGGAAGCGGTATTACTGACAGAAGCACTCAGCGGAGTGTGGGATAGGATCCGTCACAGTAAGGAAAAATCTACAGGCTTGGAAAGATCAGTTTGTAAATGGATAGAAAACTGGCCAAAAGACAGAATTCAGAGAGTAGTGGTTAATGATTCTTACTCTGAATGGTCTAAGGTTATCAGTGGTGTACCCCAAGGTTCAGTGTTAGGGCCATTACTAATATCTTTTTTAATCATATAGAGTCTGGGATTAAAAGTAGTATTTCAGTCTTTGCAGAAGACACCAAGCTATGCAGTGAAATAACTTCCTTACAGGATGTTTTTCAACTTACAAGCCAACCTCAATGCACTGTTGAGGGCTTAATTGTTAATGTTAATTAATTAACCTTAATTGGTACTGTTAATTGGGCAACTATGTGGCAAATGAGGCTTAATGTTGATAAATGTAAAGTTATGCAAATGGGGGCTAAGGATATGCATGCATAATACATACCAGGGAGAGTACAACTGGGGGAATCCATAGTGGAGAAGGATCTGGGGGTTTTGGTAGATCCAATGCCAAGCTGCGGTTTTCAAAGCGAGCAGTCCTTTCTAGTATTAGGGGGGTATGAACTCCAGAGAGAGAGATATATAGTTTTGCCTCTGTACAAATCATTAGTAAGACTTCATTTGGAATATGCAGTTCAGTTTTGGGCACCAGTTCTCAAAAAGGATATCGGGGAACTGGAAAAAAGGCAACCAAACTGATAAGAGGCATGGAGGAGCTCAGCTATAAGGAAAGATTAGAGGAACTGAATTTATTCATTCTTGAGACGAGGAGATTAATGGGGGATATGATCAACATGTACAAATACATAAGGGGTCCATATAGGGGTCCATATAGTGAACTTGGTGTGAGCTATTCACTTTAACTGGTTCCTGATCGGCTGCCGCAGTTATACTGCGCAGAATGGCTCCCCTGGGTGAGCTGCCGTAGCTGTACATCGGCCCTTTAAGATGCTATAGGAGGCCGCAGTGTGTCTGCAGCATGTGCCCAGAGCCAATGCGAGTCCCTGGCAGGCACGATGACCGGCGGGCACCCGCGATCGCTCGTGACAGAGCGAGAACCGGGGCCTGTGTAAATCCCAGTTCTCTAAGGGGAGAGGAGAGAAATTGCGTGTTCATACTAAGTATGAACATCAATCTCTCTCCTCCCTTAGTCAGTCCCATCCTCCACAGTTAGAAAACACTTAGGGAACACAGTTAACCCCTTGATCGCCCCTAGTGTTAACCCCTTCCCTGCCAGTGACATTTATACAGTAATCAGTGCATTTTTATAGCACTAATTGCTGTATAATTGTCAATGGTCCCAAAAATGTGTCAAAAGTGTCCAATTTGTCCGCTGCAATATCGCAGTCCTGATAAAAATCGCAAATCACCCCCACGCCGCACAATTGTCATTTAAAGCGACATAGTGCCGTATCGCAAAACATGGCCTGGTCATTGAGCAGCCAAATCTTCCGGGGCTGAAGTGGTTAAGGTCATCACAGAGGACAAGGGGGCACTCTTTACGTCTAGAGAAAAAGAGATTTCATCTCCAAATACGGTATTGTTTCTTCACAGTAGAAGCTGTGAAAATGTGGAATAGACTCCCTCCAGAGGTGGTTCTGGCCAGCTCAGTAGATTGCTTTAAAAAGGCCTGGATTCTTTCTTAAATGTACAAATGTACATAGTAGGGATGAGCCCGATGTTCGACTCGAACGTAACTTCGACTCAAACATTGGGTGTTCGCTTCTTCGCCGAATAGCGAACAATTTGGGGTGTACGCAGCAAATTCGAAAGCCCTTTAAACACCCTTTAAAAGTCTATGGGAGATATCAAAAGTGCTAATTTTAAAGGCTTATATGCATGGTATTGTCATAAAAAGTGTTTGGGGACCTGGGTCCTGCCCCAGGGGACATGTATCAATGCAAAACAAAGTTTTAAAAACAGACGTTTTTTCGGGAGCTGTGATTTTAATAATGCCTAAAGTGAAACAATAAAAGTGAAAAATTTCTTTAAATTTCGTACCTGGGGGGATGTCTATAGTTTGCCTGTAAAGTGGCGCATATTTCCTGTGTTTAGAATAGTCCCTGCACAAAATGACATTTCTAAAGGAAAAAAAGTAATTTAAAAGTACTCGCGGCTATAATGAATTGTCGGTCCCGGCAATACAGATAAAGAAGTCATTGAAAAAAATGACATGGAATCCCCTCCAGTCCATTACCAGGCCCTTTGGGTCTGGTATGAATATTAAGGGGAACCTCAAACCAAAATTTAAAAAAAAAATTGCTCGGGGGTCCCCCCAAATTCCATACCAAGCCCTTCAGGTCTGGTATGGATATTAAGGGGAACCCCGCGCCAAAATAAAAAAATGGGTTGGGGTACTCCAAAATCCATACCAGACCCTTATCCAAGCAGGCAACCTGGCAGGCTGCAGGAAAAGAGGGGGTGAGAGAGCGCCCCCCTTCCTGAACCGTACCAGGCCACATGCCCTCAACATGGGAAGGGTGCTTTGGGGTACATGTTGATGGGGACAAGGGCTTCATCCCCACAACCCTTGCCCGGTGGTTGTGGGGGTCTGCAGGTGGGGGGCTTATCAGAATCTGGAATGCTCCTTTAACAAGGGGACCCCTAGATCCCGGCCTCCCCCCATGTGAAATTGTAACAGGGTACAAATGTACCCCTACCATTTCACAAAAAAGTGTCAAAATGGTACAAATGACAAGACACGGCTTGGGACAAGTCTTTAAAAAAGGAAAAAAAAAAACAAAGCCGCAACTGACCCGCCTCCTCCGGGTTGGTCGCGGCTTTGGTTTTTTTTTTCTTTCTCGGTCCATCGGTGGAGCGAGAGAAGATGAATGGACTTCGTGGGACATTTTTATTTTTTTATTTTTTAATAAAGGACTTGTCCCAACTGGGTACTAACATTTATAGGTGAAGTTGATCCAGGGAATATCCGATTGCCTGGGTCAGGAAGGAATTTTTGCCCCTGCTGAAGCAAATTGGATCCTGCTTTGCTGGGTTTTTTCATCTTCATCTGGATCAACTGTCGGTAAGGATTGTGTATATGAAATTGTATGATTTTTTTTATTTTCTTTTTATTGGTTTAACTAGATGGACTTGTGTCTTTTTTCAACCTAACTGTGTAATATAGTGGATTTATACAGACCTGTCTGCATTTCCCGTAGGCATCCTACGTTCTACTGAAGTTGCCAGTTTAAAAATTAGAGATTTGTTTGGTGGGGTATATTAGTTTTTAATGGCTTTATTGCTGAGTTTATTTGTGTTATTCAGCATGTATTTTAGAAGTATGTAGAGTAAGATTCATTGACATTGTTCTTGTAATACTGTATAAGAGGGCATTCTTTTTTTCTTTTTTGTCTTTCCTACGTTATAATGGAGGTAGACACTACAACAATGTACTTTGTCATCCTGTAACAATCTCACTTTGGGTGAGAGCTTTGCTGTCTCATTTCACCAGTGCACTACACAGTCATGGTTACTGTGCCTGTCAAGAAGCATTCTGCAACGGTGAAAAAAGCTGATGTCTGTGCATCACTCCTGAAAAATGCACTGTCATTTAGGTTCTTCTGGTTCTTGCAAAGTTTGCCCGTCTGCTTGTAAACCTGGTCAAAACAAAAACTCAAATAAATACAATCTGACAATCCAGCAATTTCATAAGTAAATCTTACATTTCTAAGGATCCTGATCTTTTCACCTGTGCATAGTTCTTGCATTTTAGCATATTTTTCTATATGCTATAATAATAAATAGTGTTCATAGACCTGTTACTGTGTGCATTTCTATGTGAGCCTCTCAAAGGCTACTAATTGAATCCCTCATTAGATGTATTTTGTTTCTTATTAAAAGAAAACACTGCTCAGCATAAAAATGTGCTATGTCTTGATTGGTCATTATAGCCAGCAAAAACATTTGAAGTCTAGAGGAGCCATCAATGAAGATAATCACACAGCATTATTCTGCATATTACACTGGGCAAAGCAACAAACAAGACAGTAGGACAAGAAGCTGATGTGGCTGCATTTATTAAATTTGAACTAAAGGGATGATGTGTATTGATCTCCTACTGTACATTGTTCCAGTTTGCACAAAGTAAGTATGCATATCTAGTAGCCGATGCACTGGTGGGGAAGCTGAAAGTTAGTAGTAGACATGTGCAATTCATTTAGTTCCGAATTCGTTTTTTTAACAAATTTCAACAAATTTGTTAATTCGAAAATATCCGAATTAATGAAAACTCATTTAACAAATTTTTCGGAATATTCGTAAATACAAAAATTCGTAAATTCGAAAATGCGAAAACCCAAAAACCCGAAAATTCGAAAATCTGAAATAATAACTAACTAATAATAACTTAACTATTACTAACTATTAAATTATAGGTGTTGAAATTTCCTTTCAAATTTGGCTGTTAGTGAACATAACGAATGCAAATTTATCCGAAGTTACGAAGTGTCTGAAATAATGAATGCCGTATCTAAACGAATGGAATGTACTTCACCTACTATGTAACTATGTAACAAATTCATAATAATAAATAAAAATAAAAATAATAAAAATGTTTTATCATTATTATTATTATTATTATTTATTATTAATTTGTTCCGTTCCATCTGTTTAGATGCGGCATTCGTTAGTTCAGATAATTCGGAACTTCGGATAAATTCGTATTCATTACGTTCACTAACAGCCAAAGTTGAAAGGAAATTGCAAAACCTATCATTTAATAGTTAGTTATTATTAGTTAGTTAGTTAGTCAGTCAATTCTATAGAATTTTCTGATTTTCTTTCTCATTTTCGGATTTTCGAATTTTCAAATTTACGAATCTCCGAATTTAGGAATTAAGATCGTATCGAATAACCCGAAAAATGAAAAAAAAAAATGAATGAAACTAAAGCGAACACATTTTTGGCAGTGCACATGTCTAGTTAGTAGTAGCAAGCCATGAATACTGATATCCACAATCTTCTAGGTCCTCCTGGGGTTTTGGGTGAGTGGCTTTTCCTCTGTACACTGAACACAAGGGGTTCCTTACTCAGCACGGGCATTATTAATGCTTTGCATTTTCTGCGGTGAATACAAGTAGTTCTCGTATTAGAGGAGTTGGGTAGAGTAACCTCAAAACCCCACCTTTCAACCATGTTGAAGGTACAAGGCCTTCTATGAATGGTGGCAATGCCATGTAAGTGAGCCCCTGAGCTCTGTGTGCAAAGGGGAAGCACTAACATAGAACTCCAGCAGGACCCAAAAGACCATGACTATCACTGTATTAGTATCTACTACCAGTACAGTGATTTTCAGCTTCTCCAGCAGCCCATCAGGTATAAGATACAATATGTATACTTACATTTTGCAAAGCTTGGACCAATGTAAATGCAATATGGATCATTCATAGAGCTCAACTTTAAGCTGAAGCAACATATGGTTCTGTGCAGGCTAAACATTAAACACAAGGCATGTTTTGTATATTGAGGGCATGGGTCTCTCTGTCCAAAAACAAACTGAGCACAAATCAACATTAACAAAATTAAAATGTAAGTATACTTAGACACCACTTACCTTCCACATATCTACATTGCCCTTATCGCATGTAGACTTAAAAATATATCAGTCCCAAATACAGACAGTATTTACAGGTCCCTGTTGCAGTGTAATCCATAACTCATACTCTGCAGTTTATGCATTCACCTCATACATGCTCTGAATATGATTTTTTAAAACCTGGGCATGCAAAGTGCTTGAGAAAGGTTGATGTTTATGTCCTGCAATTTTTTTTTTTATATTAGATTTGGGTAGAGCGGGAAAGGGTTGGCGTCTCTTACTGCTGTCGGAGTCACTGTTTGCATTTGGGTGCAAGGTTCACTCTAAGTAATTAAATAAAGATATTATTGGTACTTTCACCCTTAACTATCTATTCAGTTGCCCATGGGAATCTTATGTGCTTGCTTTTTTAACTTAAACACGTTATCATAGGGTTGGCAGTCATTTGGATATAAGTAGAAAATTGTGCACTAGTTGTATATCTATACAGTATACATAGAAAATTAGTTAAATGTTGCAAAAAAGTTAGTATTACCTTCATATGGCCCAGTTCTGGGCATGCATTAGAGTGAAAAGCTGTGGAGAACTTAATGCTACTATAAATGACAAGAATGGTCAAATATAAGTGCAATTTAAAAAGCTGTAATTAAATATTGTGGGAGCTACTAAGCCTACATTGCGTAACGACTCTATCCATATGATGTTTAATGGGAGGAAGAAGCTCATTAGGGCTGCCTTTTTTTAAATGAGATCACCATGACACATATAGTACATTGTTGGAGGATGGTGGCTAGAGAAGTGTTATATTGTTGCAGAAAGGTGTTTTTTTTATCTCATAATGGACTTCATTGAAAAAGAGCCACCATATTGCAAAGAGATGTCTAACTTTTAGACAGTAGCTGTACTGCGAGTAGTATAAATTAGTCTTGTTGTACAGAGATGCCCTTTTTTTAGGGACCAGTGATTTAGTGCAAAAAACACTGCTCAGTGATGCCTTTTTGCTCTTTATTGCTCTAGGATTACTATTCTGCAGAAACGTTTTATTGCTAAACAGGCACAAGGTGATGCACTTGCTTGGGGAACACATTTTGACTTAACTCATTCACAATGACTCAGAATTTGCAAAGTATTTGTTCACAGCATGTGGACTTTTGTGAGAAGCAGACTATTAGGCTACTTGGGGAAGGAGGAGCAATTTGGTGAGTGCTGCCCACAGGCCAGACTCTTTTGGTTACCCCCAAGGATATTCAGTGTGTGGCCCCTTTAGCCTGGGCCTAGCAACTACTCTCTCATATGCATATAAGGGACCTGAATTGGACAGCGGCTCCCACCAAGCTGGCCCAGCTAACGGACCACATACCTGTTTTTTGGAGAAACTCTGCCATTTTGTGTTACAGATGCTCCAGGCCCGAGTCCTACCTTTTAGAATAAAGAAAGTCCACACAAGATTATTTTTTACTGCTTTACTAAGGAATGAATTGGCACAACAGTTTTACATCTTCCCTCTTTCTGAGTTATAGTGCAGAGAAATTCAGTGCCATCAAAATGATCCCTTAGTTTCCTGATATCTTCCAAAATGCTCTTTTATGAGTTACTCAACAGTGGATTCTCTGCCTGGGACTAGGTCCAGAACCCTACTACTCTTCAGGCTACATATATACATGCTGTAAGTCAGGTGTAGCCAGTTCCCATCCACCTTTTGCCCAAGGCTCCATCCACACTAGAATATAAAGGACACAATATTTCTCCCCCCATGTGAAATGGTAACAGGGTACAAATGTACCCCTACCATTTCACAAAAAAGTGTCAAAATGGTACAAATGACAAGACACGGCTTGGGACAAGTCTTTAAAAAAGGAAAAAAAAAAACAAAGCCGCAACTGACCCGCCTCCTCCGGGTTGGTCGCGGCTTTGGTTTTTTTTTTCTTTCTCGGTCCATCGGTGGAGCGAGAGAAGATGAATGGACTTCGTGGGACATTTTTATTTTTTTATTTTTTAATAAAGGACTTGTCCCAACTGGGTACTAACATTTATAGGTGAAGTTGATCCAGGGAATATCCGATTGCCTGGGTCAGGAAGGAATTTTTGCCCCTGCTGAAGCAAATTGGATCCTGCTTTGCTGGGTTTTTTCATCTTCATCTGGATCAACTGTCGGTAAGGATTGTGTATATGAAATTGTATGATTTTTTTTATTTTCTTTTTATTGGTTTAACTAGATGGACTTGTGTCTTTTTTCAACCTAACTGTGTAATATAGTGGATTTATACAGACCTGTCTGCATTTCCCGTAGGCATCCTACGTTCTACTGAAGTTGCCAGTTTAAAAATTAGAGATTTGTTTGGTGGGGTATATTAGTTTTTAATGGCTTTATTGCTGAGTTTATTTGTGTTATTCAGCATGTATTTTAGAAGTATGTAGAGTAAGATTCATTGACATTGTTCTTGTAATACTGTATAAGAGGGCATTCTTTTTTTCTTTTTTGTCTTTCCTACGTTATAATGGAGGTAGACACTACAACAATGTACTTTGTCATCCTGTAACAATCTCACTTTGGGTGAGAGCTTTGCTGTCTCATTTCACCAGTGCACTACACAGTCATGGTTACTGTGCCTGTCAAGAAGCATTCTGCAACGGTGAAAAAAGCTGATGTCTGTGCATCACTCCTGAAAAATGCACTGTCATTTAGGTTCTTCTGGTTCTTGCAAAGTTTGCCCGTCTGCTTGTAAACCTGGTCAAAACAAAAACTCAAATAAATACAATCTGACAATCCAGCAATTTCATAAGTAAATCTTACATTTCTAAGGATCCTGATCTTTTCACCTGTGCATAGTTCTTGCATTTTAGCATATTTTTCTATATGCTATAATAATAAATAGTGTTCATAGACCTGTTACTGTGTGCATTTCTATGTGAGCCTCTCAAAGGCTACTAATTGAATCCCTCATTAGATGTATTTTGTTTCTTATTAAAAGAAAACACTGCTCAGCATAAAAATGTGCTATGTCTTGATTGGTCATTATAGCCAGCAAAAACATTTGAAGTCTAGAGGAGCCATCAATGAAGATAATCACACAGCATTATTCTGCATATTACACTGGGCAAAGCAACAAACAAGACAGTAGGACAAGAAGCTGATGTGGCTGCATTTATTAAATTTGAACTAAAGGGATGATGTGTATTGATCTCCTACTGTACATTGTTCCAGTTTGCACAAAGTAAGTATGCATATCTAGTAGCCGATGCACTGGTGGGGAAGCTGAAAGTTAGTAGTAGACATGTGCAATTCATTTAGTTCCGAATTCGTTTTTTTAACAAATTTCAACAAATTTGTTAATTCGAAAATATCCGAATTAATGAAAACTCATTTAACAAATTTTTCGGAATATTCGTAAATACAAAAATTCGTAAATTCGAAAATGCGAAAACCCAAAAACCCGAAAATTCGAAAATCTGAAATAATAACTAACTAATAATAACTTAACTATTACTAACTATTAAATTATAGGTGTTGAAATTTCCTTTCAAATTTGGCTGTTAGTGAACATAACGAATGCAAATTTATCCGAAGTTACGAAGTGTCTGAAATAATGAATGCCGTATCTAAACGAATGGAATGTACTTCACCTACTATGTAACTATGTAACAAATTCATAATAATAAATAAAAATAAAAATAATAAAAATGTTTTATCATTATTATTATTATTATTATTTATTATTAATTTGTTCCGTTCCATCTGTTTAGATGCGGCATTCGTTAGTTCAGATAATTCGGAACTTCGGATAAATTCGTATTCATTACGTTCACTAACAGCCAAAGTTGAAAGGAAATTGCAAAACCTATCATTTAATAGTTAGTTATTATTAGTTAGTTAGTTAGTCAGTCAATTCTATAGAATTTTCTGATTTTCTTTCTCATTTTCGGATTTTCGAATTTTCAAATTTACGAATCTCCGAATTTAGGAATTAAGATCGTATCGAATAACCCGAAAAATGAAAAAAAAAAATGAATGAAACTAAAGCGAACACATTTTTGGCAGTGCACATGTCTAGTTAGTAGTAGCAAGCCATGAATACTGATATCCACAATCTTCTAGGTCCTCCTGGGGTTTTGGGTGAGTGGCTTTTCCTCTGTACACTGAACACAAGGGGTTCCTTACTCAGCACGGGCATTATTAATGCTTTGCATTTTCTGCGGTGAATACAAGTAGTTCTCGTATTAGAGGAGTTGGGTAGAGTAACCTCAAAACCCCACCTTTCAACCATGTTGAAGGTACAAGGCCTTCTATGAATGGTGGCAATGCCATGTAAGTGAGCCCCTGAGCTCTGTGTGCAAAGGGGAAGCACTAACATAGAACTCCAGCAGGACCCAAAAGACCATGACTATCACTGTATTAGTATCTACTACCAGTACAGTGATTTTCAGCTTCTCCAGCAGCCCATCAGGTATAAGATACAATATGTATACTTACATTTTGCAAAGCTTGGACCAATGTAAATGCAATATGGATCATTCATAGAGCTCAACTTTAAGCTGAAGCAACATATGGTTCTGTGCAGGCTAAACATTAAACACAAGGCATGTTTTGTATATTGAGGGCATGGGTCTCTCTGTCCAAAAACAAACTGAGCACAAATCAACATTAACAAAATTAAAATGTAAGTATACTTAGACACCACTTACCTTCCACATATCTACATTGCCCTTATCGCATGTAGACTTAAAAATATATCAGTCCCAAATACAGACAGTATTTACAGGTCCCTGTTGCAGTGTAATCCATAACTCATACTCTGCAGTTTATGCATTCACCTCATACATGCTCTGAATATGATTTTTTAAAACCTGGGCATGCAAAGTGCTTGAGAAAGGTTGATGTTTATGTCCTGCAATTTTTTTTTTTATATTAGATTTGGGTAGAGCGGGAAAGGGTTGGCGTCTCTTACTGCTGTCGGAGTCACTGTTTGCATTTGGGTGCAAGGTTCACTCTAAGTAATTAAATAAAGATATTATTGGTACTTTCACCCTTAACTATCTATTCAGTTGCCCATGGGAATCTTATGTGCTTGCTTTTTTAACTTAAACACGTTATCATAGGGTTGGCAGTCATTTGGATATAAGTAGAAAATTGTGCACTAGTTGTATATCTATACAGTATACATAGAAAATTAGTTAAATGTTGCAAAAAAGTTAGTATTACCTTCATATGGCCCAGTTCTGGGCATGCATTAGAGTGAAAAGCTGTGGAGAACTTAATGCTACTATAAATGACAAGAATGGTCAAATATAAGTGCAATTTAAAAAGCTGTAATTAAATATTGTGGGAGCTACTAAGCCTACATTGCGTAACGACTCTATCCATATGATGTTTAATGGGAGGAAGAAGCTCATTAGGGCTGCCTTTTTTTAAATGAGATCACCATGACACATATAGTACATTGTTGGAGGATGGTGGCTAGAGAAGTGTTATATTGTTGCAGAAAGGTGTTTTTTTTATCTCATAATGGACTTCATTGAAAAAGAGCCACCATATTGCAAAGAGATGTCTAACTTTTAGACAGTAGCTGTACTGCGAGTAGTATAAATTAGTCTTGTTGTACAGAGATGCCCTTTTTTTAGGGACCAGTGATTTAGTGCAAAAAACACTGCTCAGTGATGCCTTTTTGCTCTTTATTGCTCTAGGATTACTATTCTGCAGAAACGTTTTATTGCTAAACAGGCACAAGGTGATGCACTTGCTTGGGGAACACATTTTGACTTAACTCATTCACAATGACTCAGAATTTGCAAAGTATTTGTTCACAGCATGTGGACTTTTGTGAGAAGCAGACTATTAGGCTACTTGGGGAAGGAGGAGCAATTTGGTGAGTGCTGCCCACAGGCCAGACTCTTTTGGTTACCCCCAAGGATATTCAGTGTGTGGCCCCTTTAGCCTGGGCCTAGCAACTACTCTCTCATATGCATATAAGGGACCTGAATTGGACAGCGGCTCCCACCAAGCTGGCCCAGCTAACGGACCACATACCTGTTTTTTGGAGAAACTCTGCCATTTTGTGTTACAGATGCTCCAGGCCCGAGTCCTACCTTTTAGAATAAAGAAAGTCCACACAAGATTATTTTTTACTGCTTTACTAAGGAATGAATTGGCACAACAGTTTTACATCTTCCCTCTTTCTGAGTTATAGTGCAGAGAAATTCAGTGCCATCAAAATGATCCCTTAGTTTCCTGATATCTTCCAAAATGCTCTTTTATGAGTTACTCAACAGTGGATTCTCTGCCTGGGACTAGGTCCAGAACCCTACTACTCTTCAGGCTACATATATACATGCTGTAAGTCAGGTGTAGCCAGTTCCCATCCACCTTTTGCCCAAGGCTCCATCCACACTAGAATATAAAGGACACAATATTTCACCTACTAACATCACCAGGGGAGTGGTCTCTCTAAAAGAGCATTGCCACCTGCCTACATGCATGTTGCTTAATATATGAACCTGATTTTAAACATGTCCTTAGGAAAGATAACTTAAAAGAGTGGTGAGAAGATCCAACCATCAAATAATCTTTCTGTAAAATGATGTTGATATAAATATTCATGACCAACCAAAAATGTATGATTCTGCCCTGTAAAAATACCTGCTGTCAGCTTTAAGTTGAGATGGTAGTGACATCTGGCTGGATTTTTTTTCCTAGTAACTGATTTCCTGAGGTTTGTTGGCCTGGCAATGCTTGAGCTTATAAGCCCACAGTTCCAAATCGCATGGCAAGTCACACCCCATCGCTGGCAATGGAACCATTCATATCACTGTGACTCATGTTGCAGCTATTTTGAAAAAGGTTTCTGCACTATTTCTTTGCAGATTTTTTTTGCCACTTGCAAAGACTTGTGTTAAATGAAGTCGGCAGCGCAAATTGCACTGATCTGCAGCTTTGAAATCATGCTGAACTAGCACGGTTTCAAAGCCGCACCAGTGTGAGCCAGGTTTTAGAGATGGTCCACATACATAACAATAATTTATAGATCCAGTCATAAGTCGACCATAAATGCGTAAAGAACATGCTTACTCTTTAACTGGTTCCAGAGCAGCCGCCGCAGTTATACTGCGGCAGGTTGGCTCCCCTGGTCGAGCCGTCGTAGCTGTATGTCTGCGGCTTTATGAGCACTATAACAACGGAGCCAATGCGCATCCTTGATGGTCGCGATATCTGCTGGGCCCTGGTGGTCATGATGTCCGTCGGGCCCCCGCGATTGCTCCTGAGAGAGACAACGTGAGAATGTGTCAGGGGTGAGGAGACTGATCAGTTGTTCCTAATGCTTAGGAACAATGATCGGTCTCCTCCCCAGGCAGTCCCATCCCCCCACAGATAGAAACACTCCCTAGGTAACACATTTAACCCCTTGATCGCCCCCTAGTGTTAACTCTTTCGCTGCCAATGACATTTATACAGTAATCAGTGTTTTTTTTTAGCAGTGATCGCTGTATATATGTCAATGGTCCCAAAAAAGTGTCAAAAGTGTCCGATCTGTCCGCCGTAATGTTTCAGCCCTGATAAAAATCACACATCACCAACATTTTTTTATAAAAATGCCATAAATATATCCCCTATTTTGTAGACGCTATAACTTTTGCGCAAACCAATATAAACTTATTGCAATTTTTTTTACCAAAAATATGTAGAAGAATACATATCGGCCTAAACTGAGGAAGAAATTAGTTTTTTGGAAATTTATTATAGCAAAAAGTAAAAAATATTGTTTTTTTTTTTCAAAATTATCGCTTTTTTTTGTTTAAAGCGCAAAAAATAAAAACTCTGGGGTGATTTTAAATGTAACCATGCAGTGTTTCCCTGGCACTGCTTGGGCTCAAAGTTTATTTGGCTGGGGGTAAGGAGTAAGTACAAAGCTTATCTTGTTTCTTGCTCTCCCAGGCAGCTGGTGCTCTCTTCTGCTGTGGGCTGCTGGTCCCTTGTTTTTTGTGATGACGTAAAATAGCTACGACCCGCCAGGCTGCAAAGCGAAGCATCTTTGGGCACTGGCTACACAAAGTGAAGAAACCTGTGGGAGTGAGGAATAAGGTAAATATTTGTACTTATTCCTTCCACACTCCTTGTCAAAAAGCATTTAACCCATACATTATGGTGGGACCCTAGCGTCTAGGTACATTTAAAAGCAGCCAGGAATTAAGTTTTAAAGCGAAGTTCCACCCAAAAGTGGAACTTCTGCTTTAAGGCATCCTGACCTCCTGACATGCCACATTTGGAATGTCATTTTTTTTAGGGGGGAGGGGGGTTACCTAGTTTTCACAGGTACCTGCTCCCACTTCCGCTCCGGGGCCATGACTCCTCCTCTCCCCCTAGGCGGCCCCTCCCTCCCAGCAATTTTCTGGGATTCATCACAGATCCCAGAAGATTGCTCGGCCACTCAGGACACGCAGCGCGACACGTGCATGCGCAGTGTGCACCCAGCTGTGAAGCTGTCAAAGCCAGATGCCCACAGTAGTGATGCCCACACTGCAGAGAAGAGAGGGAGAAGAGTTATGCAGGCCATACACGGTCGAATTTCAAACAAATTTTCTTTTCAAAATGAGAAAGTTCGTTTTTTTGTGATCCGATGATGCCACCATTTATTTTCGAAATTCGGCCGACCAAGCCTTCAATTTCACCGCATGTTGCTACAGAAAATAATTTTCTTGGCATGGAATCTTCTTTTCTCTCCGTAAATTTTCTTTTCTTATTGCATTTCTCACACGATTCTCCCATAATTGATTAGAAAATCGTTCGTTTTTCTAAAAATTTCCAACATGTCCGATTTCTCAAATTTGATTGCCGCACGAAAATCGGCCGTTGTTGCAGCCCACTAATAGTGCGAAATTCATACGAAAATTCTTTCATACGATTTTCGAAAGAAAATTCTTACGAAATTCAAACCGTGTATGGCCGGAATAAGGCTTTGGGCAGCCGTATCGCTGGACCAGGGACAGGTTAGTGTGTGTTTATTAAAAGTCAGCAGCTACACTTTTTGTAGCTGCTGACTTTTAATAAACATAAAAACGGGTGGAACTCTTTAAGCTTTTGTAACAAAAATCATTGTAAATTCTATCCTAAACTTTATTCGCTTTTCAATCTAGTTAGTGTCCAACTGTTCTGTTTTACCAAACCAGTCATTAAATAATATGACAATAAGTAGGGTTCAACTATTGTACCATGTAATGAACTTTTAAAATACAATCAAATCAAAGCTGCAGTAAAGTGGACTCTTACAAGGGGCTTCAATTAATTAATTTCAAATTAAAGAAGTCAGCTAATATATATATATATATATATCTCGGCTATCATATATGTATGTATGTATATATATATATATATATATATATATATATATATATATATATATATATATATATATATATATATATATATATATATATATATATATATATATTAGCTGACTTTAAATTTAAATTAATTAATTGAAGCCCCTTGTAAGAGTCCACTATACTGCAGCTTTGATTTGATTGTATTTTAAAAGTTCAGCTATCATATATGTATGTATGTATATATATATATATATATATATATATATATAGAGAGAGAGAGAGAGAGAGAGAGAGAGAGAGAGAGAGAGAGAGAGAGAGAGAGAGAGAGAGAGAGAGAGAGAGAGAGAGAGAGAGAGAGAGAGAGAGAGAGAGAGAGAGAGAGAGAGAGAGAGAGAGAGAAAGAGAGAGAGAGAGAGAGAGAGAGAGAGAGAGAGTTTTATCAGCTATAAAATGGGTAATATTACAGTAATATTGCATTATTTGACACCACTCTATATAAGACTGTTTTCAGTATCAATATTTTTTCTTTTTGCTAATTAGAATTCAATAGTTTCCAAATCCACTTGGATAAGATGTATTTACTGGGAATAATTGGCTCTGGGATCAAATGTTTCTTCTGTCAAAGCAAAGGTCAGGCAATGCTGTCAAAAGAAAGGTCAAAGAATGTCTGTTTTATTTTCCATTATCAATAAAAATAATAAAAAGATAAAACAGAGAATAACAATCAAGGCATACAGTACAATGAGATAGGGAGTGAGAATGGTCGGCATGTCTGTTTTACAGTTACAGATAAAAGGAGCATTTTATTAGGAAAAAAAGTGTATACCCAAAGCCAATCAGAATTCGAGTTTCACTCATCTAATTTCAGTAAAATGAAAGGTGATTGTTATGGGTTACTTCACTTTGTGCTTCACCATTAACATTTTCACTGTATTAAATATGCATTCCAGCAACCTACAGTATATTGCCTACAAAATTAATTTATTGTCTGTATATATGGAATCCTTGAATACTTTGGTAGCATAATCATTATGGTAAACAAAGTTTCAAGTGTGATTAATAATGTGTGAATATGTCCTCGAATTCTAATCAGTGTTGTTTTTACCAGAGAACGAGACCACCTGGGCATGCTCTTGAAGCCTGTTCCTGATGCTTACAGCATACTTGTACTTTTTCCATATTTTGTTTTACATAAGGGAAAATTAGCAGCCTTTACGTTCCATATGATGAAGACTACGGATGAGTGAATCGGCCTGGGTTCAGATCATAAGCTCTTTGTTCAACCCAAGTCCAAAAATTACAAACTTTATTCCGAATCTAATTGAGGTCTATGAGAGTGAATATTGAAAATCAGTTCTGGCCATTTTCAAGAATAAATTAGCAAGGGGTTGTCAAAGGGCACAGAGCTGGGTACTGACATGAGAAACATGGAAGAACAATGGGGGAAAAAAAGCATTCAGTGATGCAACTTTAAGGGTACCATGATAAAAACAAGACAAAACCAGATAAAATTCCCAGCAAAACTCGCCAACCAGTCTGCGTACCAACAAAATTAACCTAACATTATGGGTTAAAAACAGGGGTTTAGTTGGCACACATTTGCAAACGCATGCATAAGCTGCATGGTCAAAACACTCCTTTCTATGCTTGATGCCTTTAACTAGTTCCCACCCATGCTATAGCTGAAAGATGGCTACAGCAAGTACCTTAATTGCCGGGAGGGCGCCCATTGACGTCTTCCCGAGCAAATGCTGTCTGCGTGTCCCTGCGGGTCGCGCGCGACACGCTCTGTGATCAGTGAGTCAATGAGACTCAGCTGATCACAGATCAGAGTAAGGGGTTGATCCCGACCCCTTACTAAGTGATCAGCTGTCAGCCAATGATGGCTGATCTCGTTATGTAAACAGAAGATCGGTAATCAGTATTTTTTTTCCTCAAGCTGAAAAAAACCCGATCACCGGCTTCTGTCAGAGGGACATCAGTCCCTCACACAGAAAGCCGTGGCTGCATTTTCTGTGCTCACCAGTGCCAGCTGCCAGTGCCCACCTTGCCCCCTACCAGTACCACCTATCAGTACCCACCATTGGCACCTACCAGTGCCCGCAGTGCCACCTACCAGTGCCCAGTGCACCCACCAATGCCCACCAGTGCTGCCAATCAATGCCCATCAGTGTCTCATAATCAGTGCTACCGATCAGTGCTGCCTATCAGTGTCACCTACCAGTGCCTACCAGTGCCCATCAGTGATCAGTGCCACCTACCTGTGCCCTTCAGTGCCAACCATCAGTGCCCATCAGTGCCAGCCATCAGTGCCACCTATCAGTGCCACCTATCAGTGCCGCCTCATCAGTGCTTATCAGTGCCACCTATCAGTGCCCCTTAGTGCCGTCTTATCAGTGCCCATCAATGCCACGTATCAGTGCTCATAAGTGCAGCCTATCAGTGCCCATCAGTGCAGCCTCATCAGCGCACATCAGTGAAGGAGAAAAAATACCTGTTTTCAAAATTTTATACCAAACTATGAAACAAAATTTTCGGTCCTTTTTTGTTTTAATTTTAGTTTTTTGCACAAAATAAAAAACCCAGCATTAAATACCATGAAAAGAAAGCTCTATTTGTGTGAAAAAAATGATAAAAATTTAATTTGGGTACTGTGTAGCATGAATGCGCAATTGTCATTCAAAGAGTGCGAGTGCTGAAAGCTGAAAATTGGTCTGGGTAGGAAGGGGGTTTAAGTGCCTAGTAAGCAAGTGGATTATGGAAGAGTATGATTCAGTGAAACTGTATTCTGGCATATTTTGAACGTATAATTGCTTTTTTAAATTTTACATTTAGATTCACTTAATTACAGCAGCAGCAGCCCAATCCGTTTATACGTTTAAAAAAAATTGGTGGCAAATTTTGGCTGGAACACCAGATTTTTGTTATTATCAGTAGTATTAGATCTGTTGTGGCTGCTAATTCCACTGTTCAATTCAGGCCTAATACAGGCCTACTGTATTAGGCCTGAATTGAACAGTGGAATTAGCAGCCACAACAGATCTAATACCAGTTGGCCAGTGTCTAAAAAGTTTCACAGTATCGCTTTTTTTAATTTTTTTTGCAGTACTGTAATCAAGTTAATAAAATGTAAAATATATTGCACAAAATTACTTCCAAACCACAGCACCACATTCCAGAGACAATGCAGTTTTGTAAATGCAGTGCTGTATTTTTGAGACATTGGCACATTATGTAAACAGTTTTATTAGGTCATAATTGAAGAATACAAGACAAGGCATGTTTTTATTCTGAAATAAAATGTAGGATGTATTTCAGAGACAACAGTCTAAAATGCAGTATAGGCTACATACACAGTGTTTAATCACTTTTATTTTAAAAAGAACAGACATTAGGCAGCTTTTAATCCAAAGATCAACATTAGAGGGTACTGTATATATTTCATAGAAAAATGCAGAAATATTGTACTGACTCCAAAGACAACATTTAAAACTTAACCAAACCCACCAATTTGTAGCTCTTTCCCAATACAGTTAAATTCAAGGCATGCCTCTAATGAAAACTGTCACTTGTGAATGTGATTATGTCAGTTCTCAAATGACCTGCCAAGCCCTCAAATGGATAGTGTCATACCTGGTCACATGTGCAGTGCCATGCCATCTGCAGATCTACACAAAGGCTAACATGGCACCTTCCTTGGCTGTGAAGAACAAAAGGATTTAGTTCTGCAAATTGTCAGCTGCAAATGTGCTTTTGTACCTGGTGGCGGAGCATGACGTGATGAGGAAGGCATCTCCTACAACTCATGGCTCCTGATAGAGTGGACAGGTGGCATGAGAAGGCAGAGTGGCACGAGTGCCTGTCAATCTTGGCTGAAATATTTGAACACAGTAAAGGTATATTGAAGCAGGAGGATGCTCACAAATTCTTGTTATCAAGAGTTGAGAAAGAGAGCACCAGAAGCATAGATGAGCAGACAACAGGCAGTGAGCAGAAACTGCCATTGATTTCCCTGCAGCTGCAGCCTACTGCCAAGTTGGGTCAAGTGATTAGGTGAGCTGGACTAACAAGGTGGTAGTCCATACCTGGGTGTCAGAGATTGTAGAAGAGCAAAGTGAGGGAGGGGCAAACCAAGAATGAGGCAGGATTTCAGCCAGAAAGAGGGGCAGGGCAGCTTGCAGAGAAATAGAACAAGCAGTCATCCTATTCCATTGGATGACATTGCCTCACATGTGCAGACCACTGATATTCCCTGGGTCCCTCTACATAAATCAGCAGTCTGGGCCCTTTTTAACACTTCTGCTGCTGACAGTATATAGTGGTTTGCAGTCTCTGCATGCAGTGTAAAAAACATAGTAAATGTAGTTATGACACTGACAGCATCCATTTGAGGGTTTGGCAGTTCAGCTGAGATCAATGTCAAAAGCAGGAAAGATGTCTCCTCAAGGTGAATCTCTATGCACAGACACTGGCTGACATACAGTCATTATTGTCCACATGGAAAACGTACATGCGTTCACTCATCAGTGTGCTCCTATGTGCCAATACACATGCATCTGTCATTAATGTTGGCGCCAGGCAGGCTATTGAAACTGAGCCAGTGCTCAGGTTCAGTGCTGTCTCACCTACACCTACAGTTTCTGTAATCTCTTACCTGCATCTGATACCCTTTACCAACCTATCCCTTGAACTCTGCCTAAACTGACTTTGTCTTGCTTCTTACCTCTGCTTTTGCCTACTCCTGTTGCCACTATACCACTGATCCGACGCTGGCCCACAGTTTGACCATGCTCCTGTCTATGTACTTGTACCTGACACAATTATCAGTCTCTGACCTGACATATCTGACTTCAGTGTTCCTCCACATTCTGCCTAGCAATCCACTCAAAGCACATACCTGCTACCAGCCAGTACCTGCTCATCACCTGCTAGCTGACCGGCCAGCACCTGCTTGTCACCTGCCTAAAACCAGCCAGTGCTTGCTCATCACCTGTCTGCTGCCAGCCAAGACCTGCCTGTTTCAGCCTGTTACTTACCTGCCGTTGCCTAGCCTGTCCATTCCACTGTGGTTCATCATCAACTTCCTGCTGCTCCAGCTTGAGCACCCTGCTCAGCTCCACTGCCACCCTTACTAGTAAAAAAAATAAAAATATCCTATAGTTTGTAGACACTATAACTTTTGCGTAAACCAATAAATATATGCCAATTTGGATGTTTTCTTTTAAACAATATATGTAGCAGAATACATATTGCCCTCAAATTGATGAACAAATTTGATTTTTTTATGTTCAACTCTGATTTTATAGAAAATTCTAAATTTACATAACAAAAACATAAACCATATACTATAGCTATTGATAAACAACCTACCACATTACAATAATGTATAAACATCGGACATATTACATATGAGCATATGCCAACACCCTGCCGGAGCCCCTACGAAAAGGGAGAGAGGGAAAAAAAAAAAAGGAAATAACACTAGGGACAGTCTACTCATTAATAAACTCATATGCTATATATAAAAAAAAAAAACACATGGTGATACTTTAGACCATTTAGATGCTTTTTAAACCCTAAGAGAGATAACCCAGCCTTATCATTCTTCGTCTAATTAGATAAAATATATTATTTTTTACTCCCTGTCTTCAACTCCCACAGTGGGTTGGGTATATCACACAAAACACAATAACACTAAACAAACACCAAAAAAAAAAGGGAGGGGGGGATTTCTGAAAATAAATTAATAATAAAGTATAGATAAAACTATCATAAATAGCTAAACAAACCAAAATCACCTCGCTCACCCCAGCTCTGCACCAACTTCATGTCCTACCGCCAACCCATATATATATATATATACCGCAGTTCAAGGGATTCTCTTAGCACCTTCCAAGGGAGCCAAATTTGGCAATATTTTTCATAATGAAAGGAAAACAAAGTAGATGTGGCGCTATTCTACTGCTAGCAAATAGTGGTTAAAGGTGTGGTACTAGAAATGTATGTAAGAATATATTGCATATATATGCTACGCCCTTTGGAAAAATCCTAGAAAGTAGGGGATAGTTCACAGCATTTCTATTAATAAGTGTAACCAATGTGTATCAATTATGTGAAACCAAATAAAACAAAACAAAAAAACATATACAGTGTGGCCTTTGCATTAAAAACAAAACAAAGTGTGTGATCCTTAGTGTGGAAAATCAATGTATATGATACCCGTTAGGATAAAAGTAAAGCACTAAATACAATTGCTGTGCATACTGAAACAATCTAAGGTGCAATTACAATTACTATGCATGCCGAAACGTTCTAAAGTGCAATTTCTATTTAGAAAAACAACAGGTAGATCCCCTGTGTGTACAATTCTACAATGTCCATTTCAAAATAAAAACTACTAGAAAAAACATCAGATAGCTAAAAAATTATAAGTTATAAATTATAAAGTGCTCTTGTGCCAGTGAAGAAATCCGCTTCCTAATCTGATGGACTTTTCAGTGAGTGAACACACCGTGCATGTCTTAGTTTGTGCTCCTATTACGGATGCACTCACCAGATCCTTCTCCCCCTCCTGGGGTTAAAAGCATCCACAGTATGTGCCACTGTGTAGCAATGTAGGATAAAGACCGTCCTTAGTACTGGCTATGAGGAGATTCCATTATGTATTAAGCGTCATGAAAGAGAGAGAGGGAGCCCAAATAGCGTAATACTGTATCAAACTGTTTATTAACAAATGCATAGAAAGGTACTCACATATGGTAGAATTAACAAAGGCATATATTGCTGACACCAGCGCCTGTGACAGGAAATGATGCAAGGACGTATGCTGACTCTGCCCTGCGCGCTTCATCACTCTGACATCATCTGGAGCGTGCATAGTGCTTGCTACAGTTCCCATTTATAGTACTTGGTGATTTGCATACCTCGTTAGTAATTGCGGCCCCCATTTTACAAGTGATATTGCAGACAGAAGTCCTGAAGCCCGCTATGTTAAAACCTATGTGCAGATATGACGGTCCTTTTTGGTATAATCTTTCAGACCCGAAGTAACTCACTGAAAAGTCCATCAGATTAGGAAGCGGATTTATTCACTGGCACAAGAGCACTTTATAATTTATAACTTATAATTTTTTAGTTATCTGATGTTTTTTCTAGTAGTTTTTATTTTGAAATTGACATTGTAGAATTGTACACACAGGGGATCTGCCTGTTGTTTTTCTAAATAGTAATTGCACTTATTACAAGAGAGACTGTGGGACTTTAAATGCGGTCCATGATCCAAGGTATCTCCATCCCTGCTTCAAGAGAAACTGAATAAAGGGTAGGGACTTTGAATGAAGCATGCCCAATAAAATAAATAATTATTCGTATCCAATTTATTACATAGAAATAAATATAAACAAGACACACAACACTATGAGTCTTGTAATGCATTTCATATAAACATATAAAATCAATTCATATATATACACACATATACATGCAAGGCACAATATACCATGATGGTTAAATGTAAGTGACTTAAAAAACATGAAATTTCAAGATAAAAAGTAGGTATCTAGTCTGGCCATGGATAGGCAAATGTTGCATGTATCTGGATGTGACTGTGAGTAAAGGATGAATAGGTATAGCATCCATAGCTCGACGCATTTCGTGGTTGGTAACCACTCATCAGGAGCAATTGTGGCCAAAGCCTAAAAGATAATAAGTAGTGGGTCAGACTGAATGTACAGATAGGCATATAAATTAAGTTGAGGGGGGGTTTATAGAACATCCTCCTATACTCACAGAACCACCCATGGGACTCAGGTGTGGCAGGATCAGCAATGGTGAGCCAGGGTTAAACAGACAGCACGGGAGCTGAGGCGGCACATGAAGGCATGGCATCCGGGAACAGAAAAGATGGAATGCTGATGCAATGGGATTGGAACATGACCAAACCATCCATGATGTTGAGGAATGGATGGTCCCAAAAATCTATGTAGCAAAAAATAAAAAGAAATAAATAATAAGGAAAAGGAAAAGGATGAAAAATGAAAAATGAAAAACACTGCAAAGAATGAGAAAATGAAAAAATGGAGGGGGCAAAGAACAGTGCCACCAACCAGGGGGGGTTTACCTGAAAGCCGAATGTGTGAGAGCCTAACGTGCCTGTGTTGGCCATGTGAACCCAAAGCAAGTTCTGTTACCAGGGTAGAGAATCTAATACTCCACTCCAGCCAATGATGTGCTGCCAACGTCACGCCGGCTGGTGGGAGGAGAAAAAGGGCACCAATAGCCGGGCAAGGTCTGCCCGACGCTTGGCGCCAAAAAAGCCTCCATCGCACAGCCGTAGATGGATGGACGCGAGGCACCTGCGTCATGACGCACAACTCGTGGATGCCAAGCGCAGGCACCTGGTGCATGGTGCCGATGCGTAGCAAGGTGTCAGCCCGAGCCCTCGGCCAAATCAGAGGAGGGAGGGGGCGGGCCTTAGGTACGCATCGCAGCTCCCAAGCTGCCAGCAAGACACAGCCCACCAAGGCGATGACGGCCAACTTCCCAAGAAAGTTAGCACCCAGCAGAATTGTGTGGGTATAATCAAGTATATGTTAATTATCAAATATTGAATTGGCATAGATGGGAAACCTAACTTAAGCATGGGCCTGCTATCGTGCAGAATTTTAAAACATGCAAAAGAAACATGTCCTGATTTTTGGGACCATCCATCCTTCAACGTCATGGATGGTTGGTTATGTTCCAATCCCATTGCATCAGCATTCCATCTTTTCTGTTCCCGGATGCCATGCCTTCATGTGCCGCCTCAGCTCCCGTGCCGTCTGTTTGACCCTGGCCCAGCATTGGTGATCCTGCCACACCCAAGTCCCAGGGGTGGTTCTGTGAGTATGTGAGGATGTTCTATAACCCTCAACTTAATTTATATGCCTATCTGTAAATTCAGTCTGACCCACTACTTATTATCTTTTAGGCTTTGGCCACAATTGCTCCTGATGAGTGGTTACCAACCATGAAACGCGTCGAGCTATGGATGCTATACCTATGCATCCTTTACTCACAGTCACATCCAGATACGTGCAACATTTGCCTATCTATGGCCAGACTAGATACCTACTTTTTATCTTGATATTTCATGTTTTTTAAGTCATTTACATTTAACCATCATGGTATATTGTGCCTTGCATGTACATGTGTGTATATTAGGGATGAGCTTCGTGTTCGAGTCGAACCCATGTTCGACTCGAACATCGGCTGTTCGACCGTCCGTCGAATTGCGAACGATATGGGCCGTTCGCGCCAAATTCGTGTGGCGCGTCACGGCCCATAATTCACTGCGGCATCGCAGTGCATTGCTGGCTGATGATTGGCCAAGCATGCACTATGACCCGCATGCTTGGCCAATCACAGCGCCATCAGTAGAGAGAGCTGTAATTGGCCAAAGCCAGGGTGGCTTTGGCCAATTATGGCTCAGGGGATTTAGTACACGCCCCACACTATATAAGGCCGCCTGCACGGCGGCCCTGTGTAGTGTGTGTTCCGGTGTGCTGAGACATAGAGACAGAGACAGACAGTGTCATTTGATTTGAGTTAGATAGATTAGGCAGAACAGTCAGTCAGTTAGCTGCACTTACAGTGTATTGTGTATATATATGCATCCCAGGTGTTGCATATATATATATACACTGTATTCAGTTTAGCTAGATCCGTTCCTGTTATCTTCTATCTAGACTATTTACATTTGGTGCAGTGCGTCCTGCTCACAGTGTTCAGCTAGATCCGTTCCTGCTATTTACATTTAGTGCAGTGCGTCCTGCTCACAGTGTTCAGCTAGATCTGTTCCTGCTATTTACATTTAGTGCAGTCAGTGCGTCCTGCTCACAGTGTTCAGCTAGATCCGTTCCTGCTATTTACATTTAGTGCAGTGTGTCCTGCTCACAGTGTTCAGCTAGATCCGTTCCTGCTATTTACATTTAGTGCAGTCAGTGTGTCCTGCTCACAGTGTTCAGCTAGATCCGTTCCTGCTATTTACATTTAGTGCAGTGCGTCCTGCTCACAGTGTTCAGCTAGATCCGTTCCTGCTATTTACATTTAGTGCAGTGCGTCCTGCTCACAGTGTTCAGCTAGATCCGTTCCTGCTATTTACATTTAGTGCAGTGCGTCCTGCTCACAGTGTTCAGCTAGATCTGTTCCTGCTATTTACATTTAGTGCAGTGCGTCCTGCTCACAGTGTTCAGCTAGATCCGTTCCTGCTATTTACATTTAGTGCAGTCAGTGCGTCCTGCTCACAGTGTTCAGCTAGATCCGTTCCTGCTATTTACATTTAGTGCAGTGCGTCCTGCTCACAGTGTTCAGCTAGATCTGTTCCTGCTATTTACATTTAGTGCAGTCAGTGCGTCCTGCTCACAGTGTTCAGCTAGATCCGTTCCTGCTATTTACATTTAGTGCAGTGCGTCCTGCTCACAGTGTTCAGCTAGATCCGTTCCTGCTATTTACATTTAGTGCAGTCAGTGCGTCCTGCTCACAGTGTTCAGCTAGATCTGTTCCTGCTATTTACATTTAGTGCAGTGCGTCCTGCTCACAGTGTTCAGCTAGATCCGTTCCTGCTATTTACATTTAGTGCAGTCAGTGCGTCCTGCTCACAGTGTTCAGCTAGATCTGTTCCTGCTATTTACATTTAGTGCAGTGCGTCCTGCTCACAGTGTTCAGCTAGATCCGTTCCTGCTATTTACATTTAGTGCAGTCAGTGCGTCCTGCTCACAGTGTTCAGCTAGATCCGTTCCTGCTATTTACTTTTAGTGCAGTGCGTCCTGCTCACAGTGTTCAGCTAGATCCGTTCCTGCTATTTACATTTAGTGCAGTCAGTGCGTCCTGCTCACAGTGTTCAGCTAGATCCGTTCCTGCTATTTACATTTAGTGCAGTGCGTCCTGCTCACAGTGTTCAGCTAGATCTGTTCCTGCTATTTACATTTAGTGCAGTCAGTGCGTCCTGCTCACAGTGTTCAGCTAGATCCGTTCCTGCTATTTACATTTAGTGCAGTGCGTCCTGCTCACAGTGTTCAGCTAGATCCGTTCCTGCTATTTACATTTAGTGCAGTGCGTCCTGCTCACAGTGTTCAGCTAGATCCGTTCCTGCTATTTACATTTAGTGCAGTGCGTCCTGCTCACAGTGTTCAGCTAGATCTGTTCCTGCTATTTACATTTAGTGCAGTGTGTCCTGCTCACAGTGTTCAGCTAGATCCGTTCCTGCTATTTACATTTAGTGCAGTCAGTGCGTCCTGCTCACAGTGTTCAGCTAGATCTGTTCCTGCTATTTACATTTAGTGCAGTGCGTCCTGCTCACAGTGTTCAGCTAGATCCGTTCCTGCTATTTACATTTAGTGCAGTCAGTGCGTCCTGCTCACAGTGTTCAGCTAGATCCATTCCTGCTATTTACATTTAGTGCAGTGCGTCCTGCTCACAGTGTTCAGCTAGATCTGTTCCTGCTATTTACATTTAGTGCAGTGCGTCCTGCTCACAGTGTTCAGCTAGATCCGTTCCTGCTATTTACATTTAGTGCAGTGTGTCCTACTCACAGTGTTCAGCTAGATCCGTTCCTGTTATCTTCCTACTGACAGGCAGGCTTGTCTGGTTACAGTATATAAAGCTACCTGAAGAAAATTACAGGTGTTCTATCCCAGCTTAGTGCAGCTACAGGCCATCAGTATGTCTGGAAGGCCAAGAAGGAGAGGCAGACAGTCACAAGCCAATAAGAGAGGGCAAGCAGGCTCTGTGTCTAGTGCTGGTCGTGGAGACGGTGCATCCTCATCAGCACGTGGCCATGGGACACGCTTGGCCTTTTTTTCGGCAGCTGGCCGTGTTGAGCCGCAACATGCGGAAGACTTGGTTGAGTGGATGACCAAGCCGTCCTCATCCTCCTCATCCTCTCTCACCCATGCCCAGGGTGCTTTGTCTGGCAAAGCAGCGGCCTCTTCCCTCAGCTCAATGTCATCAGTGACTCCTGCCCTAGCTCCACCATGTCCTCCTGAGGATTCCCTCGAACTGTTTGACCACAGTGTTGGGTACATGCTCCAGGAGGATGCCCAGCGTTTGGAAGGCTCTGATGATGATACTGAGCTCGATGAAGGCAGTAACATGAGCACGGACAGAGGGGGTGCCCAAGAAGGAAAGCAATCTGGCAGTCATGCTCCCCCTGTTGCAGCATACTGCCAGGTTTGCTCCAGTGATGAGGAGGGAGGGGATGATGAGGTCACTGACTCAACGTGGGTGCCTGATAGGAGAGAGGAGGAGGAGGAGGAGGAGGAGGCGGCACATCACCAACGAGGCAGGATGCCCTCCAGGGGCCAGCCTAAGGGCAGCACATTGACTGCATCACACCCCAAAGCTCCACATGTGCAGGGCGCTGCAGTCTCTGCGCGTTATTCAAAAAGTTCTTTGGTGTGGGCCTTTTTTGAGACGAGTGCATCAGATCGCACCGCTGCTATTTGCAACATATGTCTCAAGCGTATCTCGCGTGGCCAAAACATCTCCCGCTTGGGTACCACATGCTTGACCAGACATATGTTGACCTGCCATGCAGTTCGTTGGCAAGCATATCTAAAAGACCCACACCAAAGAACAAAGAGGATCTCTCCTTGCTCCTCATCAGCTGAGATTTCCAACCCCACTAGACCTTCAGTCCTCTCTGAGACCTGCAGTGAGAGGAATGAAGGTGTAGAATTAGGTGTGTCACAGCCAAGTACTTGTGGGCAATCTGCTTTTGGTACACCGACGTCAGATTGTACCAGGCAAATTTCCCTGCCCCAGCTGCTGCACCGCCGAAAGAAGTTTGCTCCCAGCCATCCACATGCCCAGCGGTTGAATGCTAGCTTGGCAAAATTGCTAGCACTTCAACTGCTGCCTTTTCAGTTGGTAGACTCTGCCCCCTTCCGTGAGTTTGTGGAATGTGCGGTTCCTCAGTGGCAGGTACCCAAACGCCACTTTTTCTCACGGAAGGCGATTCCGGCTCTCTACCGGCATGTGGAAGGCAATGTCCATGCCTCGCTGGACAGGGCGGTCAGCGGTAAGGTGCATATTACCGCTGACTCATGGTCCAGCAGGCATGGACAGGGACGTTACTTAAGTTTCACGGCGCATTGGGTGACTCTGCTGGCAGCTGGGAAGGATGCAGGACAAGGTGCAGTAGTGTTGGAGGTTGTTCCGCCACCACGCCTCCAAAATGCTGATTGTGACACACCTCTCTCCTCCACCCCCTCCTCTTCTTCTTCCTCCATGGCCTCTTCCTCGGAACCAGCGGTGCTCCGTAGGCGTTCAAGGGGCTACGCAAGTACGCAGGCCAAAAGATGCCATGCGGTGCTTGAGCTGGTGTGCTTGGGGGACAGGAGCCACACTGGGGCAGAGGTTCTGTCAGCTCTGCAGGGGCAGGTTCAGAGGTGGTTGACGCCACGCCAACTTAAGGCAGGAATGGTGGTTTGCGACAATGGCACCAACCTCCTCTCTGCCCTCCGACAGGGACAACTGACCCATGTGCCCTGTTTGGCTCACGTCCTTAACTTGGTGGTGCAGCGGTTCTTGGGCAGGTACCCGGGCTTACAGGATGTCCTGAGGCAGGCCAGGAAAGTCTGTGTGCATTTCCGCCGGTCATATAATGCCAGTGCTCGGCTGACGGACCTCCAAAAGGAGTTTAACCTGCCCAAGAACCGCCTAATCTGTGACATGCCCACCAGGTGGAACTCAACGTTGGCCATGCTGCAGCGGCTGCACACGCAGCAGAGGGCCATCAATGAGTACCTGTGCGACTATGGCACCAGGACAGGGTCAGGGGACCTTGGTTTTTTTTCCCCACGCCAGTGGGCCATGATCAGGGATGCATGCACTGTCCTGTCACCATTCGAGGAGGCCACGAGGATGGTGAGCACTGACAGTGCATGCATCAGTGACACTGTCCCCCTTGTCCACCTGTTGGAGCACACGCTGCATGGAATAATGGACAGGGCACTTGAGGCAGAACAGAGGCAGGAAGAGGAGGACTTCCTTAGCTCTCAAGGCCCCCTTTATCCAGACAGTGTTCCTGCGTGCCCGCCGATCACACAGGAAGAGGACGAGGAGGAGGAGGAGGAGGAGGAAGATTGTGTCAGTATGGAGGTGGAGCCTGGCACTCAGCATCAGCAGCAGTCTTTAAGGGATCAGTCCCAAGGAACACATGGACTTGTACGTGGCTGGGAGGAGGTGGCTGCGGACGTTGTTGTCCTTAGTGACCCAGAGGACTCCGGACCGAATGCCTCAGCAAACCTACGCTGCATGGCCTCCCTGATCCTGCAAAGCCTGCGTAAGGATCCTCGTATTCGTGGTATCAAGGAGAAGGACCAATACTGGCTGGCAACCCTCCTTGATCCACGTTACAAGGGTAAGGTTGCGGACCTTATCTTGCCATCGCAGAGGGAGCAGAGGATGAAACATCTTCGGGAGGCCTTGCAGAAAGGTCTGTGCAACGCGTTCCCAGAGACTGGGAGGTTACAAACTCCTGTTTCTGGACAACGTGTTGCTGAGGCTTCGGTCAGTCAAAGAAGGAGCGGTGGAGAAGGTGGCCGTCTGACCGATGCGTTCAGACAATTTTTTGGTCCGCAGCCCCAAGGTATGATCGGTTCCAGCAACCATCGCCAGCGTCTGTTTTACATGGTGCAGGAATACCTAGGGGCAAGATCAGACTTGGACACCTTTCCCACCGAAAATCCTCTGGGTTACTGGGTCTTGAGGATGGATCACTGGCCAGAGCTTGCACAGTATGCAATTGAGCTACTGGCCTGTCCTGCATCCAGCGTTCTTTCGGAACGCACATTCAGTGCTGCTGGAGGCGTGGTAACCGATCATAGGGTGCGTCTGTCCACTGACTCGGTCGATCGGCTGACCTTCATAAAAATGAATCAGTCTTGGATCACCACCAGCTACCAAGCACCTGATGCTGATGTAACTGAATAATTTTTTTCAGATCCCTTCAAAGACTGCCTATGCTGATGCTGAGTGACTATCCCTGAGTAATTATCCTCTTCCTCCTCAATCATCACGCTGATAGCTTGTAAGAACATTTTTGGTTCTGGGCGCCACCACCAGTGCCTAAGGCACAATTTTTCAGCCCCTGTTTAACAGGGGCGTGTAATTACAATTTTTGATGTAATACTTTGCAGCAGGGCTCGTTCCTGCATTCCAACTAGAGTGTCTGTGAGGGGTTGCAGTGTTGTGGCACCAGCACCAGTGCCTAAGGCCCAATTTTTCTGCCCCTGTCTAACAGGGGCGTGTAATTACAATTTTTGATGCAATACTTTGCAGCAGGGCTCGTTCCTGCATTCCAACTAGAGTGTCTGTGAGGGGTTGCAGTGTTGTGGCACCAGCACCAGTGCCTAAGGCCCAATTTTTCTGCCCCTGTCTAACAGGGGCGTGTAATTACAATTTTTGATGCAATAGTTTGCAGCAGGGCTCGTTCCTGCGTTCCAACTAGAGTGTCTGTGAGGGGTTGCAGTGTTGTGGCACCAGCACCAGTGCCTAAGGACCAATTTTTCTGCCCCTGTCTAACAGGGGCGTGTAATTACAATTTTTGATGCAATACTTTGCAGGAGGGCTCGTTCCTGCGTTCCAACTAGAGTGTCTGTGAGGGGTTGCAGTGTTGTGGCACCAGCACCAGTGCCTAAGGCCTAATTTTTCAGCTCCTGTTCAACAGGGGCATGTAATTACAATTCTTGATCTAATATTTCACAGCAGGGCCCTGTGAGGGCTTACAGTGTTGTGGCCACAGCAACACCTAAGGCCCAAATTTCTGCTGAGTATATAGGGCAGGACCCTACTTTCAAACATCTAACTTACAAACGACTCCTACTTGCAAACGGAAGGAGACAACAGGAAGTGAGATGAAATCTACCCCTAGGAAGGGAAATTCTCTCCTGTAAGAGTTAATATGGGAAAACAATTTCTCCTTTCCACTGATGCTTTCCAATCCTTGTTCCACAAAAAAACCCAAATTTTCAAAAAACATTTTTCATTGGGACAAAAAAGTGAGGTGAAATCTTCTGAAGAGGAGGAAAGACAGCAAAACAAATGTCACAGGGGTGATAACCCTTCCCTATGTTTTCCAAAAAGCTTAAAAAAGATTTTTTGGCTGGAGCTAAACACGTTAAAAATGTACCCGTTCAAAATTACAAAGAGATTCTACTTAACAACAAACCTACAGTCCCTGTCTTGTTTGCACCGCCTGTATACTGCTGTTCAGAGTATATAGGGCCTTTCCTTATTTTAATTTGGGTGCGGGGTTCCCCTTAATATCCATACAGGACCCAAAGGGCCTGGTAATGGACTGGGGGGGTACCCATGCCGTTTGTCTCACTGATTTTCATCCATATTGCCAGGACCCGACATGACATTAAACCCGCAAGCAGTTTTAAATGAGATTTTTTCCTTTAAAAATGACATTTGGTGCAGGGACTGTTCTAAACATGGGAAACACGCGTCACTTTACAGGCATACTATAGACACCCCCCAGGTACGATATTTAAAGGAATATTTCACTTTTTTTTTTTTTACTTTAAGCATCATTAAAATCACTGCTCCCGAAAAAACGGCCGTTTTTAAACGTTTTTTTTGCATTGATACATGTCCCCTGGGGTAGGACCCGGGTCCCCAAACCCTTTTTCGGACAATACCATGCAAATTAGCCTTTAAAATGAGCACTTTTGATTTCGAACGTTCGAGTCCCATAGACGTCAATGGGGTTCTAACGTTCGTGCGAACTTTCGGTCCGTTCGCGGGTTCTGGTGCGAACCGAACCGGGGGGTGTTCGGCTCATCCCTATTGCCTACACACAATCCACCAAAGTCCGTCGAATTCGTACGTGATGACGTACGACCGGACTAAAACAAGGAAGTTCATAGCCAGTAGCCAATAGCTGCCCTAGCGTGGCTTTTTGTCCGTCAAACTAGCATACAGACGGCGGACTTTTCGACCGGACTCGATTTCAACGGATACATTTTAAACAAGTTTCAAATCTAAGTCCATCCAACTTTTGAGCAAACAAAGTCCGCTGGAGCCCACACACGATCGAATTGTCCGACGAAATCCAGTCCGCCGGGCAAAGTCCGCCGTAAAGTCCGCTCGTGTGTGCGCGGCATAAGAGTTAATATGGGAAAAAAATTTCTCCTTTCCACTTATGCTTTCCAATCCTTGTTCCACAAAAAAACCCAAATTTTCAAAAAATATTTTTCATTGGGACAAAAAGTGAGGTGAAATCTTCTGAAGAGGAGGAAAGACAGCAAAACAAATGTCACAGGGGTGATAACCCTTCCCTATGTTTTCCAAAAAGCTTAAAAAAGATTTTTTGGCTGGAGCTAAACACGTTAAAAATGTACCCGTTCAAAATTACAAAGAGATTCTACTTAACAACAAACCTACAGTCCCTGTCTTGTTTGCACCGCCTGTATACTGCTGTTCAGAGTATATAGGGCCTGGTGGCCCCACACCTTTCCTTATTTTAATTTGGGTGCGGGGTTCCCCTTAATATCCATACAAGACCCAAAGGGCCTGGTAATGGACTGGGGGGTACCCATGCCGTTTGTCTCACCGATTTTCATCCATATTGCCAGGACCCGACCTTACATTAAACCCGCAAGCAGTTTTAAATGAGATTTTTTCCTTTAAAAATGACATTTGGTGCAGGGACTGTTCTAAACACGGGAAACACGCGTCACTTTACAGGCATACTATAGACACCCCCCAGGTACGATATTTAAAGGAATATTTCACTTTTTTTTTTTTTTTACTTTAAGCATCATTAAAATCACTGCTCCCGAAAAAACGGCAGTTTTTAAAACTTTTTTTTGCATTGATACATGTCCCCTGGGGTAGGACCCGGGTCCCCAAACCCTTTTTAGGACAATACCATGCAAATTAGCCTTTAAAATGAGCACTTTTGATTTAGAACGTTCGAGTCCCATAGACGTCAATGGGGTTCTAACGTTCGTGCAAACTTTCGGTCCGTTCGCAGGTTCTGGTGCGAACCGAACCGGGGGGTGTTCGGCTCATCCCTATTGCCGATATTCCAGCCAGTGTCTAATTGATTGCTGCTGCATAGGAATCAAATTTGATAGCAATGGAAGAGTTCCCTGGCAAAGGATTTGAGATATTCAATGATTTGACTCCTTACTCCATAACAAGAAATGGTTTTGCTTCTTTCCTGGAGGGAACCCTGGGGGCGTCATTAATCCCACTTTAGGAGAAAGTCCTAATTGGGTTTGCAATTTATCCCAAATATGCATTAAATGTGCTGTAAGAAAAGATAAACAAGAAATTGGACCACGGACAGAGATATCTATTCTATATCTGTTCTATATGTACCCATTGAAACAATGATACACAAGTTCTGTGCTCCTAAACTAAATGTGCTACCACTGCGCTCATGAAACTGAGTAAGGTATCCTAGAGCTGCCTACTTAAAAGAAATAGATTGGTACAGTATTTTAAATGAAAAAATAGTGGCGCTACGTGTGTATAAATCCGTGACAGAAAACCTAAAAATAATCGAGCAACAAATTATATTTTAAATGAATTAGTAACAATAAATGATACACTTAGTGTATAATAATAAGTGTCATAAACAATATCAATGTGTCAAAGTATCAAGAAAATGAAATTACAAAATATTAATGACAAACTAATTAAAACGTTCATGCGTGGCTGTATGGCAACCATCTGTGAGGTTTAACGTCTGACGTTCTGCTGTTTCCGGGTGTGATGGTGCTGTGACACGAGCGAGCGAGTGAGCGAGCGAGCGAGCGAGGCGAGTGAGGCAGCAAGGGTATCACACTATTGGAAGCTTTTTTCATTTCATGTTCACTTATGGGAATACCCTCCCCTATTGATTGCTGCTGGGAGCCAAAGTTTTATGAACCCTGGTGGGTTTGAAAAAGCTTGTTTGCCGAGCATGAGAATGCAAGGCATATCTTTTTGGTGATTGCGATTTCAAAGGGAGTGGATCACGGTCACATCTTGGTGTGGTGGAAGGAATTTTTTTGGCTTAACCACTTCAGCCCCGGAAGGATTTACCCCCTTCCTGACCAGAGCACTTTTTACAATTTGGCACTGCGTCGCTTTAACTGCTAATTGCGCGGTCATGCAATGCTGTACCCAAACAAAATTTGCGTCCTTTTCTTCCCACAAATAGAGCTTACTTTTGACGGTATTTGATCACCTCTGCCTTTTTTATTTTTTTGCGCTATACACGGAAAAAGACCGAAAATTTTGAAAAAAAAATGATATTTTCTACTTTTTGTTCTAAAAAAAAATTCAATAAACTCAATTTTAGTCATACATTTAGGCCAAAATGTATTCGGCCACATGTCTTTGGTAAAAAAAATGTCAATAAGTGTATATTTATTGGTTTGCGCAAAAGTTATAGCGCCTACAAACTAGGGTACATTTTCTGGAATTTATACAGCCTTTAATTTATGACTGCCTATGTAGTTTCTTAAGGTGCTAAAATGGCAGGGCAGTACAAAACCCCCACAAATGACCCCATTTTGGAAAGTAGACACCCCAAGGAAATTGCTGAGAGGCATGTTGAGCCCATTGAATATTCATTTTTTTTGTCCCAAGTGATTGAATAAAGACAAAAAAAAAAATTACAAAAAGTTGTCTCTAAATGATATATTGCTCACACAGGCCATGGGCATATGTGGAATTGCACCCCAAAATACATTTAGCTGCTTCTCCTGAGTATGGGGATACCACATGTGTGGGATTTTTTGGAGCCTAGCCGCGTACGGGGCCCCGAAAACCAATCACTGCTTTCAGGATTTCTAAGGGCGTACATTTTTGATTTTACTCCTCACTACCTATCTCAGTTTTGAAGGCCATAAAATGCCCAGATGGCATAAAACCCCCCCAAATGACCCCATTTAGGAAAGTAGACACCCCAAGATATTTGCTTTGAGGCATGTTGAGTCCATGGAATGTTTTATATTTTGACACAAGTTGCGGGAAAGTGACAATTTTTTTTTTTTTCACAAAGTTGTCACTAAATGATATATTGCTCACACAGGCCATGGGCATATGTGGAATTGCACCCCAAAATACATTTAGCTGCTTCTCCTAAGTATGGGGATACCACATGTGTGGGACTTTTTAAGAGCCTAGCCGCGTACGGGGCCCCGAAAACCAATCACCGCCTTCAGGATTTCTAAGGGTGTAAATTTTTGATTTCACTCTTCACTGCCTATCACAGTTTCGGAGGCCATGGAATGCCCAGGTGGCACAAACCCCCCCCCCCAAATGACCCCATTTTGGAAAGTAGACACCCCAAGCTATTTGCTCAGAGGCATGGTGAGTATTTTGCAGCTCTCATTTGTTTTTGAAAATAAAGAAAGACAAGAAAAATTTTTTTTTTTTCTTTTTTCAATTTTCAAAACTTTGTGACAAAAAGTGAGGTCTGCAAAATACTCACTATACCTCTCAGCAAATAGCTTGGGGTGTCTACTTTCCAAAATGGGGTCATTTGGGGGGGTTTTTGCCACCTGACAGGATTGTCAGGATAGGAGGGACAATAATAGCGGGTGTCACGCCTATATCCACGCTTGCTGCAGACACGACATCTTTTTTGGGGGGGTTCGCTGGGTAGGGGTACTCGGGAGGACATAAAGAAAATGCCTCTCATGCAGCTGACTGCATTTGGTTAGAGATGTGAATGGGGGAAGTATGGGCGCTGCAGAAGTGGTGGGTTCCCAATTAGGATTGGCGAATGCAGCAGGAATGGCACTATGGGCACGACGGGCCTGTGTTTGTCTTTTTGGTGGCAGCGGGACACTACTTGTGCTTGCCACCTCACCAGCTTGAACTGCACTTATGGGACTCGCCACGTCACCAAGTGTTACTGCAGTGCTGGTTTGACTACGACCGGGGTGTACAAGGCCGCTGGTGCTTGCCAGTTCACCAAAACGCTACCAAAAAAACTGTTAGCGATCGCAGGGATCAGGCCTGACTCTGTGAACGCTGCAGTTATGCGTTTAGTGTTTTGTAAGTGACAGTGATCGATCGATACTGCACTTGGGTGGGCTAGGCCGGGCCAGGCGGAGGGGCAAAACGCAGGTGCTAGCAGGTATCTGGGCTGATCCCGCTAACACTGCGTTTTTGGGAACCCTAAACAGCTGGGGACGCAAGTATAGATCTGATCGGATCAGATATTGATCCGTTCAGATACTATACCACTAAGGGAGGTGTACGCTGCATGCGTGGGTGTTAGCGGTACTGGCGCTAACCTGACGCTGCCTGGGGCAGGTGCTTGCCAGTTCACCAAAACGCTACCAAAAAAACTGTTAGCGATCGCAGGGATCAGGCCTGACTCTGCGAATGCTACAGTTATGCGTTTAGTGTTCTGTAAGTGACAGTGATCGATTGATACTGCACTTGGGTGGGCTGTGCTGGGCCAGGCGGAGGGGCAAAACGCAGGTGCTAGCAGGTATCTGGGCTGATCCCACTAACACTGCATTTTTGGGAACCCTAAACTGCTGGGGACGCCAGTATAGATCTGATCGGATCAGATATTGATCCGTTCAGATACTATACCACTAAGGGAGGCGTATGCTGCGTGCGTGGGTGTTAGCGGTACTGGCGCTAATCTGACGCTGCCTGGGGCGACGCATATCACCGCCGGGCGATCAGGGGGCTAAACTTTATTCGGTAATAAACGGCGGGTGCCCTGACACTATAAAAAATAAACAAACTGGGGCGTGGCTTGACTGGAGTCCGAAATGGCCGCTTGAACACAGAGCTCCGGCCACTCGAGGATTAAAATCAGCTTTTATTGGGGACTGACGCAATATTCCACGATGGGAAAACCTAATATTAGTGCCTCAGCCTCCTGGACACCGAAGGAGCCCACAACCCAGCTCAGTCGCAATATCCCGGAGATTTTCCGTACGCTCCGGTCCGGCGACCACGAGGCCTTGCAGATACCACAGGCCTCAGGCTCCATTTCACCCAGTCATGATTCGGACTCGCAGCTGACGGACGGGGACACGCGAACCCACCGACATAGCCAAGCTGTTAATCTCTCGGATCTACAACATGTTGCAGTGGATATTACCAACAACATTACAGGCACCCTAAAAGCAGCCATATTAGACCTTAAGATGGACATTCAAGCAGTTGCGGCCCGAATCACAGACGTGGAGCAAACCACGCAGCTCCACACAGCAGCTATCAGGAAAGTGCAACACACTTATGATGCCCAACTCTCATACCTTTATGACCTACACCGCCAAGTCGAGGACCTCGACAATCGAGGACGGAGGCATAACATACGGGTCAGAGGGGTTAGAAGCAGGATCATTGCCCCAGATCGTTTGTGCCATCTTTAATGATCTATTAGATCGTCCTCCGGACTCCCCTATCGAGATGGAGAGATTACATCGAGCCCTCAGACCTCCCCCCCGAGACAATGAGCCCCCAAGGGATGTCATATGTTGTGTGGTGAACTTTCCGTTAAAAGAGGAAATTTTGAGAAAAGCTAGAGAGAGAGGCCAAATACACCACAATGGCACTGAAATCAAGCTTTTCCAAGACCTCTCCCCAACCACTCTGCAGAATAGACGAGCACTGCGCCCCCTATTGGACCAACTCAGAGCGCGGAACATACAATACCGCTGGAAATTTCCTTTCTGCTTGTCCGCTACCGCCAGAGGCCGCACTGCGCTCCTGAGATCCCCAGACGATCTAGCAGCGTTTTGTGATCAGCTCGATCTACCGTTGACGGAGCTTCCGGACTGGTGTACGTTCCTCTTCCCGTCCGAGCCATGGAGACCAGTCTCACACAACCCCTCGCCTAAAGCACAGAGGCATCGCTCCAGACGAAGAAGGTCAGGACCCCCCTCTCCCGGTGCTCACGCTTCTCGCCGGGATTCGACATACCGCGATATGGGACAACCTGTAACCCCCCGAAGGAACAACCAGGAAGCCTGACATACACAGCTCCTGACTCTACTTGAGTAGCTCGGTTTTTCCAGAGAGACTTGCACCACTGTTACTAACTGTTAATTTACCTGGTTCGATCTCTGCTTCCCAGCTCCTTCCACACTATGTTTTCAACACACATGTAAGGAAGTGCTACAGTCTGCCCTGTGAGCAGCAGAAAATAACCTGCTCATCGGCTACAAAATAGACCCCGACACACTCGGACAAAAATAAGACACCACTATGCTGAGAGGAACAAAGTGCACTCCATCTACACAAGAACAGCAAGGAGAAACAGAATATGAGAAGACAGCAAAAACAATGAACTGACCAAGGCAGCCTTAGGGTCTGGAGATGAGATCATTGTTTGGACAACACAGGCTGCAAGACCTACCCGACAAGATACAGAACCAACACTATGTCACAGATGAAGCTACCCACACAGAGGACTCTTAGAACAATCCCTTCCCACTAAAGCTAATGAAGATGATCCTGTCAGGTGACGAGCGGACATACTGCTCTTAGATTTAGGAGAACAACCATTGCAATGTCATTGAAGTACCTAGGTCACCAATTTCCTTCACTAGACCTTCCCCTACCCCCTTCTTCCCCCCCTTTTTTGGCTCATAGGCCCACCCACCCCCACCCTTCCCCTTTCCCCTCTCACCACCTCTCCCTCCCCTACTCCCTTCCTTCCTCTACCGACCTCCACCCACTACCCTCTCCTTTTTCCCTTACCATCCTTGTCTCAATCCCCCCCCCTTTTTTCTCCTTTTCCCTCCCCTTCTCCCTGTTCCTCCATTACCCCGTTAATTCTCAATAGGGTCATATATATTAAATGAAAATGTGTTTAGATGATAAGAAGACACATGAGGGACCTGGAGTCACCAAGGCAGCCATAGGCGGATCCCCTTCTTTTCTAAAATAATGCAGACGCTTTTCACAGTCTGCACAGTAGAGGCCATTGATACTTAAACGGTTTGGGGAATAGCACCCCTTAATACTTCCTATTAATATTGCCCACTACTTGCCCAACCATGCATGGTACACCATTTAGACTGCCTTGAGGACTCCTAGGACCATAGTCACATCGAAACTGGTGAAGTTCGCTGATACAGAGGCTTGATTTTAGATCTCCTTGCAGAGAAAAAGCAAAGGCAAAAGTTATAAACCCACATCATCCTACACTCACATGTAGAAGGTTTAAATAACATTCGCTTGTGTCGAAACAGGTGCCATGCACTCACAGATCGAAAAGACTATCACATGGAAGCATGAGTCTCGATACATAGGTTCATGTTTACACCGATATTTACTTTACTGTTTACCACATGGTTTAAAAATTTTTAGTTATCTCTGGATGTTTATGTTATTATGTGCATTGACTCATTATTGGCAGATACTCAGGATGTATAACCTCAGGTGTCCGATAGCAAAAACCAAATATACTACTATTAATGCTGCTCTATCCCCCATCATACCGCTATTTAATCTAAATCCTCCCAGTGGCCACGGAGTAGGATCCCAGACACTCTCACCAACCCCCAGCAGCGGCACTAGGTTCTAGTCTGCTGACCATCCGGCCCTCTTTCTAATAGGTGAATTGGCATTTCCATTTTCACCTCTGGTACCTCCTTCTTCTTTACACATCACTTGCTCTCTCTGACTTTTTCTTTGCTGGTCTGTCGTGCTTGGCGCGGGGCTCTCCCTCCTCATCGATTAGTATCTATTCCCTAAACTCTATATAAGAACCGTCCCATCACTCCCCCCTCTATCGCTACTGTCCGGTACACCCTGTTGTGAGCTGATCTTCACAATAGAAGATAGGCGAACACCCGGGCACTGAACCTCGCATCAGAAACCAGCTACTTGATTACGTAGCAAAATGCCTTCTCCAGCTCCTCTATCATTAAAATGTGTCTCTTTAAACGCAAGAGGCCTAAATGTGCCTGAAAAGCGTTCGCAGGTCTTATCCTCCCTCACTAAACAAAAGGCTCATTTCATCTTCCTTCAGGAAACCCACTTTAGATCTAACTCCATACCAAAAATGACTAACAACATATTCCAAACAGTTTTTCACGCCACAAACCCTATTGCAAAAACTAAGGGAGTATCTATACTCGTTTCTAAACATGCCCCATTCAAGCATACAGACTCCTTGCTAGACTCAGAGGGGAGATTTGCATTTATCAAGGGTACCTATGCCTCTAGACCGATCACATTGGCTAACATATATGCCCCCAACGAACACCAAGTGTCATTTTTTAGGAAAGTAAGCGATCTTCTACTCTCCTTCAAGGAAGGGATAGTTATTGCGGGAGGTGACTTTAATGCCCCCCTTAACCCAGACATAGACACTTCCTCAGGCACCTCAGCATTACCCTTCCGGGCTCTGAAGCAAATTAAATTACAACTCCAAGCCCTGGAATTGCACGACACTTGGCGCACATTGTACCCATCCGTTAAAGACTACACGTTCTATTCCACCCCCTTTCAAAAATACTCACGACTAGACTATTTTTTCCTCTCCCAACTGGACCTGACCTACCTTACGCAAGCCACAATTGAACCCATGTTTCTATCCGACCACCATCCTATATCTGTCACATTGACTTTCCCAGACTTGACCCCAAAAACAAAAACGTGGAGACTTAACTCCTCCCTATTAAACGATGAAGTTTTCACTAATCACCTGGCAGCTACCATTAACTCCTACTTCAAGGAGAACTCTACTCCCGACATATCACCCACTATTCTATGGGAGGCCCACAAATGTGTGATCAGAGGGGAATTGATGGCCCAGGCGGCGAAAGTAAAAAGAGCCCATCAGACTACCCTAGATGACCTGATCACCAACATTAAACGGCTGGAAGCCACACACAAAAAGTCCCAGTCACAACAGACTTTACAGGAGCTGACACATCTGCGTACAACGCTCCTTGAAGAACTAGGTAAACGCGTTAGATGCAGATATGTCCTTCATCAACGAGTCTTTTACGAACAGGGCAACAAATGCGGCAAACTGCTAGCCAGGGCAGTACGAACCTCTAAACCATCTAACACGATCCACCATGTTAGAACCAGGCAAGGTGCTTTGTTGTCTAAAAATGAAGACATAGCTCGGGCCTTTGAACAATATTACAAGAAATTATATAACCTTGACCCCCCTAACACGAATTTTACCCAAGCGCTGCGCAGAAAGGAAGAAATACAAAACCTTTTGTCCCAATACAGCCCACAACCACTCACACAAGCGCAAGCGGAAGACTTAGAAAAACCCCTCTCCACAGAGGAATTACAATTGGCTCTGAAACAGATGAAAACAGGTAAAAGCCCGGGCCCAGACGGGTTTACCTTACAATATTATAAGTGCTTTGTCCAGATTCTAGCCCCCAAAATGTTAACCGCCTTTAACGCACTAGCAGATTCTACAATGAATATGGGACTCATGCTGGAGGCACATGTCACAGTAATCCCTAAGGAGGGAAAGGATACCACACAAATACAAAATTACAGGCCAATTTCACTATTAAATGTGGATATTAAGATCTACGCCAAAATTCTAGCTAACAGATTGTCTACCCTACTGCCAGGACTCATTTCATTAGATCAAGTGGGCTTTGTCCCCGGCCGAGAAGCTAGGGACAACACTATCAGAGCGTTAAACCTACACCACGGGCTCACGACCTCAAAAACGCATGGCTTCTTCCTGTCTTTAGATGCTGAGAAGGCGTTCGACAGAGTGGCCTGGGACTATATGCGTGAGGTCCTAAAGAGGATTGGCCTCCACCCGCGCATGCTGTCTCATATCTCAGCGCTGTACTCTAATCCGAGTGCAGCTGTAAGAGTAAACGGCCACCTGTCGAACGCCTTCCCCATAAGTAACGGTACGTGCCAGGGCTGCCCCCTTTCACCTTTAATTTTTGTGCTATCCTTAGAACCCTTCCTTAACAGACTAAGGGCCAACTCTGACATTGCAGGCATTACAATCAAAGGAAGGGAATACAAGGTCTCAGCGTTTGCAGATGACATTTTGCTTTCCCTGTCTTCCCCAATCACCTCTATACCCAACTTGCTCAAAGACATTGAACACTTTGGGACTCTATCACACTTTAAAATTAATTATGCAAAATCACAAGCCTTAAATATCACGCTTACGCCACAGGAACTTGAACGGTGTCAATCCTCCTTCCCTTTTCAGTGGAGCCAACGCTCAATAACATATCTAGGCATTCAAATCCCTACCAAACTAGAAGATCTTTATGGAACCAATTTCCTCCCGGTCTTGAAAAAAGCTCAACACGATTTAACAGCATGGGGCCCCCTCAACATTTCCTGGTTCGGCCGCTCAGCCCTTTTAAAAATGATAACTCTACCGCGATTCCTATATTTCATCCAATGCATACCTATCAATCTACCGGCTGCTTTTTTTGCTACATATAGGAAGATGTGCACTCTATTTTTGTGGAAAGGTTCCCCCCCCACGCATAAAATTCACTCGACTTACGCGACCAAAACTTATGGGGGGCATAGGTCTCCCAGACCTCCATAAGTATTTCCTGGCTAGCCACTTGGCCCGGGTGGTGGACTGGAATGTCCACGAGTCGGGTAAAACCTGGGTCACTCTTGAGAAATCATTCTCTCACCTCCCCCTGGAATCTCTGCCCTGGATTCGACCTGGCCAAATCCCACAGCAGACATCAGCACACCCTCTTATATCAGCCTCGCTCAATTCGGTCAGAAGAGCAACCAAACTCTCTTACATATCCTCTTTGCCGGGCCCCTTAACTCCCTTAAGGGGGAACCCTGATTTCAGGCCTGGACTATCACAATCCTTCCTTAAACAAATATGGCCCTACGATAAAATACTAGCGTATCAGTTTTTTGCTGACAAAACCCCTAGATCATACGAGAACCTAGCCGACCTTTCTTTGCTCAAATCCTTCCCCTTCTGGACGTACAGACAGATTCGACACTTCCTTTCGACTCAAGGGACCACCCCGACCTGGACCAGACAACTAACCTTATTCGAGGAACTATGCACCCGCACCTCTCCACAGAGGCATCTTATTTCCCTCTTATACAATATACTCTCAGAAAGCGCCTCCTGCACTCCTGACTCAGCACATAAAGCTTGGGAAACGGACCTCCAGATGACCTTCACAGAGGAGGACTGGACACGAATCAATGAATACATACACAAGGGCTCCCCTAATGTAGCCATTCAGGAAAATGGATATAAAATCCAAACATGCTGGTACAGGACTCCATCACTTTTACATAAGTTTTGCCCTACTGTCCCAGACACTTGCTGGAGGTGCGGGAAAACTACAGGGACCATGCTACACATATGGTGGGACTGTGATCTATTACAACCCTTCTGGAGGGAAGTACACGACCTTATCTCACATATAACAACATACACCTTGGCCTACTCGCCTGCTCAGTATCTTCTTCACCACACTCACCTAACTAAAAGTGAGTACTTCAAATCTTTGGCTATGCATTTGGTGAATGCGGCTAGGCTCTGCATACCAACACATTGGCGATCCACTTCCATCCCCACGATAGGGGAATGGTTTCGGAGGATCGCCAGGATAGAGGAGATGGAGGAGTTAGTACATATCTCTCAGGAGCGTATTCAAAAGTACACGACCACGTGGGCCTGCTGGACTTACTTCAAATCAACCCAGCGATACAGATCATTCCAACCTTGACAATTGCGCTGACCTAATCAAGAGGTTAAATAGACATACAACTGTCTTTTCCAAAATCATTACAATTTAAGAAATGTAGAGGGGGGGGGAGTCCCGCGTCGGGAGATTAGACGGACCAAACTTCTTGCTATTTCTCTCTTTATTTCTTTTCTCCACTCTCTTTCTTTCCCAGTAAACACATTCATTATCCTCATGGGGGGGCTATCTATACCCCCCTTTGAGCAGATTATGAGAGGTTACGCTCAGTACCATACGATTGTAACAAACAAAGAGTGTAAACTTGCTTATGCATGTATCTATCTACACTAATGCAATACATATGTAACCTGAATCACTATGTACAAAAGGAATATAAAATACCCTGGATTCAATGCAATTGTTGTATAATTACATCTGCTAATAAACATTATTATGGAAAAAAAAATAAAATAAAATAAACAAACTAACCAGCGTCAACCGTAACGGTTATACGGTGATCAGTGGTTAAAGGGTTAACTAGGGGGCAATCAAGGGGTTAAAACATTTATTAGATAGTATATGGGGGTCCCTGACGCTATAAAACGCTGACGGCGAACCTAAATATTTACGTCCCTAACTAGCGTCACCAGCAACACTAATACAGCGATCAGAAAAATGATTGCTTAGTGACACTGGTGACGGGGGGTGATCAAGGGGTTAAAACTTTATTAGGGGGGGTTAGGGGGGTACCCTAGACCTACAGGGGGCTAATACTCACTGCCCTACCACTTCTAACTGTCACAAACTGACACCATGCAGTAATCAGAAAAAAAAAAATACTGCTTGGTGTCAGTGTGACATAGGGGGGGAGGGGTGATTGGGGGGTGATCGGTGGGCGATCGGGGGGGATCTGGGGTGTAATGTATGCCTGGCACGTTCTACTGTGTATGTGTGTGTTGTGCACTCACATGTCTTCTCTCCTCGGCGCCGGAACGGAAACTGCCGAGCCGAGGAGAGATGACATCACATCCTCTGCCTGTGTGTACTACACACAGGCAGGTGAGGATTCCCATTGGCTGGGAGCGATCGCGAGGGTGGTGCCACGATTGGATGGCCTCCCCCTCATCTCTAAACGCTCCCAGTCACAAGCCGACCGCCGCTGGCACCGGGGGGGGGGTCCGATAGGACTCCCCGCCCGCGGGAGGCAGATCACGTATGGGTACGTGATTCTGCCTGCCCGTGCCATTCTGCCGACGTATATCGTCGTTAGGCGGTCTGCAAGTGGTTAAGAAAATGATTCACTTAATACGAACTATATCACTATGCATAGACGTTTTAATTAGTTTGTCATTAATATTTTGTAATTTCATTTTCTTGATACTTTGACACATTGATATTGTTTATGACACTTATGCCCCGTACACACGGTCGGATTTTCCGACGGAAAATGTGTGATAGGACCTTGTTGTCGGAAATTCTGACCGTGTGTAGGCTCCATCACACATTTTCCATCGGATTTTCCGACCCACAAAGTTTGAGAGCAGGATATAAAATTTTCCGACAACAAAATCCATTGTCGGAAATTCCGATCGTGTGTACACAAATCCTACGGACAAAGTGCCATGCATGCTCAGAATAAATAAAGGGATGAAAGCTATTGGCCACTGCCCCATTTATAGTCCCGACGTACGTGTTTTACGTCACCGCGTTTAGAACGATCGGATTTTCAGACAACTTTGTGTGACTGTGTGTATGCAAGACAAGTTTGAGCCAACATCCGTCGGAAAAAATCCTAGGATTTTGTTGTCGGAATGTCCGAACAAAGTCCGACCGTGTGTACGGGGCATTATTATTATACACTAAGCGTATGATTTATTGTTACTAATTCTTTTAAAATATATGTACCCATTGTTTAAGGGGAGAATGATGGAACCAGTTTACTAGTCTAGTTAACACCGCTGCAACGTGATAATAATGTAGGTCTGGTGCCCCTGCACCCCTCTTTGCTTTAGGGAGAGATACAATTCTCCTTTGTAATCTAGGTCTATTGCAACCCCAAATAAACCTTGTAAAAGCAGATTGTAGAGTAACAAAAAAGGAACGGGGGACCACTATGGGTATAGTTTGGAAAAGATAGAGAAAACGCGGTACTATATCCATTTTTAAAATATTAATCCTCCCAAACCATAAATAATGGTCTCAATCATACTTTTTTAGATCTAGTATTGTACGCTGCATAAGAGGGCGATCATTTTCTATATATAACTTGATAAGATCTTGTGGAATTTTTATACCCAGATATTTTAGTGTCAAAGTACAAATCTTAAATGGGAAATTATTCCCAAGAGCCTGGACTTTATGTGGTGACAAAGATACATTAAGGATTTCTGATTTGGACAAATTAACTTTAAAATTACTCAGGGCCCCAAAATGCTGAAATTCATACAAAATAGAGGGCATGGAGACATGTGGGTTGGTAACATAAAGTAGCGAGTCATCAGTAAATACTGCCAACTTCACCTCCTGCCCGTCTAATGGTATGCCTGTAATACAAGGGTTTTGTCTAAGAGCTGTTACCAGATGTTCCATTACTAAGAGCCCTTGCACACTGGGGCGGGGGGCGGCGTCGGCAGTAAAACGCCGCTATTATTAGCGGCGTTTTGCCGTCGGTATTCGGCCGCTAGCGGGGCGGTTTTACCCCCCGCTAGCGGCCGAGAAGGGGTTAAATACCACCGCAAAGCGCCTCTGCAGAGGCGCATTGCCGGCGGTATAGCCGCGCCGTCCCATTGATTTCAATGGGCAGGAGCGGTAAAGGAGCGGTATACACACCGCTCCTTCACCGCTCCGAAGATGCGGCTAGCAGGACTTTTTTTACCGTCCTGCCAGCGCATCGCTCCAGTGTGCAAGCCCTCGGGGCTTTCACACTGGAATGCAAGGAGCGGCACTTTCTGGGCAGTTTGCAGGCGCTATTATTAGCACAATAGCGCCTGCAAACCGCCCCAGTGTGCAAGGGCTCTAAGACCAACAGAAGGGGAGACAGCGGACATCCCTGACGTGTACCATTTTGGATAGGAAAGCTAGAAGACAACGAATGATTAATCTATATTCTAGCCTTTGGCTTAGTATAGAGTGCCATGATTTTCCTTAACAGGACTGGTCCTAGTCCTATTTGAATCAGAGTTGGTTCCAAAAACGGCCAACCAACATGATCAAATGCCTTCTCTGCATCAACAGAGAGAAGGCAAGCTGGTATTTTTGCTGACTGAGTATGATCAATAAGTAAAAGGGATTTAAGCATGTTATCATGCGCTTCTCTCCCCTGTACAGACTCAACTTGATCTGAATGTACCAGATTTGGAATATGAGGTTGAAGACGTGAGGCAATCAGTTTAGCATAGATCTTAGTATCTAACCCATTTAAAGATATAGGATGATAGCTAGAACACAATTTAAAATTCTTATCCGGTTTAGGAAGTAATGTGATGTGTGGCTCTAGTGTCTGGGGTAAAAACCCATTAATAGCAGATATGCTATTGAACACCCGAAGCATGAACGGTGTTATATGTTCTTTATAGATCTTATAGAATTTTTACGTAAAACCATCGGGACCGGAACTTTTACCCGATGGTGTATTAGTAATCACTTCCAATAATTCCTTAAGTAAAAAAGGGGAATCCAAGGAGTTCCCACTATCTTCATCTAATTTTGGGCTAGCAGTTTCATACACATATTCCTGTATACGACGGCCAAGAGAATCTAAGTTGGAAGATGATGGGGGGGGGGGTAAGATTGTGCAAACCTGTAGAATAATAACAAAAGGCCTTTTGGAGAGCCTGTGGGTCTGAGGTGATTTCCCCAGATGGTAACGCAATACTAGATATAAAGATCTGTGAGGAGCGGGGATGCAATGACCTCACAAATGTTCAACCAGACTTGTCTCCATACTGGTAACTTCCTAGGGCATATCTATTTTGGCTTTTATGAGACACCTCTAAAGACTGTAGTAAAGATGACCGTATCAAAGATATATCAGCCAATAGCTCCGGGGTCGGAGACTTTTTATGCAAAATCTCCAGAGCCTGAAGCCTTGGCAGAGTGTGCTGTATAGTTGCTGATCTTTCTTTCTTTAAGCGGGCTCCATGATGAATAAACAATCCTTTCAAGGCTTCCCATTGTAGAGGTAAAGAGGTCTCATTGTGCTCATGGTCAGCAATAACATTTTTAAGCCAAAATTGCCTAATGACATAGTGGATCTGACATAAGGGTTTAGTTGAAACGCCATGACCATGCGGAACATGGGGTCTGAGGAGGTTGTATTGCCAAAAAAGAGGTGAATGATCAGACCAAATAAAAGACCAATATCCATAAGTGGATTCCATTCCAATAAATGTGATACCATGAAAAAATAATCTAACCTACTGTAGGATTGGTGAATTGAAGAATAATATGTATAATCCCGATTTTTAGGATTTAGGGTACGCCAAAGATCCAGCAATCAGTGTTCAAACAACTCTCTTTTAATGGCTCTCAGCTGGCTGTAAGAGATATTTGATCGCTGAGATGAGGTATACAGTTGGGGTTCTAGTGCCATATTAACCACTAGCCAACCAGCTCACGACGATGTACGTCTGCGCAATGGCACGGCTAGGCAAATGGGCGTACAGGTACGTCCCCTTTAAATTGCTGCATTGTGGGTGTGTGCACCGCGTACTCCGTGACCCGTGACTCAATGTCCACCGGGGGCCCGCAATCGTGTCACGGAGCGGAAGAATGGGGAGATGCCTTTGTAAACAAGGCATTTCCCCATTCTGCCTAGTGACATGACAGGGATCGGGAGCACTGATCACTGTCATGTCAGTGGTAGCCCATCCCCCCCACAGTTAGAACACCTCCCTAGGACACACTTAACCCCTTTATTGCTCCCTAGTGTTTAACCCCTTCCCTGCCAGTGTCATTTACACATTAATCAGTAATGCATTTTTATAGCACTGATCGCTGTATAAATGACAATGGTCCCAAAATGGTGTCAAAAGTGTCCGATGTGTCCGCCATAATGTCGCAGTCACGAAAAAAATTGCAGATCGTGGGGCGTGGCCTGGCACCGGAGCATGATGGCAGCATAGAAGAAGAGCTCCGCCGCCCAGAGTTCCAGTTAACTCTTTAATCAGTGGGAAATCCTCAGAAAAAAAACATAAGGAGGATAGCTGGGAGAAGCCAATCTGCCACCCGGTCCCAGCTGGAGCCGTCCACCCAGCTCAGTAAGAATATCCCGGTGATGTTTCGCACACAGCACGCTGACTCACAGGCTGCATCTCAAGCAGGGGGGCCGGAGTGTGAGTCACGCTGCTGCCACAGACCGCTCGGAACCCCTTTCTCCAGGTAGGGGCACTTCATACACCTCACCCCTCCTATGTCTGGCCAACCTTTAGCAAATGGCCTCAGACATTAAAAACACCCTATTGCAGCAATCTCGGACTTAAAATCCGACATACGGGCAGTAGCAGCCAGGCTGGAGCATGTGGAAACAGCCGCCATGACACATGGGGCGGCCATCCAACAAGTGCAACACGCCTCCACAGTTTAATCTCAGCACCTTATAGACATGCATAGACATATGGAGGACTTTGATAACAGGGGCCGCAGATGCTACCTGCGTATCAGAGGGATGCCAGAGACAGTGGAAGGCCCCCAGTTGCAAACTGCGGTCTGGGCAATCTTCAACACACTTCTAGGCAGACCGCCTGATGCCCCAGTTGAGATGGAGAGATGTCACAGGGCGCTGAGACCTAGAGGCAGAGACACGGACCCACCAAGGGATACTGTATGTTGTTAATTTCATCCAGAAGGAGGAAATACTATGACTAGCCCGCAATCATGCTAATATGGAACATGAAGGAGCGCGCATCTAGATCTTTCAAGATCTTTCCTCCATCACCCTCCAACACAGGAGAGACTTGCGCCCTCTCCTTCAGGCCCTACGTGAACACCATATCCCATACAGTTGGAAGATTCCCTTCTGCCTCCAAGCTACCTCTGGAAACCGCACGGCATCTCTGAGAACACCAGCGGATCTCCAGCAATTCTGTGACACCCTCAACATTCCAGCAATAAGTGTTCCTGACTAGTATGGTACATTCCTACAGCCAGATTCCTACCCAGCAAGATGACACCCCCAGGGTGAAAAGGAGCAGACAAAGACGTCGCAGAATCTCAGCTGCCAGCCCACCGAGAATGCGTGGAGACATGGAAACAGACGAGAGCCCATGAGTCTCGCCATATTCTGTTCATCGCAGGACCGAACAGCCTTAACACAGAGTCTGGTGCGGTAAGCTGGTCCCTTGACTTTTATGCATTGACCACCATTTCTTTATAGATACTGTTCGATACCTTTGACCACTTGAGTTTCTTTGAACACTGGTACATGAGTAATACCCCTTGCTGAATTTACTGATACCGAGTGGATATGCCTGAGACTAACTTTACCCTACCCTACCCCGTGATTCCAGGGGCCATTTTGCCGAAACCGAAGTATAACATCACAGGGCCGGGGAGCACACTGGCAGGCCAGAGACTCTAGCTATGTGGTACCTATACCACATGACCCTGGCTCAATAAAGAGCAAAGTAAGCCTATACTTCCCAAGCTTTCACGTCTCATAGGCTACATGATTGGCGTCTTAGCCCATGAAGAGCCACAAATGCATAAATAACAGGAGGAGAGCTATCCTCCCTACCATGCTACTAAAGGTATCTACACAACACTAGACAGAAGCGGAGTCTACATGGGACTGTGGTTCTGCTCCCCGCTCCAACCACCATTTACGGTACTTACACCATTGAACACTCATGGTGGACCATGAGCACCTTGGGAACTAACAGTCATCTTAGCAATAGATTCCTAACACCTAGGAGGGTCCCCCCCTTTTTTGTTTTCTTCTTCCCAGCTGCTCTGATGTACCAGGACAGAATAAGCCCTTCGGCGAACCTTAAAAGGTCAAGACCTACTTTTAATTTTATTTTTATTTATTTTATTTTTTTTTGCATGTTCACATGGTCACTGCATCACAGCAATGGTGGCTCACTCCTGTACTTACAGAAGTTATACTGAAAAGGGGCTTAGCATACCGACATACATTACAGTTGTAGATCCTGTAAAGATCCTGGCAACACACCTCCTGGACCCTCATGTGGCGATCTCTTGGCTATTGCTAGGGGGGTCAGGGGTATCCAGGAGGTATATATGTTACACTTCTCATGTTGGTAAAAGAATCAAAGTTGCATATATGTGTCAGTAGGTGTGATAGCCTTACTCATGCAGTGGCGTCCAGGTTAGATGAGAATGCTGAGGTAAAAAGTCGCAGAACTTGGATATGTTCATGTTATATTTACATTCAGGTTATAAAAGTTCTATATATTTATCTACTTTAATGTTTAGCGGTTATTCTCTGTTGCCGCTTTCCATACTTAGGTGTAGATCAGGAACCCGAACTCGGGTGTGAGAAGATGAGCGGGGGCCCTCTGTCTCTCGAATCCTAACTGTAGTTTGGGGAGCCGGGACACAGGGAGCCAGGTTAACAGGTGCAATATGCACGGAAGGGGTCACGCCCACTGTTCTGGGTGACCCTGCATTCAGTTAAGGATATATGATTTTTCTTGATTCTACTGATAGACATGAATATGTTGGTGAGGGGTGTGCTGATGGGGCTCATATGCCCGGAATGTGGGTGGATCAGATCGGTACACCCCTCCCTCTTTTGCATGCACTGAGTATTATCCCTTTAAGGTTTTTATCTAATGTCTGGAAACCCTGGATGGTAGAGTGTGTATGACAGTTTTGGTGCTACACTTCACCCCCACTCCAAGCAGGAAGGTCTCCTCTTGGAAAACCCCGGTATAGAACTGCTAATATCTAATTTTCACGACTCATTCCTGTCTAGGTAGTATAGCAGGCTTAGGACTACCTCCAATACCTTTGTTCACAAACCCCATAGTGGGTGTACTCACATTCCAAGAGGAACAACGCATACTCAACTCAATAGGCTTGTGAAGTATCTCCCCAGATTGGGACATCTCTATTGCTCCTGTCCCAATCTTTCTTCCACTCTCACTTACCCCTTATCTTCCCATCTCTCCCCCCCCACTCTTCTTTCTCTCCTTTTTCACCCCCTCACTCCTCTAGTTCTCCCCCTTGTCTCCCCCTCCTTCCCCACAGGCCCTCCCCATCTACAACTCAGGGGCGCATTGAGACACACCACCCCAGCCACTGAATATGCCTCCCAAGATGCAGGTTTCAGCTCCTCTGTCCCTCAAAGTATACTCCTTGAATGCAAAGGGACTCAATGTCTCGGAAAAGCATAGCAGCCTGCTAGCTGAAGCACACAGACAGAAAGCCCAAATTATATTTATACAAGAAACTCACTTTAAAACAAGCTCCATACCCCGTTTATCCAACTACTGCTTCCGAGTGGTATACCACGCAACCTGTGCTGAATCCAAGACTAAGGGGGTAGCGATACTGACTGCAAAATCGTTCGCATTTTGCTTAACCGACCAGCTGGTTGACCCAGAGGGCAGGTTTGTTTTCCTGAAAGATTACTGGAAAGACAAGCCGGTGACCCTGGCGAATATTTACTGCCCGAACTCGAAACAAGTATCTTTCTTGAGAGAGACTCTATTGAAACTAACTTCCTTTAAGATGGGCCTTGTTATTCTGGGAGGGGACCTCAACATGGCCCTTAACCCGCTCCTAGATACATCCATGGGCACCTGATCACTCCCATTCTCTCCTCTGAGACAAGCAAAGCTCCAATTAGCTTTGCTCACACTCCACGATACCTTGACGTACCTTGAACCCGCGAGGGAAGGACTTCACATTTTATTCGTCCCCACATAGCCGCTATTCAAGGCTAGGCTACTTGTTCATTCCCCAAAAAGATCTGGCCTACCTTCATGAGGCGACGATAGAAAACATAAGTAATAATTAAATATTGATGCGCTCCAATTAATAATCAAATAATGTGCGACTCACTCAGAAAAAAATTCATATAAGTGGAGATAAGTGTAGCCAAAAAACGTGCATAAATTACATGGGAACTACAAATTTCCTATGATAAACCCACTAAAATGGTACTTAAGGGTGTGCATTATATGATGCGATTGAAGTGTAAATATATGAAATACATGTAATAAAAAGAACTAAAAAAAAAATAAAAAATCAATAGTCATAAAGTGTATATAGTGCAACTGTCAACTCTAAACATTTAGGTGAGCAGATAACACATATGAGAAAGAGGAATAATAGACTTGGTCAGAATTCCTCTGAAGCAAAGACTAATAATATTATTGTTAACCCAACAGTCCATTCATCATTGAAAGTGCATGGTTAAATTAGATAGTGATTAGCAGTCTTGTAGATAGCTTCAGTTATCAAGATATTTTTCCAAAAACTTGTCCCAGATAGATCTGTGATGATCTGTGATGAGTAGAGCTTTAATTCACTAGATAATAGTAGTCTCGGCACAGGATGGATTATGCAAAACAAAATAAGAAATATATAATTGCGCAATGAACTGAAAACAACAAGATCAGAGCAACGTGAGACTCTACAGTGATACACTCACAGAACCCGACAGTGTTTCAGGCATAGAAGGTTGCATTTAGCCGGTACGAACAAGGCTCTATCAGAGAGCCGCTGCTGTCATACTAATGCCTCGCAATAGCAGTGTTCGTCACTAGCTCCTCCCACGCGTTACATCACAGACCACGTGACTTTCTCAAGGAGAATGCCTGAAACACTGTCGGGTTCTGTGAGTGTATCACTGTAGAGTCTCACGTTGCTCTGCTCTTGTTGTTTTCAGTTCATTGAAAACACAGTGCAAAAGAGAAGGTCACTTAAACCACTGCTCCAAATCCTACAGTAGAAGGAAATCGCATATCGGTGGTCTTTCCCTCTCCGCCTGAACTTTTCCTACAGAAATAAGGGATATGGCTTTTCATCCTTTGTGGAAGGTGAACGTCTACTGCTCCACCTTGGCCTTCGCTCTCAGGAGCTTCCTCCCCCACCGCCTACCAAGGGACCCTCTTCATCATCAAAGAGACAACCTCCAGCAGCCCCCTGCAACCCAACTGGCTGACACAAAATTCTAAGCGGTCGAAAGAGACACTGCCTACTTGACCGGTCTATCCTCATTCCTGAACCAGGGCCCTGGTTTGGGACGTCCATTTTAACTTGTCCTGGGCTTTACCCCCTACCTCTATGTTGGCTGCTATCCCCCTAATACACTTTCCCCAGGGGCCTAGCCTTGACATTGTTTCGAGTTCCCTTTCTTATAGTTATCTCTAGGCAGGCTTAGTTGTGACCTTGTCTTTACGGTGATGGCCAGGGTAGCGGGGTCAAGTATAAAAGCCCATGTTTGAGACCCGGAAGGCTGGTACTACTTGAATTTTCACATTTCTATCATGGCTTCAATGTTAATCTACCTGTTTCTCCAACAAAATATGTTTTTATTATCCACATATGTGTTCCGTATTTAGCTGTGTTGCTGTTAAGACATGCTATACCCCTAGGCCCATAGGTTTTTTTTCAGTTTCTCTCGCAACTCGGACGCCGTCCTTCTCGATCTCACGGTCGAGCGGGGTGGAACCGAGGATGTGTTCTGGGGTAATCGAACACCCCTACTTGGGACTGGCCTCACCCGGGGCCCCCCGATCCCCGAAGGGGTCTTCTGGGTGGGAGGCTGGCCCAGGGGGAGGTCCCGGTGACACTCTGCTCCTCCTTTTATAGTTTCCGAGGGTGCTCTGTTCACTGAATGTAATCAATATTTATCACAAGCGGGCGGGCCGTGGTGGGCCCGTTTCATCTACACTAGTCTCCGAGGGCATATAATTGCTTCTCAGGGACGATTTGGAGACCCTGATTCAGGGCACTCCAGTCATCTCAGGTTGTGGGATGGGCGCTGGCAGGTCCACGCCTAACCCGGGGTGGGGGGGGCCCACATTTCAATGCTCCTTTTGCCGTTATAACATGTTTGAAGGCATCTGCTTACTATTCTCTCTTTTCTTTGCTTTCCTCCCATCCTTCCTCTCTACTACCCTTCTCCTCCCATCCAGGATCTCCAGGAATTCCCAGATACTCCAATACAGGACACGGGAGCTGGTTCACCACCCGGATTGCCCACCCCCTTCGGAATCTTCGCTGAGGGAAGGTAGGAGATACGTCAGACACGAGATATTCTCCCCTCTGATCCATGGATGTTATAAGAACCCCAACACCCACATTTAAAGTGATCTCCCACAACACACATGGCCTCAATTCCCCAATCAAACGCCAGAAATTGTTCGAACTATATCACAACATAAATGCGGACATCCTTTTCTTACAAGAAACACACTTCCCTGTCGCCTACAGACCCTCTTTTCTACATCAACGTTACCCACAATTTTTTCTTGCATCGGCGGATAACAAAACTAATCCATGAAAGAATACTTTCTGAAAATGCAATGCTGAGGTGTCTCTAGCGACGCTGTGGGCTGCCCACAAAACTGTACTCAGAGGCAAGCTCATTCAGCTTTCCTCTAAGATTAAGAAGGAGCACAGGGCAGACCTGCTGAAATGCACGGATGAGTACCAAACCCTAGCTACAGTGGCTTGCGAAAGTATTCGGCCCCCTTGAACTTTTCAACCTTTTGCCACATTTCAGGCTTCAAACATAAAGATATAAAATTTTAATTTTTTGTGAAGAATCACCAACAAGTGGGACACAATTGTGAAGTGGAACAAAATCTATTGGATATTTTAAACTTTTTTAGCAATTAAAAAACTGAAAAGTGGTGCGTGCAAAATTATTCGGCCCCTTTACTTTCAGTGCAGCAAACTCACTCCAGAAGTTCAGCGAGGATCTCTGAATGATCCAATGTTGTCCTAAATGACTGATGGTGATAAATAGAATCCACCTGTGTGTAATCAAGTCTCTGTATAAATGCACCTGCTCTGTGATAGTCTCAGGGTTCTGTTGAAAGCGCAGAGAGCATCATGAAGACCAAGGAACACACCAGGCAGGTCCGTAATACTGTTGTGGAGAAGTTTAAAGCCGGATTTGGATACAAAAAGATTTCCCAAGCTTTAAACATCCCAAGGAGCACTGTGCAAGCGATCATTTTGAAATGGAAGGAGTATCAGACCACTGCAAATCTACCAAGACCTGGCTGTCCCTCTAAACTTTCAGCTCAGACAAGGAGAAGACTGATCAAAGATGCAGCCAAGAGGCCCATGATCACTCTGGATGAACTGCAGAGAACTACAGCTGAGGTGGGAGAGTCTGTCCATAGGACAACAATCAGTCGTACACTGCACAAATCTGGCCTTTATGGAAGAGTGGCAAGAAGAAAGCCATTTCTCAAAGATATCCATAAAAAGTCTCGTCTAAAGTTTGCCACAAGCCACCTGGGAGACACACCAAACATGTGGAAGAAGGTGCTCTGGTCCGATGAAACCAAAATCAAACTTTTTGGCCACAATGCAAAACGATATGTTTGGCGTAAAAGCAACACAGCTCATCACACTCAACACACCATCCCCACTGTCAAACATGGTGGTGGCAGCATCATGGTTTGGGCCTGCTTTTCTTCAGCAGGGACAGGGAAGATGGTTAAAATTGAGGGGAAGATGGATGCAGCCAAATACAGGACCATTCTGGATGAAAACCTGTTGGAGTCTGCAAAAGACCTGAAACTGGGACGGAGATTTAACTTCCAACAAGACAATGATCCCAAACATACAGCAAAATCTACAAAGGAATGGTTCACAAATAAACGTATCCAGGTGTTAGAATGGCCAAGTCAAAGTCCAGAACTGAATCCAATCGAGAATCTGTGGAAAGAGCTGAAAACTGCTGTTCACAAATGCTCTCCATTCAACCTCACTGAGCTCGAGCTATTTTGCAAGGAAGAATGGGCAAGAATTTCAGTCTCTCGATGTGCAAAACTGATAGAGACATACCCCAAGCGACTTGCAGCTGTAATCGCAGCAAAAGGTGGCTCTACAAAGTATTAACGCAAGGGGGCCAAATAATTTTGCACGCCCCACTTTTCATTTTTTTATTAGTTAAAAAAGTTTCAAAAATCCAAAAGATTTCGTTCCACTTCACAATTGTGTCCCACTTGTTGGTGATTCTTCACAAAATATAAAAATTTTATATCTTTATGTTTGAAGCCTGAAATGTGGCAAAAGGTTGAAAAGTTCAAGGGGGCCGAAAACTTTCGCAAGCCACTGTAAGTCCCACAAACGGAACCCTACTTCCGCAACCTTGGCACAGCTTGATACAGCTCGAGCCCACCTTAATCTATCCCTCACAACGGCAGCCGAGAAACACCTCCGATGGACCGGGGCCAAGTTTTACTCCCAAAAGGACAGAATTGGCTCCAAACTGGCAACTAAACTGACCCCCAAAAGCCGCACGCTAGCCTTTCCATAACTTAGATCTCCTACTGGAGACCTGACCCAAAACCCAACCAAAATAATGGACTCCTTTTTGAAGTTCTATTCTGAACTATACAAGTCCTACCCTCCATCCTCTCCAGCTCTCAAGAAAGACTTCCTAGACACCCTCCCCATGCCCTCCTTAGCCCGTGGCCACAGGGATCTTCTAGAAGACCCCTTTACCTCTGAGGAGGTGTTGGACACCCTTAAATCCCTCAAGCTGGACTCCTCTCCTGGGCTGGATGGCTTCTTGACAGGTTATTATAAAAGGTTTGGCTCCAGCCTGTCACCCTACCTGGCGCGATTCTTCAACTCTCTCAGACAGGGATCTTAATGCTGCATATATCTCGGTCAAACCGGGGAAGGACACAAGTGAAACCGGGAACTACCGCCCAATCTCGCTCATCAATAATGACATAAAAATAATGACCAAAATACTGGCTAACAGATTAGCAATCTTCATAGCGACCTACATACACAAAGATCAGGTGGGCTTCATCCCTGGGAGACAGGGACCAAACCAGATCAGGAGAGCAGTTGACATTATATCCTTGCTCAACTCTTAATGGGATGGGGGCCCTCCTTAGAAGGGCTTCATCCTCCCGATTGACCTGCATAAAGCATTCGACTCGGTAGCCTGGCTATACATTTACGTGTTGCTGGAGAGATGGAGATTCGGACCAAAGTTTCTAGGCATTATCCACTCACTTTACTCGTCCCCTAATGCACAAGTGCGGTTACTGGGCAGATATTCGAAAACCTTTGCCATTGGCAGGGGAACCAGACAAGGTTCCCCGCTTTCCCCCTCCTCTTTGCAATGGCCATAGAAACTCTGGCTATCGCAATTAGGACCAATCCTGACATCAAGGGGGTTACCTGCGGAGAACAGGAACACAAGTGTGCATTATTTGCCTACGACCTTCTCCTTTTCATAACCTCCCCCCTTACGTCCACCCCTACTATTTACAAGGTACTCAGAAACTTCTGAAAGATTTTGGGTCTAAAGGTTAACTTATCTAAGTCCATAGCCCTGAATGTTACAGTTCCCCCGGATATGATCTCCCAGTTGAAAAACAATTTTACATTCACTATGGCAACAGAGGATAATCCATACTTGGGGATCAGACTCACGAACAACATAAGCAAACTTTTTCAGGCCAACTACCCCCCCATGGCAGGTAGATGTAGTGCAGACCTGGAGAGATGGTCAAAATGTAGTCTATCCTGGCTGGGCAGAATCATTGCGGTCAAAATGACTCTTCTCCCACGCATGCTTTACCTATTCAGATCTCTCCCGATCTCTATTAAAAAGCAATTCCTTCTAACATTACAATCACAAATAGTACGCTTCGTATGGGGAAATAAGGGTTACAGGTGTAAAAAGGAGATCCTATACAGGCTAAACACACAGGGGGGGTAGGACTTCCAAACTTGTGGTGGTACTATCAAGCCACTCAACTCACCCAAATTTCCATAGCATATTCTAGAGGTTCTAAACTGAACTGGCTCTCAATGGAAAGAACTGCAGTCCCACTGAATACCATAGACTACCTCCTTTGGAGTGACACCAAATCCAGACCGTCTATTATGTCTCCTACTCTCTCCCACTCGGTGGCTCTGTGCACCACTCTCCACAAACAACACTCACTGACTTCTCCCTTGCACCCCCTGGCCCATATTTTCCACAACCCAATGTTTCCCCCGGGCAGGAACTTCCAAGCATTTCGCTGGTGGATTAACCGGTTCCCGACCGGCGCACGCCGATGTGCGTTGGCAGAATGGCACGGCTGGGCAAATGGGCGTACCTGTACGTTCATTTGAATTCCCCGCCAGCCGGGAGCTCTGTGAGTCGGGTCGCGGGTCCCGCGGACTCTATCACCGTGGGCATACCCGCGATCGGCTCACGGAGAGGATGAACGGGGAGATGCTGATGTAAACAGCATCTCCCCGTTCTGCCTAGTTACAAGTGTCACTGATCACAGCTCCCTGTCATCGGGAGCTGTGATCAGAGTAATGACACTGCTAGCCCATCCCCCTACAGTTAGTAATCACTCCCCTAGGACGCACTTAACCCCTCCCCGCCCCCTAGTGGTTAACCCCTTCACTGCCAGTGTCATTTACACAGTAATCAGTGCATTTTTAATCGCACTGATCGCTGTATAAATGACAATGGTCCCAAAAATTTGTCAAAAATGTCCTACATGTCCGCCATAATGTCACAGTCACAATAAAAATCGCTGATCGCCGCCAATACTAGTAAAAAAAAATTATTAATAAAAATGCCATAAAACTATCCCCTATTTAGTAAACGCTATAACTTTTGCGCAAACCAATCAATAAAAGCTTATTGCGATTTTTTTACCAAAAATATGTAGAAGAATACGTATCGGCCTAAACTGAGGAAAAAAATTTTTTTTAGATATATTTTTGGGGGATATTTATTATAGCAAAATGTAAAAAATAATGCGTTTTTTTTCAAAATTGTCGCTCTTATTTTGTTTATAGCGCAAAAAATTAAAATCGCAGAGGCGATCAAATACCTCAAAAGAAAGCTCTATTTGTGGGAAAAAAAGGACGTCAATTTTGTTTGGGAGCCACGCCGCACGACCGCACAATTGTCAGTTAAAGCGATGCAGTGCCGAATCGCAAAAAACGCTCTGGTCAGGAAGGGGGTAAAATCTTCCGGGGCTGAAGTGGTTAACAAGGGCTTGTTTCGCATAGGGCACTTCCTTTCCCCGTCAGGCCCCTTAAGCCTGCAGCACTGTAAAACTGAGTTAGAAATGCCCAACTCAGAAATGTTTAGGTTCTCCCAAATTGTGCACTTCCTTAATTCCATTTGGACTAATAAAAAGGATCCACCTAAGATAACCCTTAATGAACGATGGTGCTCTAACATTATGGATCAGAGGGGAGGTATTTCACTGATCTACTCCTCCCTGGCTGCTAGGGAGGGCAACCCACCATATGCCTGGGCCTGGGAGAGGAATATCTTGGGAACCAGCGGAGTGGTCACAGGCTTTCCGACGCTCCTATAGGGGTATTCTTAACATCTCCCTGATAGAAGCAAACCTCAAAATTCTAACCAGGTGGTACTACGTCCCCTATGTTTCAGGGGGTGCGATCTGGAGGGCACAATGTTCCACATTTGGTGGACATGTCCCCCAGTTAGGTCCTACTGGAAAAAGGTATTTCACACTCTGAAGAAGATAACCACAACCTCTCCAGATCCCTCCATTGTCCTTTTGAATCGCAAAATCCCTTTAATTCCTAAACACCTGCAAACACTTACGTTTTACATTCTCCTGGGAGCGAAAATAATGCTCACAAGGGCATGGAAGACTCCCACTGTCTCTTTCAGAATGGCGAAGTGAAAAATATCCTGCATAATGGAGGAAGAACACATAGTCGCAAGACTGCTGGACAAGGTGGGAAAATTTGAAGCTATATGGGAACCCTGGGCAGCACATTGCAATATTTCCCTCTGGCCGGGCATCACGAACGGTTGAAGGGTTGATCTTGGATCTTTACGCCTCCTTCGTCCTCCCTATCCTTCTACTCTCTCTGTCTGGGACACTCTGCTCCCACACTACTCTATGTATGAGAAGGGGAAATCGCTCCCCTCCTCTATGTAGCAGATAAGGTTGTACGCAGACTAAAACACCGAGCTGAAAACAGCAATTGGGCTCCTGATTCTTCTCCTTTGATCTTTTTCTCCATGATGCCTAACTCTGCGGTGGTCCGGGCTGGCTGTCACAATTCTGGGAAGGGGGGGGCACGGAGCCGTGGAGGGGTTAGGTTCTGCCACAGTGTGATCCCAATGGGGTGGTAGGCTAGGCCTTTCCGGACTTGGTGGGCAGATCCCCCCTACTGGTCCAAAGGGAGCCCCCTAGTGAGGGGACACACATACTCAGATCCTAATGATCAGTATTCAGGGTCCCAGGGAATCACCTAACCTGATTCTGTTCGGGGTCATGTGGAAGACTGCACATACACCATGACCGCTTCACGTTCTTGTTTTTAGTGGTTCTATGATTACTATTATCCTTACGTTGATTTTGTACTCAATTTTCTTGTGTTTTTTGCAAATAATAAATTATTCTTTTTTAATACTCTGTTGCCTTTAAAGTCCCATTACCTGTTTGGGTTTTTTTTATTCTTTATATCCAGGGATGATGGCAACTTATATGATCTATTTGGATGGCTTTCTTTTAACCTGATTCTGTTGGTCTGAGATACAACCTACGATCTTTAAGGCAATCTAATGTTACACCTAGTTATTTATTGTTCTCATTTGTTCTGTAACTGTGAAAGCAGGCCTTGTAGGCCAAAGACCAGAATGTTATTGTAGGTTCTCCTTTCTCTGTTAAACATCAATAAACATATTGAAGGAAAAAAAGGGGGGGGGGGGTGGGGAGAGGAAAAAACAAAAATAAAATGATGAGAGAAATAACTCTCTCTCTGGATCTGGAGCTGCCCAGAAACCAGAATCTAAAAACAGAATAATAAACTCTACAAAAAATATAACATACTAAACACAAAAAAATGACTCACACCAATCCCTACCAGAGGGATGGTGTACCTACAAGGGGAAAGTGGATACACACAAAGAAGGCCCCATGATGGGACCAGAGAGAAAGACCAACTTTTATCACAATCAATCATATATGAATAATGCTATCAAACTATTCTGCACCCAAAAAAAAAACAAAAAAACATATATTCATCTACATGAAACCCGGGTGCTTCCTGCACATAGTATTTAATACCCCAGGAAAAAATAAAAATAATAATAAAAAAAACAAAACAAAAAAAAATTGGTTCCCATAGGGGAAAGTAAAAAGGTTGGCGCACATACACTTTGTGAAATATAATGTAATAAATGGATTGCGCTAACTTCTCTAAATTATATTACCACTCCTAAGATTGAAAAAAAAATATGCAAATAAAAAACATATATAAATATCCTTGATAGCGTGCTTTTCTGTGCCAACTATTTATGTGTCCAAATTTTTTTCACCACATCATAATTCTAGTGAAAGTAATAACACTGATAAAAATACCATACGATACTACCACAGCTATTTAAAGTGCAAGTGCTAAAAAGATAATAGTAATAATATAATTTAAAAAAAAAAAAGATAGGTGCCAATATTACTCTCTAACCATTAGGTCTCAAATGTCAACATGTATGTGTACAACACAGTGCAATAAATGTACTCAACATACGTGTGTACACCACAGTACACTGAATGTCCTCAGGGAGTGATCATTTCTCTGCAATAATGACGTTCCTACTCAATATTTAGTGCTTCTACTTCCACCGCTTAACGTGACTTCACCACCACCTAGTGCAATGGCCACTCACCAGATATATTAGAATATGCGCCTTTGGTTCATTTATTTAGGATAACTACTCCGTTTATGATAGATCCAGTAGCAGCCTTTCCAAGCAGTATACTAGTGCCTCTTGCTCTGTTTAATTCTCATAAAGACATATGGATTGCCATCATAGTGTAGTATATAACTCTCATTACATTACTCTCAACATAGTTGAACTCACATATTGTAGTGCCTCTTAGCCAGCACCAAGCTAATCCAGCCGTGTGTATAGAGAGCGGGGTCTCGATCTAACTCCTACTCTATCACTGTGTCTCCTCACAGCGGCGTGCGTTCCAAGCCTCACTTTCGTTAGACCGGAAGTGTCAAGAAAATTTCCCAGCAGTCTCTACGCGTTTCGCAATACAATTTGTGTCATCAGAAAGCTGCTGTATCTATGCCTGTCCTCTCATTTATACCTCCTTTGATTGTACAATACCCTATCTGCGTGTCAAACAGCCGGAAACAGCTGTGTCGTGATACCAGAAATAGTTGAGCCGCCATCTTGACTACTGGATCCTATGTCCGCTTTCCCTCAGTGTATATCTCCGTGTGTTACTATTTATATCCCCGCCAACCACAATCATTTCCTTCCTGCTCTGTTTCACAAATTCAGTATACTATATGGGCATCTCCTAACTGTCTACCGGGTTCCCCCCTTTTACAATCTTACAAATCCAAGTCTATTTAAAACCTATATGGTACTACAAATTCATCTGTCTCTACAATTTCCTATTTAAAAAGACATATTTTAAAAATACATACCATCTTCATTTATAAAAATAAATTAAAAAAAATGAATTTCCTCATACGGCGCATGCGCGGAGCTCGCAAGATGGCCGCTAAAGCCTAGAGCTCCGCTCCCTCACGATCGACCGGCGCTCACAGCACGGACCACAACGCACCACCGCAAGATTGAAGTACCTGGTGATACTCCCCAAGGTCCAGGCTACACCCCCATATGCCCGGGGCCCCGGTGAAACGAAACCTGTGGCCACAACAGGAGCAAACAAAAACGGCTGAGACGCCCAAGATGGCCGCCGCTACACAGGCACAGCCTCTGCCTCAGATTCTCAGCTCCACAGGCCCGGCGGACTACAGGTCAGAGCAACCCCTCACTCCCCCTCACTTCATTCCAGGGAGACAGCAGGGATACCCACCTCTGCTGACCCCCTCTCCAGCCTCTACAGGATCCCTGCAGGATCGCCCCCTCTATGCAGGCCCTCTATCCCCCCAGGGATCTACCTCAGATCACACAGGCCTCACACCATATGCCTTCCCTGCCAGTGACTCTGCTTCTCACATGGACTCCCTCTTCCACAGATTCTCTGAACTTTTGGACAGAGGCCTGGCTCAAACGGCAGCTAAAATTACAGGGGACCTGAAGGCAGACTTTATTAATTTAGGGGCCCGTATCGATGCGATCGAACACAAAATGGAGGACACTATAGCTGTCACTAATCAACACTCGCAGCACATCAGCACTGTGCAAGATCAATTGGACCTAGCAATGGCTCGTATTGACGAACTTGAGAATAGGTCCAGACGATATAACATCAGAATCCGAGGCCTACCGGAAACGATTCACAATGTTCCAGAAGCAGTCCAGGACCTGATTAAACAACTAATCCCTAATATCTCCTCTCAACACCTTGAATTGGACAGGGCACACAGAGCCTTAGGACCCCCCAGAAAAGACGGCACCCCAAGAGATATTATCGCTAAGCCCCACCACTACACAGTTAAAGAGGAAGTGATGAGACAGGCCAGGTCCTCTCACTCAGTGCAATGCATGGGACACCCAGTACAGATCTTCGCAGACCTGTCGCCCTCTACGATCCAAAGGAGGAGATCACTAAAACCCCTCCTGCTCGCTCTCACCCAAAGAGATATAAAATACAAGTGGGCCTTCCCGTTCGCGGTTAAATTCTCCGTCCAGGGGAAACATTACGCCTTCTCCTCCCTACCAGAAGGAGAAAAATTGCTCCTGCACCTGAAAATCATCTCCCAGGAAGCCGAGATGGACACGACCAATGCCGGGACCAACTCCAACAAACGACAGACCCCCACCAGCCCTCAATCTCCACTGTGGTCAACAGGAAAAGCAAAGAAGGCCAAAGACAACAACCAAACCTGAAGCCAATGATGATGTGAACTGCATCTCTTCTATCCCGATTGTGAAGTGGGGATCGTTTGACCATCCCCTGGAACTGGGGGGATCCTCTGGGCCTAGTCACTTGACAGGCTACACAACCGGGCAAAGTTTTCTGACTTTCCAGAACTTTTTGTTACTTGTTTTTTGTTTTTCTGGTTCCAGGGGGGGAGGGGGAATTGGGATTCTATCCAGATTTTCCCTCTTTATTTTTTGATAATTTTAACTAGCCCATCGACATATCCACTGTGCTCACGGGAGCAGTGCCTCTCTAGATTGAGAGGGGCTGCTTCCTCCCGCCTGCCTATGAGGGGGGGGGAGACCTTATCCCCCTTGATTAAGGATTTTTTTTTTTTTTTTTTTTTTTTCAGGCCTAGTTTATAGACGCTCTGCTGTGATAGCAAATGAGTAGCAAACTAGGAGGATACTATATTGGGTGGCGATTAAAGGGCCACTAACTAGTAACTCTGTTATGACAACCGGGTATACCACAGTATTGGTTTTTCAAAATTTTCTTTGTTTTTTCTTCCAGCATTTTTTCCCGTAAGGGATCAAGTTTTATGTTGGGCGTTCGGTTTCGTGAGGAAACACTTGCGCACCCACCTAACCCCTAGACACCCGAAGGTCGCTGGGGGCTAGGCTGTCTGAGCCCAGATGGGCCAGACATACTCCAATTTTTTTCTAGAAGACATAGGGGGTTTCTCCTTCCCTGTGTCTTTTCTTTCTTCTATAGGAGACCTTCTCTTCTCTATCCTGCACCCCCACCCCTCATCCCCAATCAATACATTGTGCCTAACCACATCTTGTGTTTCAGATACCACACACTCACCCACGGGAATTCCTGATATCTTCCCGCCCAGAAGAGTCTACGATCATCATCCTAAAGTCCAGGTTCCCACGCACCAAAGGGTAAGTGAGGGCCATTGCACTACACTCCAACTGCTCCATGGCTAACGACCCTACAGCTGAACTCCACATAGCCTCTCACAATGTCCAGGGAATCAATTCCCAGATTAAGAGGAGAAAGGTCCTCGATTATTATAAGCATCTCAAGCTAGACATTATTATGTTGCTAGAAACACACTTCCCCTCCCGGTATAGCCCTAAGTATCTCCACCCTCATTTCCCACAGTTTTTCTTAGCGAGCGCAGACAACAAAACTAAGGGAGTTGCAATCATAATTTCCAAACATCTTAACTTTGTAAAACTGTCTGAATTAGCTGATCCGGAGGGCAGGTTCCTCCTGGTCAAGGGAACAGTGGGGGACCACCTGTATTCCCTGGTCTCCTACTATGCCCCAAATAGAGGACAAGCAAAATTTTTTGACTCCCTACTGCGCAGCCTCGCTCAGAAATTGGAGGGAACGGTCATCTTTGGCGGAGACTCGAACGCAGCGTTCGATCAGGGATTGGACAAGTCTAAACCCCTTCTGACTCAACTAACACGACCCACCAAAGAGAGCCTCAGGATCGCCAAAACAATCCATGCCCACGGCTTAACTGACACTTGGAGGGAACTTAACCCCAACAAAAGGGACTATACCCATTACTCTCCCCCTCATAATACCTATGCGAGGATTGACCACATTTTAACCCCACCCTCCCTACTCCCTTTGATCCACAAAGCACAAATCAGGGAGTCGGCCCTCTCGGACCACTCCATAGTGACCATTTCACTCAAAAGGGGCCCCCTGGGCGGATCCAGGGGACACTGGAGATTGAATGAGTCATTATTATCTGACCCCATTAAGGTCATTGAACTCGAAAAAGCCCTTAAAGAATATTTTAAACTCAATAAATCAGAGGATATTTCTCCAGAAACATTATGGGCTGCACATAAAGCGTTTATAAGAGGTACACTCATCCAGATTGCCACTCAAACCAAACGAGCACAAAAAGCAGACCTAATTAAGTTGGAAAAGGAATACACCACGCTGAAAGCTTCCCACAAAAGGGACCCCTCCAAGACCCCTGTCTCCCTTCTAGATAGAGCGAGAATTGATCTCAATCTAGCACTCACATCTAAGGCTGAAAAGGCCATTCGCTGGAATGGACAAAAATTCTACTCTCAGGCAGACAAAATAGGTCCCCTCTTGGCTAAAAAACTGTCTCCCCCCATCAGAACCCATGCCTTCCCCAAACTCAGAGTAAATGGCCAACCCCCCACGACCAATCCTTCCAAGATTCTAGATGCCTTTCAGGGTTTTTACTCTACTTTATATAGCCAAACAAATACACCAAACGCGAACTTAATCCCTCAGTTTCTGGAAGGTGTCCCCCTACCCTCCCTAAAAGAGGCCCACAAAAAAAAGATGGAAACACCCATCTCTGAGGAGGAGGTTTTGGGGGTCATAAAAGACCTTAGAAGGGGATCGGCTCCGGGTCCGGATGGCCTTTCTGTAGCATACTACAAATCTTTTGCAGTCATTCTGGCACCTCACCTGACCTCCTTCTTCAACTCCAAAACCAATGGAAACCCCCTAGACATCCATCTCAACACCGCGTTAATCACGGTCATACCCAAACCTGGCAAAAATCACGAAGACGTTAGCAACTACAGACCGATCTCACTCATAAATAATGACCTAAAAATACTTACCAAAATAATGGCTAACAGGTTGTCCTCTTTTATTACACAATATATACACAAGGACCAGGTAGGATTCATACCCGGGAGACAGGGTCCTGACCAAATAAGGAGGGCGATAGATATCACCTCGATTCTTCAAACTAACTGGACAGGGGGGCCTCACCAATCGGGACTCCTTCTATCTTTAGACCTGCAGAAGGCCTTTGACACGATCTCCTGGCACTACATCTTCACTATATTGGAGAGATGGGGATTCGGTAGCCGTTTTCTGGGACTTCTGCATGCTCTATACTCACAACCAAAGGCCCAAATACGCATCCAAGGCCATTACTCCAAACCAATAGACATTTTACGGGGCACTAGACAAGGGTGCCCTCTATCCCCCCTAATCTTCGCAATAGCCATAGAAACCTTAGCAATCGCCATTCGACATAACCCGAACATAAAAGGGGTGACCTGTGGAGACCAGATGCACAAATGTGGGCTCTTCGCCGACGACATCCTCCTTTTCCTGACTTCCCCCCTCACTACACTACCTAATCTCTGCCTAGTGTTAAAGAACTTTTCTAAAATCTCTGGACTCGAAGTCAATTTCACCAAATCTCAAGCTCTTAATGTCTCATTACCGCCACAAACAGTTGACTCTCTGAAACAATCCTTTCCCTTCAAATGGGGCGACACATCCATTAGCTACCTGGGAATCACACTGACGGCCAAGACGGAAACGCTTTATGCGCAAAATTATCCTTCACTCTTCAAGAAACTAGAGGCAGATCTTATTTCATGGTCAAAACACGAGCTATCCTGGCTGGGTCGGATCAACTCCGTTAAGATGACCCTACTCCCCAGGCTCCTCTACTTCTTTCGCTCCCTCCCTATTCCAATCAGGAAAGATCACCTAAGAGCTTTGCAGAGTAAAATTCTCCGATATATTTGGGGTAAGAAAGGTTATCGTATCCCTCAGAGTACCCTCTTCCTTCACGGACGCAAGGGAGGGCTGGGTCTCCCAAACCTACGTAAATACTACTTGGCTGTCCTCAATTTACTCTCGCTACGAAAAGCCAGACTGGGTGAATATCGAAAGACAAGCCATCCCCAAACACACGATAGACTACATACTTTGGTGCCCACCTAAATCTAGACCACCCATACTATCACCCACTCTATCCCACTCCTGTGCCCTTTGGGACTCCCTACGGCACTCCACGGCTCTGGTCTCCACGGGTCGACCCCTAGCTCACCTATTCCACAACCCTGACTTCCCACCTGGACTTGACATCTCAGCATTCAAATGGTGGTTGGACAAAGGGCTATACCGGATAGGGCACTTCTTCACTCCCAATGGACCAATCACCCTCAAATTCTGTATCAAACACCTGGATCTCCCGGAATCGGAACGATTCCGCTTTTACCAAATCACTCACTTTCTCCACTCTATTTGGAAAGAGAAACCGCTCCCACCTAAATTCACAGTATACGAACATTGGTGCGGTCAAGCCATGGAGCAGAGGGGAGGCATATCAGTGATATATTCGGCCCTCACTTGCCCTACAGACAAAACCACATATATGAAGGCATGGGAATCTGACTTCCAATGCTGCAGGGACATAGAGATCTGGCAAGCTGCTCTTACTAAATCCTTTAAGGGGATCCAGAACATCTCCTTGAGGGAGGCAAGTATCAAATTGATTACCAGATGGTACCTAACCCCTACCAGGTTGGCAGCAATCTATCCCTCAGCGAACCCATTATGTTTCAGAGGATGTCAACACCTGGGCACTATGGCCCACATTTGGTGGGAATGCCCCAAAATACGCACTTTTTGGAGAAAAGTCTTCTCTATGATATACAAGGTGACGACTTGCCAGATCCCTAGGTCCCCAGAGGTGGCTATTCTCAACGCTAACCTTTCTGGAATTTCTAAGGCTAATCAAACATTGATCAACTTTATATTATTGGGCACCAAAATCTCAATTGCCAAAGCATGGAAACAACCAAGGCCCTCGTTCAACGCAGTAAAAAGGAAGGTGTCATGGATTATGGCTCAAGAAAAACTCTCGAGCATCCTGACAAACACCTCTAAGAAATTCCAAACAATATGGGAACCCTGGGCCCAATACATGGGAACCTCCCTCATACCAGGGGTTCAGGCACGCAACAACCCCTAACCCACACATAGACGAATTCATCCTGCCTTAATCTGAGAAACACACAGATGTACTCCTGCTCCCCCCTCACCCACCTGGAAAGACCCCTCCACCCCCCCTCCCTCCTCACTCTCCTCTCTCTCTCTTTTAACTCTTTCTCCTGTCTTCTATCTCACATCAGTTAGCTAACTGGTGGCAATTCAATATGCAGCTAACATACGGTAAACTACCTAGCCCACGGGGATTCATAGTCCCTCAACATTCCTGAAGGCTCCAACCTAATGGGCATAGGAGAAGTAGGGGGTTCTTTCCCCACCTGGCACAGCTAGATCCCGTCAGGGGTGCCGGGGTAGGGGAAAGTTCCCGTGAGGTTTTAGTGAAAATGCTTGGAGAATGTATTTCTAAAACATAGTTACGAATATATCTCAGGTTTACCCCACCAAAAGCCTATAATGATGAGAAACCGTATGTTTTATGTTGTTTTCTTTTTCGAATTGTAACCTTTATGTCTTTTGTTCAAGGAGGCATTCCCTCCTGTGCATTCCAATATGTTAATGCATACAATGTATGATGTAATTGACAATAAAAACATATTGAAAGTTAAAACAAAAAAAAAAAAAAAAAAAAAAAAAAAAAATGAATTTCCTTACTCACACAAACTGCTTCTGAAGATCACAGACACATGAACCAAAAAAAATAAAAATATATATATATATATTGTAGTGCCTCTAAGCCGGCACGAAGCTAATTCAGCCATGTGTATGGAGAGCGGGGTCTCAATCTAACTCCCACTCTATCACTGTGTCTCCTCACAGCGGCGTGCTTTCCAAGCCTCACTTTCGTTAGACCAGAAGTGATGAGAAAATTTCCCAGCAGTCTCTACGCATTTCACAATACAATTTGTGTCATCAGGAAGCTGCTGTATCTCTGCCTGTCCTCTCATTTATATCTTTGATTGTACAATACCCTATCTGCGTGTTGTACAATACCCTATCTGCGTGATTGTACAATACCCTATCTGCGTGTCAAATATGTGTATATATATTAATATATATATATTAATATATTAATAAAAATAAATAAAAATACAAAATTTTAAAATTAAAAATATATAATAATAAAAATAAAATTTAAAGCGAAAAAAATGAAAAAAGTAAAAAAAAAGAAAAAAATTTAAAAAAATGAAAAAATTAAAAAAAATGAAAAAATATTAATAAAAAAACCAAAACAAAACAATTGGTTCCTATAGGGGAAAGTAAAAAGGTTGGCGCACATACACTTTGTGAAATATACCTCCCGCCTGGGATCCCTATATCTATATGTGCGCACACAGTGCATACACACTTAACCATGCACACTCAACAGGAACCCCAGTAGTTGTCACCACTAGCATATTCCACAAATATTTCTTTGTCATGTGCTGGTGACATGGTCAGGGCAACAGGTTAATATATGCACAACAAACGCTACTTATCTACATAGTACCTATCCCACCTCCCCCTCACGACAAATAGCCACGCTACAGCTTATATTATACATATAGAATTTTTTCTTCCCCTGCCCAGGCACAGCCACTCCCTCAAAGAGAGCGTTCCTAACTATGGGGGAAGAGGGGAGAAAAAAAAGGAAAACAAATCCTATTCTGTGGGGACACTATATTATTGTTATTGAAAACCTTTTATTAAACTATGGAGGGGGGGGCAAATCCTGATCTACTGGGATATTCCCCCAATACAGGGACCCAACGCCCTTCACCCCGAAACAAAGAATATGACTGGGGCCACTCAAAGGGTGGAAGCTCTGGCAGCTCCACGGCTGTTACCACTGCCGGGATATCCGATAGACCATGGATAATTAACCACTTGCCATCCTTCCGGATCTGCAGCTGGAATGGAAAATTCCAACGATAAGAAATATTACGGTCTTGTAGCAATGCAAGGAGGGGTTTTAAGGCCTTTCTCTTTTCTAGGGTGAAGCGACACAAATCTGACAACAATTGAACGGTAGTCCATCTATAATTGATTGGGCCTTTCACTCGAGCGTTCCTCATAATGTCCTCTTTTACTCTAAAAAATTGTATTCGGCATATGATATCTCTTGGCTTAGCTGGATCAGGGTTCTGTGGCCCCAGAGCCCAATAAACCCTATCAAATTCTAAATTGACTGGCTCTGTTGTCCCCAATATGGAGATAAAAATGTCTTTAACCATGACTGAGAGATCCTTTACACCCATTGCCACTGGCAATCCTTGAATCCTAATATTATTCCACCGATTGCGATTATCTTTATTCTCTATAAGTGAGTACAATATTTGTATTTGAGATTCATGCATATCTAATTGTTGGTCTTGCACATGGAGAGCATCAGCCAAGACTGTTACAGAATCCTGTAATTCTGATGTTTTAATACAGGTTACTTGTAGTTCTGTAACCGCCTGAATATCGGTGGGATAACCTTGCGCCAAGCGCTGTACAAACGCCTCCATCTCACTTTGTGTTGGCAAGGCTTTTAGAAAATCTCGTAAATCCCCTTATCTCCCCCATCTAAGCACAGACTACTGACAGGTGATTGTATAGGCAGAGGGGGAGGAGGTAGAGGTAGAGGTGAAGGAGAGGGAGGTGAGACACTCTGCAATTCCTGTGGAACAGCCGAAACAACAGACTTCGATTGTTGGAATGCAGGGCTACGTACTGGAGAGAGAGAATGGGATAGAGTATAGGCAATTCCTATATGCTGATCTTTATCCTGTCCTGTGGACTGACCTGCTTGCCGATTGTTATGCTGCCCCACATGTTGTTCTGTTGCCATCCTGGCTATGATGCTAGAGGAGCAGATCCATCTGCCGGCAAAGAAAAAGTCCTGGATACCAGTTTGCGGGGACACGGGTGTAATACCAGACAGGCCACTAGAGACAGGCCACGTCTCCCCCTGCCCATGAGAACCAGGAACAAGCCAGAGAACCAGGGGGGCGGGGGGGCAGATGCCAACTGTTGTTGACGGGACCCATGCAGGCAGAGCACAAGTGAACGGCAAGTGGCGATAGTGGTGATAGCAGGGAGAAGCCGATTACAAGCTGATCAGGATTCCTCCGAAGCAGCACCAGAGCACAGCACACATTACTGCTCATGCCTGGCTGATCTCTCTCCCAGGTCTCCATCAGAGCATAGCATGCTAGCACGCTGCTTCCTCCATGTGCAGTCCATGCCCCATAATGATTTTTTTTTTATTGGATATGTTCATAGCACAAAATAAAAAAATATTGTTTTTTTTTTTCAAAATTGTCAGCTTTTTTTGTTTATAGCGCACAAAATAAAATTTGTAGAGGTGATCAAATACCAGCAAAAGAAAGCTCTATTTGTGGGGAAAGAAAGAACTTACAATTTGTTTAGATACAGCATCGCATGACTGTGCAATTGTCAGTTAAAATAACGCGGTGCTAAATCGCAAAAAAATGGCCTCATGAAGGAGGGTAAATCTTCAAGAGGTAAAGAGGTTAAACAGTTGCAGAAAAAAATTGGCTTTGGGTGTTGGTGGTGCCTATACACCATAACCCTATAGAGGTACTCTTCATAAAAGCAAGAATTGGCCTTGCTGTAAAAAATAGAAATTGAATGCACCTGTCAAACAGTTGGTCCTTGGGTGTTAACTTTGCCCGTGAAACCTATACCAAAAGTTACTACAAGATTACTTCAAGACAAAATCAACACCCACAAAGCTAGGCAACCTAGACAGTCTTGCAGAGATTCCAGATCCTGAAAACATTTAATCAGTAACATCGGCATCAGGGCCTTGATAGCTGCGGCTAATGCAGGACTGATTCATTTTGACAAATGTCAGCTGGTTAACGGAGTCTGTGGACAGGCAAGTTCTTTTATCTGTCACAAAACCTCTGGCAGCACTGAATGCCCATTCAGAAAGCACACTGGATGCAGGGAAGCCCAGCAGCTCAGTTGCATACTGGGGGAGTTCTGGCCAGTGGTCTATTCTCATGACCCAGTAACTCAGTGGATTGTCTACTGGAAAGCTCTCTATGTCTGTTTTCACCCCTAGATAATCTTCCATCATTGTCAGGTCACCTTGAGGCTAGGTGACAGATGCACACCATTGGGATCAGGAGTGCACCGCAAGGTAGTGGACCCTACGGCTGACTGCTGCGGATGGGAGTCAAGGTGGTAAGGAAGACAGGGCCGCTGGAACACCAAGACTGATCCCACCAGGGTTAGAGCGTAAGATTCCCTATAGCACGGAGTCTAAGAGCCAGCAGGTGTTCACCAGAGCCTCTAGTGGTGAGGATGGACTGGGCTGCAACTGGCTCCAGGTCGCGACCCCCAGGGTCCCCCAGCTCACACCCACAGTAGGCAACAGGAGGATAAGGATAGTAAGGGAATAAGCCAAGGTCGGGGCCACAAGCAGACAAGGACAACAGAGTTCACGCCAACAGTTCAGGGTCACAGGCAAACAGGGATAGTCGGGGACACACCAAAGGTCAGGGTCAGGAGCAGACAGAAATAGTTGGGAACACGCCAAGGTTGGTAACAGAAATAAACGTAGAGCACAAGGCAAGCAGGAACAGGAAGCCAAACACACAAAGGATACACAATGGTTGATCAGCACTGCTGACTTGCAGTGCTGATCAACCTGATTAAATTATAACCTAGTCTGGAAAGGTGTTACATAAACTCATCTTTAAAGGTTAAGTTCACTTTTTTTTTCTAAATTTCAGCTCCGCTATTTACAAATATAGCATTAATGTACTTCATTTGAAAAAATAAAACAGCTTTCCATTTATTCTACATACACTTATCTCACTCTCTTAATGGCTGTTCAAAACCATTACCTCTGCCTTACCTCTGCCTTACTTCCTGGACAGACCTGTGTCATGACTAGGGATGAGCTTCGTGTTTGAGTCGAACCCATGTTCGACTCGAACATAGTCTGTTCGCCCGTTCGACGAATTGCGAACGATATGGGCCGTTCGCGCCAAATTCATGTGGCGCGTCACGGCCCATAATTCACTACGGCATCGCAGTGCATTGCTGGCTGATGATTGGCCAAGCATGCACTATGACCTGCATGCTTGGCCAATCACAGCGCCGTCTGAACAGAGAGCAGTAATTGGCCAAAGCCAAGGAGGCTTTGGCCAATTATGGCTCAGGGGATTTAGTACACGCCACACACTATATAAGGCCGCCTGCACGGCGGCCCTGTGTAGTGTGTGTTCCGGCGTTCATTGAGAGAGAGAGAGAGAGAGAGACAGACAGTGACATTTGATTTGAGTTAGATAGATTAGGCAGAACAGTCAGTCAGTTAGCTGCACTTACAGTGTATTGTGTATATATATGCATCCCAGGTGTTGCATATATATATATATATATACACTGTATTCAGTTTAGCTAGATCCGTTATTGTTATCTTCCTACTGACAGGCAGGCTTGTCTTGTTAAAGTATTTACAGCTACCTGAAGAAAATTACTGGTGTTCTTTTGATCCTATTAGTACCACAGTCAGCCAGCTAGACTATTTACAGTTAGTGCAGTGCGTCCTGCTCACAGTGTTCAGCTAGATCCGTTCCTGTTATCTTCTTACTGACAGGCAGGCTTGTCTTGTTACAGTATATACAGCTACCTGAAGAAAATTGCTGGTGTTCTTTTGATCCTATTAGTACCACAGTCAGGCAGCTAGACTATTTACAGTTAGTGCAGTGCGTCCTGCTCAAAGTGTTCAGCTAGATCTGTTCCTGTTATCTTCTTACTGACAGGCAGGCTTGTCTTGTTACAGTATTTACAGCTACCTGAAGAAAATTACTGGTGTTCTTTTGATCCTATTAGTACCACAGTCAGGCAGCTAGACTATTTACAGTTAGTGCAGTGCGTCCTGCTCACAGTGTTCAGCTAAACCTACAAGTTAGTGGGGTGCATCCTGCTCACAGTGTTCAGCTAAACCTACAAGTTAGTGGGGTGCGTCCTGCTCACAGTGTTTAGCTAAACCTACAAGTTAGTGTGGTGCGTCCACCTCACAGTGTTCAGCTAAACCTACAAGTTAGTGGGGTGCGTCCTGCTCACAGTGTTCAGCTAGATCCGTTCCTGTTATCTTCTTACTGACAGGCAGGCTTGTCTTGTTACAGTATATACAGCTACCTGAAGAAAATTACTGGTGTTCTTTTGATCCTATTAGTACCACAGTCAGGCAGCTAGACTATTTACAGTTAGTGCAGTGCGTCCTGCTCACAGTGTTCAGTTAAACCTACAAGTTAGTGGGGTGCGTCCTGCTCACAGTGTTCAGCTAAACCTACAAGTTAGTGGGGTGCGTCCTGCTCACAGTGTTCAGCTAAACCTACAAGTTAGTGTGGTGCGTCCACCTCACAGTGTTCAGCTAAACCTACAAGTTAGTGGGGTGCATCCTGCTCACAGTGTTCAGCTAAACCTACAAGTTAGTGGGGTGCATCCACCTCACAGTGTTCAGCTAAACCTACAAGTTAGTGGGGTGCATCCTGCTCACAGTGTTCAGCTAGATCCGTTCCTGTTATCTTCTTACTGACAGGCAGGCTTGTCTTGTTACAGTATTTACAGCTACCTGAAGAAAATTGCTGGTGTTCTTTTGATCCTATTAGTACCACAGTCAGGCAGCTAGACTATTTACAGTTAGTGCAGTGCGTCCTGCTCACAGTGTTCAGCTAAACCTACAAGTTAGTGGGGTGCGTCCACCTCACAGTGTTCAGTTAAAGCTACCTGTAGAAGGTTGGTGGTGTTCTCATACTACAGGCAGGCAGTTGCTAGCTGCAGTATCAGTACACACATATATATATATATATATATATATATATATATATATATATATATATATATATATATATATATCCCAGCTTAGTGCAGCTACAGGCCATTAGTATGTCTGGAAGGCCAAGAAGGAGAGGCAGACAGTCACAAGCCAATAAGAGAGGGCAAGCAGGCTCTGTGTCTAGTGCTGGTCATGGAGACGGTGCATCCTCATCAGCACGTGGCCGTGGGACACGCTTGGCCTTTTTTTCGGCAGCTGGCCGTGTTGAGCCGCAACATGCGGAAGACTTGGTCGAGTGGATGACCAAGCCGTCCTCATCCTCCTCATCCTCTCTCACCCATGCCCAGGGTACTTTGTCTGGCAAAGCAGCGGCCTCTTCCCTCGGCTCAATGTCATCAGTGACTCCTTCCCTAGCCCCACCATGTCCTCCTGAGGAGTCCCTCGAACTGTTTGACCACAGTGTTGGGTACATGCTCCAGGAGGATGCACAGCGTTTGGAAGGCTCTGATGATGATACTGAGCTCAATGAAGGCAGTAACATGAGCATGGACAGAGGGGGTGCCCAAGAAGGACAGCAATCTGGCAGTCATGCTCCCCCTGCTGCAGCATACTGCCAGGTTTGCTCCAGTGATGAGGAGGGAGGGGATGATGAGGTCACTGACTCAACGTGGGTGCCTGATAGGAGAGAGGAGGAGGAGGAGGCGGCACATCACCAACGAGGCAGGATGCCCTCCAGGGGCCAGCCTAAGGGCAGCACATTGACTGCATCACACCCCAAAGCTCCACATGTGCAGGGCGCTGCAGTCTCTGCACGTCATTCAAAAAGTTCTTTGGTGTGGGCCTTATTTGAGACGAGTGCATCAGATCGCACCGCTGCTAATTGCAACATATGTCTCAAGCGTATCTCGCGTGGCCAAAACATCTCCCGCTTGGGTACCACATGCTTGACCAGACATATGTTGACCTGCAATGCAGTTCGTTGGCAAGCGTATCTAAAAGACCCACACCAAAGAACAAAGAGGACCTCTCCTTGCTCCTCATCAGCTGAGATTTCCAACCCCACTATACCTTCAGTCCTCTCTAAAGACCTGCATTGAGAGGAATGAAGGTGTAGAATTAGGTGTGTCACAGCCAAGTACTTCTGGGCAATCTGCTTTTGGTACACCGACGTCAGATTGTACCAGGCAAATTTCCCTGCCCCAGCTGCTGCACCGCCGAAAGAAGTTTTCTCTCAGCCATCCACATGCCCAGCGGTTGAATGCTAGCTTGGCAAAATTGCTAGCACTTCAACTGCTGCCTTTTCAGTTGGTAGACTCTGCCCCCTTCCGTGAGTTTGTGGACTGCGCGGTTCCTCAGTGGCAGGTAACCAAACGCCACTTTTTCTCACGATTCCGGCTCTCTACCGGCATGTGGAAGGCAATGTCCATGCCTCGCTGGACAGGGCGAGTCAGCGGAAAGGTGCATATTACCGCTGACTCATGGTCCAGCAGGCATGGAAAGGGACGTTACCTAAGTTTCATGGCGCATTGGGTGACTCTGCTGGCAGCTGGGAAGGATGCAGGACAAGGTGCAGTAGTGTTGGAGGTTGTTCCGCCACCACGCCTCCAAAATGCTAATGATTGTGACACACCTCTCTCCTCCACCCCCTCCTCTTCTTCTTCCTCCATGGCCTCTTTCTGTGCTTTGTCCTCGGAACCAGCGGTGCTCCGTAGCCATTCAAGGGGCTACGCAAGTATGCAGGCCAAAAGATGCCATGCGGTGCTTGAGCTGGTGTGTTTGGGGGACAGGAGCCACACTGGGGCAGAGGTTCTGTCAGCTCTGCAGGGGCAGGTTCAGCGGTGGTTGACGCCACGCCAACTTAAGGCAGGAATGGTGGTTTGCGACAATGGCACCAACCTCCTCTCTGCCCTCCGACAGGGACAAATGACCCATGTGCCCTGTTTGGCTCACGTCCTTAACTTGGTGGTGCAGCGGTTCTTGGGCAGGTACCCGGGCTTACAGGATGTCCTGAGGCAGGCCAGGAAAGTCTGTGTGCATTTCCGCCGGTCATATAATGCCAGTGCTCGGCTGACGGACCTCCAAAAGGAGTTTAACCTGCCCAAGAACCGCCTAATCTGTGACATGCCCACCAGGTGGAACTCAACGTTGTCCATGCTGCAGCGGCTGCACACGCAGCAGAGGGCCATCAATGAGTACCTGTGCGACTATGGCAAAAGGACAGGGTCAGGGGAGCTTGGTTTTTTTTCACCACACCAGTGGGCCATGATCAGGGATGCATGCACTGTCGTGTCACCATTTGAGGAGGCCACGAGGATGGTGAGCAGTGACAGTGCATGCATCAGTGACACTGTCCCCCTTGTCCACCTGTTGGAGCACACGCTGCGTGGAATAATGGACAGGGCACTTGAGGCAGAACAGAGGCAGGAAGAGGAGGACTTCCTTAGCTCTCAAGGCCCCCTTTATCCAGACAGTGTTCCTGCGTGCCCGCCGATAACACAGGAAGAGGACGAGGAGGAGTAGGAGGAGGAAGATTGTGTCAGTATGGAGGTGGAGCCTGGCACTCAGCATCAGCAGCAGTCTTTAAGGGATCAGTCCCAAGAAACACATGGACTTGTACGTGGCTGGGAGGAGGTGGCTGCGGACCATGTCGTCCTTAGTGACCCAGAGGACTCCGGACCGAATGCCTCAGCAAACTTACGCTGCATGGCCTCCCTGATCTTGCAAAGCCTGCGTAAGGATCCTCGTATTCGTGGTATCAAGGAGAAGGACCAATACTGGCTGGCAACCCTCCTTGATCCACGTTACAAGGGTAAGGTTGCGGACCTTATCTTGCCATTGCAGAGGGAGCAGAGGATGAAACATCTTCGGGAGGCCTTGCAGAAAGGTCTGTGCAACGCGTTCCCAGAGACTGGGAGGTTACAAACTCCTGTTTCTGGACGTGTTGCTGAGGCTTTGGTCAGTCAAAGAAGGAGCGGTGGAGAAGGTGGCCGTCTGACCGATGCGTTCAGACAATTTTTTGGTCCGCAGCCCCAAGGTATGATCGGTTCCAGCAACCATCGCCAGCGTCTGTTTTACATGGTGCAGGAATACCTAGGGGCAAGATCAGACTTGGACACCTTTCCCACCGAAAATCCTCTGGTTTACTGGGTCTTGAGGATGGATCACTGGCCAGAGCTTGCACAGTATGCAACTGAGCTACTGGCCTGTCCTGCATCCAGCGTTCTTTCGGAACGCACATTCAGTGCTGCTGGAGGCGTGGTAACCGATCACAGGGTGCGTCTGTCCACCGACTCGGTCGATCGACTGACCTTCATAAAAATGAATCAGTCTTGGATCACCACCAGCTACCAAGCACCTGATGCTGATGTAATCGAATATTTTTTTTTGAAATCTCAGATCCCTTCAAAGACTGCCTATGCTGAGTGACTATCCCTGAGTAATTATCCTCTTCCTCCTCAATGATCACGCTGATAGCTTGTAAGAACATTTTTGGTTCTGGGCGCCACCACCAGTGCCTAAGGCACAATTTTTCAGCCCCGGTTTAACAGGGGCGTGTAATTACAATTTTTGATGCAATACTTCTCCCGCTCTACAAGACTCTGGTCCGCCCGCACCTGGAGTATGCTGTCCAGTTCTGGGCACCAGTCCTCAGGAGGGACGTACTGGAAATGGAGCGAGTACAAAGAAGGGCAACAAAAGCTAATAAAGGGTCTGGAGGATCTTAGTTATGAGGAAAGGTTGCGAGCACTGAACTTATTCTCTCTGGAGAAGAGACGCTTGAGAGGGGATATGATTTCAATTTACAAATACTGTACTGGTGACCCCACAATAGGGATAAAACTTTTTCGCAGAAGAGAGTTTAATAAGACTCGTGGCCACTCATTACAATTAGAAGAAAAGAGGTTTAACCTTAAACTACGTAGAGGGTTCTTTACTGTAAGAGCGGCAAGGATGTGGAATTCCCTTCCACAGGCGGTGGTCTCAGCGGGGAGCATTGATAGCTTCAAGAAACTATTAGATAATCACCTGAATGACCGCAATATACAGGGATATGTAATGTAATACTGACACATAATCACACACATAGGTTGGACTTGATGGACTTTTGTCTTTTTTCAACCTCACCTGCTATGTAACTATGTAAATTTGCAGCAGGGCTCATTTCAGCATTCCAACTAGAGTATCTGTGAGGGGTTGCAGTGTTGTGGCACCAGCACCAGTGCCTAAGGCCCAATTTTTCTGCCCCTGTTTAACAGGGGCGTGTAATTACAATTTTTGATGCAATACTTTGCAGCAGGGCTCGTTCCTGCGTTCCAACTAGAGTGTCTGTGAGGGGTTGCAGTGTTGTGGCACCAGCACCAGTGCCTAAGGCCCACTTTTTCAGCCCTTGTTTAACAGGGGCGTGTAATTACAATTTTTGATGCAATACTTTGCAGCAGGGCTCGTTCCTGCGTTCCAACTAGAGTGTCTGTGAGGGGTTGCAGTGTTGTGGCACCAGCACCAGTGCCTAAGGCCTAATTTTTCTGCCCCTGCTCAACAGGGGCATGTAATTACAATTCTTGATCTAATATTTCACAGCAGGGCCCATTTCTGCACCCACCAAGAGCGAGTGAGGACTTACAGTGTTGTGGCACCAGCACCACCACCACCACCACCACCACCAAAGGCCCAATTTTTCTGCCCCTGTTCAACAGGGGCATGTAATTACAATTCTTGATCTAATATTTTACAGCAGGGCCCATATCTGCCCCCACCAGGAGCGAGTGAGGACTTACAGTGTTGTGGCACCAGCACCACCACCACCAAAGGCCCAATTTTTCTGCCCTTGTTCAACAGGGGCATGTAATTACAATTCTTGATCTAATATTTCACAGCAGGGCCCTGTGAGGGCTTACAGTGTTGTGGCCACAACAACACCTAAGGCCCAAATTTCTGCTGAGTATATAGGGCAGGCCCCTACTTTCAAACATCTAACTTACAAACGACTCCTACTTGCAAACGGAAGGAGACAACAGGAAGTGAGATGAAATCTACCCCTAGGAAGGGAAATTCTCTCCTGTAAGAGTTAATATGGGAAAAACATTTCTCCTTTCCACTGATGCTTTCCAATCCTTGTTCCACAAAAAACCCAAAATTTTCAAAAAACATTTGTCATTGGGACAAAAAGTGAGGTGAAATCTTCTGAAGAGGAGGAAAGACAGCAAAACAAATGTCACAGCGGTGATAACCCTTCCCTATGTTTTCCAAAAAGCTTAAAAAAGATTTTTTGGCTGGAGCTAAACACGTTAAAAATGTACCCGTTCAAAATTACAAACAGATTCTACTTAACAACAAACCTACAGTCTCTGTCTTGTTTGCACCGCCTGTATAATGCTGTTCAGAGTAAATAGGGCCTGGTGGCCCCACACCTTTCCTTATTTTAATTTGGGTGCGGGGTTCCCCTTAATATCCATACAAGACCCAAAGGGCTTGGTAATGGACTGGGGGGTACCCATGCTGTTTGTCTCACTGATTTTCATCCATATTGCCAGGACCCGACATTACATTAAACCCGCAAGCAGTTTTAAATGAGATTTTTTCCTTTAAAAATGACATTTGGTGCAGGGACTGTTCTAAACACGGGAAAACACGTGCCACTTTACAGGCATACTATAGACACCCCCCAGGTACGATATTTAAAGGAATATTTCACTTTTTTTTTTTTTACTTTAAGCATCATTAAAATCACTGCTCCAGGGGGCGTGGCCAGCAGCCGGAGGAGATGGCCGCATAAGGAGAGAGCTCCGTGATAGCCAGCTGCAGCGGCCCGCATAAAGCAACTACGATAGCCGGTAAACACACACCGAGAGAGCCTGAGAACCCCTGAACATCAATCCAGCGATGGGTAAGAGAAAACCCCCAGGGGGACCCCGCAAATTGACGGACTTTTATTCCTCGGCTAGCACGCCGGAGATCCAAGTTGGCGCCGCCGCTCACAGGCAGCAGCGCGCCCGACAGTCTGACATCAGAAGGAAAGGGAGGGAGGATAACAGACATCCATCCTTCTCTCCAGGCCACTGCAGCCGCTCTTCCACCTGCCAGACCCCCTCTCAGAGCCCACAAAAAGCAGCCCCTAAACGTTCCTCTGCCCATACTTATGCAGGGGAAAGAAATGAGGAGGACTATACATCCCATGATAGTACCACTGAGTTCATTGAACAGATCCAGGAGTTCCCAACGTCCGGTCTGCCCCTAAGTGACACTACCATGAAAGAGATGTTGGTCTCATTGAGGGGGTCCATGCACAGGGACCTCATGGAATGCATATCACAACTAAAAACAGATATTAATGATATTGGGGAGAGAGTTAGCCATGTAGAAGACAAAATGGCAGAATTCACAACAGCACATAATGAACTAGTGGACGCCCATAACGAAAAAGATGATGAACTGGAAGCCCTAAAAAACAAGATGGCGGATTTAGAGGATAGGTCCCACAGAAATAATATAAAACTGCGAGGAGTAGCGGAATCTGTACCTCCCTCTGAACTCCGGAACTATGTTCAGCAACTAATCCAAGATCTGCTCCCAGACACGCCAACAGGGGAAATTACGGTAGATCGAGCCCACAGACTACCCAAGCCGCAACACCTGCCAGAAAAAATACCCCGTGACGTCATAGCTCGCATACACTTCTTCCATGTCAAAGATGACTTAATGCGCTTTGCGAGACAAAACTCCCCATTACCCAATCCCTACGCGGGCATTGCTATTTATGCGGATCTCTCCCAGCACACAATGTTGGCAAGAAAAAAGCTATTAACACTAACAAAATTACTACGTAACAGCAAACTTCCTTACTCTTGGGGCTTCCCCACGAAACTCCTTGTCACTAAAGATGGTCGTACTTACACCATCAGGTCTTTGGAAGAGGGCCTTCAACTTACCAGAAAATGGGGACTCCCCTCAGCTGAAGAAGAGGACATTCTTACTACCAAAACCCCTAGAGGTATATCCCCAGAATGGAAATCAGCCAACGACACTTGACTGTTCTCTCATGCATTAGAAATTAACAACACACCTGATGTTTACTCACCCAATCCAAGGGTCGAAGCTGGCTATTAGGAGCCTGTACCCCCAAGTGTTATTATGCGATTTTACTCGCACCACGAGGATGATACCCTCAATTTTTTAAGTTTTGTTTTTTGTTTGCATGTTGACGTTTTTTTCCTTTTCTTTTTTATTCTACCACCGACAACCACCCACGGCAAACCTGATGACAACAATCTGGAGTCTAATTCTTCTGTGCAACTACTTCACTGGAACGAGCACCCTTCACTCAAGGTTATGATAACTTTAACCACAGGTACCATTTTGTACTGTTCCACAACTCAAATTTTGAATATATCTACACCTAAGCAAATTCTCCCACAGTCCAATGGTTCTTAATTTCGTGACTATAAACGCTCATGGTCTTAATAGTCCTTTTAAAAGGAGAGCTATGTGGCAACAAGCAAAATCCCTAAAGAGCGATGTGTTATGCATCCAGGAAACTCACTTCGTCCAGCAAAAACACCCTATATGCAAGGACAGACAATTTCCACATATTTTCACGGCTTCAGGCCCAAAGAAAAAGGGAGGGGTGATGATCGCTATTAACCAAAATGTTGCATTTAATTTGCAGGAAATAGTAAGCGATAAAGCGGGTAGATATATTATACTGATTTGTGAATTAAATAATACTATGTATACTATCATTAACGTTTATGCTCCGAATTGTAGACAGTTGTCTTTTTTGAATGCCCTCAAAAAAAAGGTTGAGAACATCAAAAAAGGCTTGATTTTATATTGCGGGGATTTCAATTGCGTTCCTGACAAACAACTAGATTGCTCACTCCCACGAAAATCCATACGTACTGAACTTCAATCCTTTTTACACTCTTCTAACCTGTATGACGTATGGCGCTGCGTCAATTCAGGAGAGAAAGATTTCACCTACTACTCAGCTCCTCATAAGTCCTATTCAAGAATCGACTTATTTGTAGCTGACCTAGCTTGTCTTAACAACGCATTATCCGCTAAAATACATCCAATTACTTGGTCTGATCACGCGCCAGTCTCACTCTCGATTAAAGAAAAAAATGCAGCGTCACCCATACGTCTGTGGCGAAACAATATATCAATTCTAAATAATCCCAAACACAGGGATGGTTTGCGTGATCGGATCAAAGAGTTCTTTCAATTTAATGACACTCCGGATACAAACATTTTCACGTTGTGGTGTACACACAAAGCATTTAGCAGAGGCCTACTTTTACAAACAGCAGCACGGGAAAAAAAAAGGAAATTAAAAGCATTTACCACTTTAATGGCTAAACTTACATCCCTTGAACAACAGCATAAAGCAAATCCCTCCTCCACGATAAACACAGAATTATCTCAAACTAGACAAGAGGTAAGGAATCATTTGATTTTAGAACATCAACTATATTTACAAAAATTTAGAGCTACACACTACACCCAAGGAAACAAGGCTGGCAATTTTTTAGCGGCCTAGATCCGCAAAAAACAACAAAAATCTAAACTATCTTACATTATAGACCCTATCACCTCACAAACAGTGCACCACCCAAAGGACATTGCAAATGCATTCTGTAAGTACTATAAACAACTATACAATTTGAAAGAAGACCCCTCAACGACACAACCTACAGACAAAGGAATCAATACTTTCCTTAAATAAGTTAACCTTCCTTCCCTAAATAGTGACCAATTAATGTACTTAAATTCTGTAATAACAAATAAAGAAATTGCCCTAGCTGTCCAATCTCTACCCCACAACAAATCACCTGGTGCCGATGGCTTCTCGGCAGAGTATTATAATGCCTTATCCAGTATTTTAGTGCCATATATGAATAAACTCTTTCAGAAAGCATCCACCGACAGCACATTTCCAGAAGAAATGCTTCAAGCAGTTATAGTAACCCTCCCCAAACCAGGGAAAAAACCAGACGCCTCACAAAACTTTAGGCCCATATCCTTGCTCAACACAGATTTGAAAATATATTCAAAAATTTTAGCTAACCGCTTAGCGGAAGTAACTCCTTACCTAATCAAAGCAGATCAAGTAGGCTTTGTAAAAGGGAGACAAGCCCCGGATGGAACCCGTAGAATGTTCAACCTCCTCAAAATAGCAGAAATGCGAAAGGTGCCCACAGTGTTCCTGACGCTAGACGCCGAAAAGGCGTTCGATCGGGTCCACTGGGGGTACCTACTAGCGACACTTGCGAAGTTCGGCCTTAGTGGTCCTATCCTTTCTTCTATATCAGCACTCTACACAGTCCCAACGGCACAGGTTTATACCTCTAACGCCATGTCTGACAAATTCCATATAACAAACGGGACCCGCCAGGGTTGTCCTCTATCGCCACTGATCTTTTCACTGGTGATGGAACCCCTGGCGGAGACAATAAGAAAAGATACTCTTATCAAAGGCATTGTGGTGTCGGACATGGATCACAGGATAGGACTATTTGCTGATGATGTGGTACTGACACTAACTTCACCAACCACATCTCTTGACAGAACTCAACAAATTCTTAATGATTTCGGGAAAATATCATACTATAAACTCAAGATTAGCAAATCTTCAATTCTCCCCATACATATTAATAAATCTAACCTTAAAAAGTTAAAATCCGACTTCCCTTTTGAGTGGGCTCACAAATATTTGAAATATTTGGGGATAAATCTATCTTATCCTTTGGCCACTGTATACGACCATAACTACCCCTCCTTATTAAATACAATAAAAAATGACCTTGAACATATCTCCTCACATGAACTCTCATGGATAGGGAGAATAGCCGCTTTTAAAATGACTGTTTTACCAAAAATATTATACTATTTCCGCACTATCCCTATCATTTTACCTGAACACTTCTTTATCACAACAGATAAAATACTAAGGAAATTTATATGGGCTGGTAAAATAGCTAGACTATCTTACTCTACCTTACAAAAACAAAAACAGAAAGGTGGAATGGGTTTCCCCAATATACGCAATTATTATGTAGCAGCACTTCTGGACCAGGCCAAACCTTGGTTCACCCAGACGTCAGATAAACTATGGGTGCAAATAGAAAAAGCAATAGTACAACACAGAGATCTACCTTCACTTCTATTAGCCACACTTACGAACAGACCATTGTTTCATCCCAACTTTCCCTCTATAAATGCAACGGTCAATGCATGGAAAACAGTTAATGCAAAAGATGATGGCAGCAAAGCCTTACAGAAAAGAGTAATTTCTTTAGGCATGTACGAATACCTTATCCCTTCCTTAAAAATAATCAAAAAAGACGTTTCAAGAAATTTGACATATATACAATTCAAAGCTCAAAACTCATCAACACCGTCATATGCAAATATCCAGCTACACCACTATCATATTAAATATCCACACCCCTTTCTTAACCACAACCCTACAGTGTGGACATACATATCCTCCTCTTTCAACAAACCTAAAGGTCTCACATGGTTCTACAAATATCTGCAAAACACACATAATCAAACTAAAACCGCCAGTATGCTAAACTGGGAAAGAGACCTTAGGAGTAAATTTGCTTTAACTGAGTGGAACAAAGCTATTCAGGCTAACCATTTATATTCCCACTGTACTAACCATTGGGATATGTCCCTTAAGTTGTTATATAGAAGCTACCTAACTCCGATGAGAATTTCACAAATCTTCCATAGCTCTGATATACAATGTTGGCGAAACTGTGGTAGCAATGGAACGATATTTCACATATTGTGGGAGTGTAAATCTGTAAGAAGCTTCTGGAACTCGATTTTCTCTTTGCTAGCAAAAATCACTGGAATAGTCTTTTCCCCCACTCCTGCATTAGCTCTCCTCAACTTAGGAATAGATAAAATACCAATAAATTACAGACGTTTAACTACTCACATATTAATAGCAGCACGTTTATCCATCACTTCAAAATGGAAATCAAATAATATACCAAATATTAGTGAAGTAATAAATAGAGTTAATACCCACTACCAATATGAAAACTTTTTTGCTCATTCCATTATTTCAATGGCAAAATTAAAGAGTGAATGGGCTCCATGGTGCGCAAGAGTTCCAGAATCTTCTCATTAACTTTCTGGTATGGACATAATAACTAAAATGTCAATTGGTGGTAAGATGTTGTCATTGCAATCTTATGTTTGGTTTTACATTTCTTTATTTTATAATTTTTTTATAGTTTTTAATTTTCACCTTCTCTTCCTTTCTTTTTATTTTTTCTATAATTAGTAATAATGTGTTTGGTAAAAGCTTAAACACTCAGCCGTATATTTGACTTCATTATCTTTTTATATTGAGTTTTGTCAGCAATTCTATGTTACATTGCACCAGTACAAATAAGTATTTATGAAAGATAATATGGAGTAAAATTGAGAGTTCCAAGAAATATGTACTCTAATAAATGGAATATAATTAAGATCAAGGGGAGGGAGGGGGGGCACCTCTCCGGACACAGTTTGCTCCCAGATGGGGTGTCTGGGGGGGAGGCTCCCAGTCCCGGTCCCATTCTTGTGAATACAAGAAAAAAGTTTGTAATACTCAATTTAACTCGGTTTACAATTACTATAAAGTGTACACCGTGATAGGTTGAATTACGTGTTGGATGCATTCATAGAAACAACCAAAGAATACTTGTAAATGTATACGGATGTACTGTTATACTGTTGTTCACATGAAAACTTCAATAAAAAATAATGAAACAGAAAAATCACTGCTCCCGAAAAAACGGACGTTTTTCAAAGTATTTTTGCATTGATACATGTCCCCTGGGGTAGGACCCGGGTCCCCAAACCCTTTTTAGGACAATACCATGCAAATTAGCCTTTAAAATGAGCACTTTTGATTTCGAACGTTCGAGTCCCCTAGACGTCAATGGGGTTCTAACGTTCGTGCGAATTTTCGGTCCGTTCGCAGGTTCTGGTGCGAACCGAACCGAGGGGTGTTCGGCTCATCCCTAGTCATGACCTAAAGTCTGTCCAGGAAGTAAGATAAAAGTAATGGATAAGCATTTTTGAACAGCCATGAAGAGGGTGAGGTAAGCGTATGTAGAATAAATGGAAAGCTGCTTTATTTTGGTACATTGGGGGAGCTGGAATTTAGAAAAAAAAGGGTCAACTTAGCCTTTAAGGTGTCCTCAAGATATTTCATCTTCTGCTCCTTCTGTGAGGGCAGGATGAGTTCTGAGACTTTCCCCTTGTAACGGTGGTCAAGGAGGGTTGCCAATCAATAATCAGTATTACCTTTCTAGCCTGGAACAGCGCACGTGCAAAAGCAACTCTCGTCACCTCCTCCGCGATCACCCCCTCCAGAACCCCCAGTAAGCAACACATGGATATGAAAAACCGGTGTGGGGGATTGGGACCAATCTGTTGCATCCCCTTGTGCTTTAATTGCATGCTTCAATTGTAGGTAGTAAAACAACATACTGGTAGGCAAGGAATATTTATCTTGTAAATCCTTAAACGATAACAATGTTCCATTACTGAAAATCTGGTACATGTGTGTGATACCCCTGCAGCGCCATCTGTGCCCCTGTTGGAGCTTAGCAAGCTCAACATATGTTTTATTTTCCCATATCGGGCTATACTTAGTAAAGCCCAAAACGTTTTGTAATTGTTTAGCTTTGTTCCATACCTTCTGCAACAGTGTATATGTGGGCATTTGTTTATTGGGTCTTTGGAAAAGGTGAGCCTCCAATCCCTCGGGTATTGACTCCGTCCCTGTGCCCACCAGCATAAGCTTAGCAGACGAGCCCAGTGGCAGAGGGGCCATGGCACCTATCAGATGCTGCAGTTGCGCCGCTAGATAGTATATCCAAGGGTTGGGTAGGGCAAGGCCCCCCCCCCTCCTTTGAGCGCTGCAGCTGTTCTAACTTAATTCTGGGGGGTTTGGTATGCCACAGCAACAGCCGGAATAAGGAGTTAACCACTCTGAATATCTTCAGCGTAATAACTACCGGTGTGTTATGTAGCATGTATAGAAATTGTGGCATCAGAATCATTTTTATGAGATTCACTTTTCCTGCCAGGGACATCTTAAGTTTATTCCAAACATTTATTTTATCTCTAAACCGCGACATCAGAGGGTAGACATTTAGGCTACAAAAGTCCGGAAGTTTCGGCGAGATGTGTATACCTAAGTATTTAAAGGTAGAAACTATAGGTATCTGAGTCGGGGGTCTCACATTGGTCATCGGGGAGCCGTCTAAAAACATTAAGGCAGATTTAGTCCAGTTGATAGCGAGGCCTGAAAAGTGGCCGAATTCAGTTATAAGTGACATTGCCTGTTCCAGGGATCCCTCTGCGTCTTGTAAAAACAAAAGCATGTCATCGGCGTAGAGCATGATTTTTTCATGCAATTCATCGTATCGGAAACCTCTAATCCGTGGGCAATCTCTCACCTGCGCCGCCAGGGGCTCTATAGCCAGTGCGAAGAGCAGGGAGGACAGAGGGCACCCCTGTCTGGTCCCCCTGCTCAACCCAAAGGCCTGGGACATTCGATCCGCCACACGCATAGCTGCCCGTGGTGTATCGTACAGCAGCCTAACCCACCTGATGAACCTGGGCCCAAACCCAAACTTGGCCAGAACCGCCCACAGATATCTCCAGCACACGCTGTCAAATGCCTTATTGGCATCAAGAGACAGCAAGGCTCTATGGCCCAGAGGGGGTCTGCATGTTTAGGTATAGACGTCTAAGGTTGGTCGCCCTAGATGTTCGAGGCATAAATCCTGCTTGATCTGAGTGAACTATTGTTCTGACAATCCTATTAACCCGCATGGCCAGTACTTTAGCTAGTAATTTAATGTCGCTCTGAAGGAGCGATATAGGCCTATAGGAGCCCGGATCTAAGGGGTCCTTACCCATTTTCAACAATAGTATAATGTTAGCTTTAGTCATAGTGGTTGGTAGCCTTCCCAGTTTAAAGGATGCATTTAATACTTCAAGCAGTTTAGGTAGGATTATTTCGCCATATTGGGTGTAGACCTCCATGGGAAGCCCGTCATCCCCGGGGGCCTTGCATGTAGGAAAAGAGGCAGCCGCTTCCCTCAGTTCGTCTAGTGAAATTGATGCCTCCAGCTCCCCCCTCTCCTGGTGGGTCAGAGCTGGAAGCGTTATAGTGCCCATGTATGTCTGCAGTTCCTCGTCTGTATAGCTGTCACACGGCTTATATAACTCTGCGTAAAAAGAGGCTAGCTCCTCTATAATTTTCTCTGGATCATTCACCAGGTGTCCCGAGGAGCTACGTATCGCTCCTATAGCAGGGGACGACTGTTGAGATCTGGCTATTCTAGCCAACAATCTACCAGTTTTTTCACCCTCTTCGTAAAATGCTTGTTTAGTAAAGAACCGTTTACGTTCCGCGGCGGAGGACCTCAACCGGTCCTGGGACTCCTGAGCCGATATCCATGCCTCCCTCGTGGACTCTGATGAGTCTAAAATAAAAGCAAGCTCCAATTGCTTCACCCGATCTTCCACCTGTATCAGTACGGCTGCGGAATTGTGTTTTACGTCAATAATTTCAGCTATAAATGTACCCCTCAGGCATGCCTTAAAGGCATCCCATCTTAATAATAAATCAGTTTGTCTCCGGTTGTCAAAAAAGTATTGTTCTATCTGTTTCGCTACTCTATCGTGAGAGGTGAAAAGCTTTAGCCAAAAAGCATTCAGTTTCCACGGTGCTCTCGGCAGTGTGGTCGCCGGTCTAGTGATAAGATAAGCGAGCAGAGGGGAGTGATCAGAGACCCCCCGGGGTAAATATTCTACCTTGTGCATAACACTTAAGAGTTGAGGGGACCCCACACACAGGTCAATACGGGAAAGTGACCCATGGGTTTTGGAGAAGCAGGAAAATTGTTTGGTAGTAGGGTATTTAGCTCTCCACAAGTCTATCCAACCCACCTCTATCAGTAGTCTGCTCAGAATAGTGCCCCTGTTTCCCGAGGGTGGCTGTGCCAGGGGATGCTTGTCTAGTCTGGGATCTAAGTAACCATTAAAGTCACCCATGATCATTATTGGGACATCAGGTTTGTCAACCAGGTAAGTCAAGAGGAGCTGCAGGATTTCCCTGGAGAACGGAGGAGGTATGTACACAAACACCAATATCAACGTCAATGTATACAACCTGCAATGTAAAAACACATATTTACCCATGGAATCAATAACAGCGTCAAATTCCTGGTAGGCCAAGGACTTATGTACCAGAACACTCACCCCGCGAGAGTATGCAGTGTGAGTGGAATGGTAGGCCTTGCCCACCCAGGAATATTGCAGAAAACTGACTGTATCCTTTGTTAGATGAGTCTCCTGGAGGCCCACTATTGCTGGGTGAAATTTTCTCAGACATGTGCTTATCATGGTACGTTTCAAGGGATCATGGACACCTCGGACGTTCCATGTCACAACTGGGGTGTTTGCCATAATTGGTGCTGTAAAGTGACAAGTCCTGGGTGAACCTGTTTCTTCGCCACATCTTCTGGCCGTAAAGTATCAGTGCTTGTCCCGATGACCCAGACTGTCCCAGTATAGCCTTCAGCGTTGTTTTGCAATGACGACCCGAGGCATCTGTGGAAGAATGTGCGTGGTGTCTCCATATTCAGAAGTGTCCTTCCTAATTGAAACAGTGTGCTCCGTAGTTTAGAACCTGTTCTTTGGATGTGAGCAACTTTCCCACAGTGGTCAGGGGGGGATTCCCCCGTTCCGTGTGTGCACCTTAAGTTGTGCTTTAAACTGGTGCCAACCGGGCACATTTTAACCAGCCCCTTCAACTGGGCCAAAACTTGAGAGTTCAAAAAAGTTCCTGTGGGTACAACTATCCCACCTTGGTGTTTGACGTTTCTTGGTATATCTCTTGTGAACAAAGCTCTTGTCGCGCGTTAACTTTGTAAAGTAGTAACATTGTCCCGCAAAATATGTTGTAGACCATAAAACATCTAGTAATGATTGACCGACTTCCCAGCTCCGCGTAGTGTCGTTCACTCTCCCATATCAGCCTCTCCTCCTCCTTAGATCCTGCTCATTGCGGTCCAACCAGGCGGAAGCTTCGGCTGCAGACTCAAAGAATGTGGACTGACCTCTTGCCGTGATGCGTAATTTAGCCGGGTATAACATGGCATATGTGACTTGAATCTTCTGCAATCTTTTTTTACCTCTGCAAACTTGGCCCTTTTGCGCTGTACCTCGGCCGAGAAGTCAGGATAAAAGGAAATTTTTGTTCCGTTATAGTGCACTGCACCCTTTTCCCCGGAGTATTATTTCTCTGTCCTTGTAGTTCAGGAGTCTGGCCAGCATTGATCTAGGTGGATTGCCTGGGGGGAGGGGTCTCAGTGGTGTACGGTGTACTCGCTCCACTGCAAAAAGTGCGGTAAAAACATCTTTGCCGAATATGTCCTGTAACCGCATTTCTGTAAATGCTGTGGGGTCCCTTCCCTCCACCTTCTCTGGGAGCCCCACTATGCGTACATTATTCCTCCTAAGACGGTTCTCGATGCCGTCATTTTTGGCGTTGGCCTGAGCTGCTTGCTGTAATGCACTTCTAGTATCCCTAGTGAGGGGGGGTAGTATATCCTCCACCTCACTGATCCTTCCCTCCACCGCTGTGGTTCTCTCCCTGATCTTTTGAATGTCATGGCGCAGGAGAGAAACAGTCTCAGTGAGGCTCCCAAATTGCACTTTCAGTCCATTTACAGATGCTGTGCAACTCTGTACTGCCCGCAGAATATCACTTAGTGTAGGCTGCTGTACCTCTTCCTGCATGCAGTCAGAGCCATCTGCATTAAGGATCAGGGAGCCCTCTAATGGTAGCGTGTCATTTAGTGCCATGGCGCCTTCTTGTCCCTCAGTGTCCATTGCCTGTGACTGCTGATTCAGGGGGGAGGCACCGCTCTGTCCCTACATCTTTTGGGCATAATATACCATGTCCCTGGGCTGCTCTTTCCCCCACTGTTTGCCAGACTTTGCTGCCTTACCGCTCGGTTCCTGTGTCTTGTCTGTGCTGCGAGCCGCACGCTGTGGTAAAGGAGAACCGGCGCCATCTTGGCCATCCATGGCCGCCGCTGCTGCTGCTTCTTTCTCCCCCTTTCTGGTCATTCTGGGCCTCCGGAACCGTTCGCCGGTGTTGTGAGGTGTCTTGCGGGGTTGCGGTGTGCAGGTGGGTCGGTTCTGGGTTCGGATCGGTAGCAGGTTCAGGATGTTAGAAGGATCAGTGGCGGGAGCTCCGTGTAATGCGTCCGCTCACATGCCCGTCCAGGCCACGCCCCCAACTATCCTTCTCCTTGATGTCACAAATTCTTGGGTCCTTTTGCCTTTGAAGAATAAGAGAGTCCATGCACTGCACTGCACTCTTTGTGGAAGCATGAGAGTCCTCAAGGGTCACTGAGGATTACACTCTGGAACTGCCTCCTCTGAGCCACGTACTACTGCAAAGGTTTGTGGGGACTGAAAACCATCTCTTAAGGTTTGATGTATGTCTTCCTCTGCTTCAAAGCCTCCAAAACTGCCAGAATCCTTCTCCTCCCACTCCTTTTGTGTGTTCTGTGGCATCGCAAGAATTATGTCTGCATAAAGCGGGTTTTGAGAGGAAAGGAAGTCCTTCTGTTTTTCTTGCTGCTCTGCCTCGAGTGGCCTTTTCATAATACCATGCAGAGTATGCTCCAGCAGGAACACAAGAGGGATAGTCTCACTGATGCATGCATTGTCAAAACTCACCATCCTTGTCGCTTCCTCAAATGGTGACAGTACAGTGCATGCATTCTTTATCAGCCATTGACATGGGGAAAAAAAAGCCAAGCTCCCCTGAGCCTGTCCTTGTGCCATACTCACACAGGTACTCACCCATGGCCCTCTGCTGCATGTGCAGCTGCTGCAGCATTGCCGAAGTTGAGTCCCACCTGGTGGGCATGTCACAAATCAGGCAATTTATGGGCAGGTGGAATTCCTGCTGAATTTCAGCCAACCGAACACTGGCTGTGTACGAATGCCTGAAATGGCTACAGACTCTTCTGGCCTGCCATAAAAGATTTTGCAGACCTGGGTACCTTTTTAAGAAATGCACCACCAAATTCAGGATGTGCCAGGCATGACACATGTGTCAACTTTCCCTGACAAAGGGTGGATGGAAGGTTAGTGCCATTATTACACACCCCCATTCCTGGCTCAAGCTTCTGTGGCATGAATCAACTCTGGGCCTGCCCCTGCAGAGCTGAAATAATCTCTGCTCTTGTGTGGCTCTTGTTCCCTCGACAGACCAGCTGGTGGTTCATAGGACAATTCAGCAGAGGAGGGCATGGAGGAGGAGGAGGGAGTGGAGCTGACAGATCTCACATAATCACCCCCAGCTGTATGGAGACGTGGTGGCAAAACAAGGTCCAGCACTGAGCTCTGTCTTGCATCCTTCCTAGTTGCAAGTAGAGTTACCCAGGGTGCTGTGAACTAAATATATCATCCCTGACCATGCTTGCTGAACCATATGTCAGCAGTAAGGTGGACCTTGCTGCTAACTGCTTTACCCAACGATGCCAAAACAGCACCTTCCATGTGATGGTACAGAGCTGGAATAGCCTTACGTGCAAACAAATAGCGACTGGGAACCTGCCATTGTGGTACAGCACATTCTGCAAATTCCCAGAAGGGGGCAGAATCCACTAGATGGAAAGGCAGGAGTTGTAAAGCCAGCAATTTGGACAAGCTGGAATTTAGACACTGAGCATGTGGGTGGCAGGCATGTGTTTTTTTTTCAATGCAGCAGCTGGGGCAGAGAAATTTCTCTGCTATACTCTACAGCTGGTGGTGTGCTGCCGGCAGACATGTTGCAAGGACCTGTGACACCCTTTGCTATACCATAATCCCTGTCAGTGGTGGCTGCTATGAGGTCATGAGATATAGCAAGGGTAGACATGAAAGATGAGGAGTGAGGAGTAGAAAAATTGTGTCCCTTGTGTGTGGCTTTCAGGTGCTTTTGCCAGCGGGCTGAGTGGTGGTAGGTTAAATGCCTTGTCAACCATGTGGTACCCAAAAGGCTGGTGTGTTTTGCCATGCTTGATCTGCTTGCGGCAGAGATTGCAAATTGCAACAGTGTGATTGGCTGCACATGTGCTAAAAAAGCCTGCACAGTTGAGCTGTGGGAAGTAGGCTGGGAGATAACAGCACCACAACAGCACCACAATCTGATGGAATAGGGTGGCTGCTCTCTTCTGTTCCATGATGGCTGTCTCTGCCCCCTCACTTTCCTCCTCTGCTCTATCTGACACCCAAGTCCCATCAGTGACCTCATCATCCCCTTTATCCTCATTATCACTGGAGCCAACTTGCCAATATGCTGTGGCTAGGGGACCATGACTGCCAATTTGTTGTTTATCAGTGTTCTCCCCTCTCTGTAGGCTCATTTTACTCTCTTCCTAAACCTCAGAACCAACATCAAAGTCAAGTAATGCCTAGGTATTGTCAAAAAGCAAGTAGCTGACGTTGTGTTCAAATAATTCAGCTGACTCCTCCATGCATGATGGTGGGGCTATGGCAGGAGTATCTGTGGGGAGGGAGACAGAATAAGCTGCTCTGGCAGCTTTGGTGGACTGCGCACTAGTCTCAGCTTGAGTGGTAGAGGATGAGGATGGTTTAGTAAGCCATTCCACCACCTCCTCTGCATGCTTTGGCTAGATAGCACAGGCAACATCACTAAACAGAGAAAAACATGCCCTGCTTGGGTACATACCATGTCCACCTTTGCCTGTGGACACAAACGCTGCTGACCCCTCATAGTGGCATGGGAACAACCTCTCCTTGTTAGCCTCCCAGACATGATGGGGGGGCTTATTACCCAAATTTAATAGATACTGGAAAATGTGTAATTGAATGAACTTTGTTCAATGAAAAGTGGTGTTTGGTACACTGACAACACCAGCACAGTCAAAAAAACTGCAACTGACAATTTAAAAAAAAGGGGGCAGGCACGGGACAAAAAAAAAAAAAAACACAAAAAATAAAAAACCGCAGCAACCAAAAAAAAGAAGAAGGGGTATACAGCACAGCACTAAACGTTGTGCAATGCTGTGTTAAACACTGCACTACACTAACACTAAACTGGCACTAGACTCACACTAAGCTGACACTACACTATACTCGCACTATACTTGCACTATACTCACACTGCACTGACACAATACACTACACTATACTCACACTATACTTACACTACACTAATAGTACACTGACACTCTACACTCAGTCACAATAACACACTAACTTACTAGTAGCAAACAGAGCCCTGCTCTATCTATCTCCACTCCAACAACACACTGCAAAAAGTTCCTGTGGGAAGGAACCTTTTATAGTATGGGGTGGGACTATAAGCACTAAGCCATGATTCAGCAAAGTCATCATGCACTGCCTAATTCAAGTAGGGCCCTAGTATGCACTCTGCAGCACGCACTGCATTGTGGGGCGCTTGATGGGCGAACATTAGGGATATCTGTTTTGGTGTACCTAACAATATGATGATTTGATGCATTAGTTTGTACTGCACTAGTAAGTGCTAATCTGCTGCAAACAAAAGGCAGCTTCACCTGCATCAGGAAAATAATCCATGCTGTAGACCCCCAAAGAATTAAAAGACCATAGCAAAATTTTAAAATGAATATTGGAGCTGGGAGACTCTAATAAACACACCACCTCCTTTAAATGTGACAAGACAGTGTATGCCCAGATTGCAAAAGAATGGAGTTTTAAGGCGCAAAAAAACGATCTTTACAAAAGATATAGAATTTGTATTACATAGATAGTATAAAACAATTTATAAAATTTGGGCCATATCAACACAATGGTCAAGGTACAAAAGTGTGATTGCCTCTACATGTTTCACCACAAACGTGGCTTCTTCTGGAGCTTTTGTAGGACCTTGTTAATTAATTTATTACCACTAAAACAGAAAAAATAAAATCAGTTTGGCATTTTAATAATCAACAATACATCCATATGGGGACCCGGTGAGGGTGCCTATTGATTTTTTTTTTCAAATAATATCTATTGAGTTTTATCAGATTAACAATAACAACAATATGACAGGCAGGAAGCAGGCATGTTACAGCTTCTACATTGTAAATTAGCAAATAAAGAAAACAGAAAACAATAGGTTAAGCCAACCATAAAAATTTGGTGCTCCCGAAGCTTCCGTTTGAGTTTGGTGAAATTGGCTATAAGCTGCTAAACATAGGAGAGTCGTTGACAACTGGGTTGAGAAGAGTTCAGTAAGTCATGGGGGTAGCGTGGGAGTGTTTTGAGGGTTTGTTGTGCGTAGGGGGAAAGAAGAATGTGTGGTCGTATGTGTCTAAAAGAAGAGACGGTATATACCAAGATGGTCTGCCCGGGACCCATTCACCCCTAAAGAGACCGTGCTGTGAATGGGTGGGGGCCAAAGAAGACTGGAGGGGGGTTAGACATGTTCGGTATATCAGAGTCCGTGAGCACGTTCCCCGTGCGGTTAGGGATTTTATTATGGGGAAAAGTACAGAAGTGTGTCCATTTATATTCAGGAAGAACCTCTAGTTGGGTCGGTAAGGGAGTAGACAGGGTTAGGAGGGGGAAGGTAGGAAGTTAATGAGTATTTTAGGATGTGCCGTCCAGCACTGAGTGCGTTTGGGGGGGGATACATGAGGGGATCCTTGGGGGGAGGATCTGAGTATACAGGAGTGTTGAATTCCGTTTATGGAGCGTGTAGGGGTGGAGGTGGGCTGACAAGTGGCGCAGCTTGTTTGTTTGATTCCCTAAAATGGGTCCAGCATGCCCATGTGGCAGTAAATTTGAGAGGAGTATCTTTAGCTTGGTTAATAAGTTTTTCCATTTCCGCCATCCTATCCACCCGTCGGAATCAATCTTCCACAGACGGGGGGGTTGAGTTTCTCCATAGTGCAGGAATGCAGAGGTTAGCGGCATTGATAAGGTGTATAGTAAGGGATTTTTTGTAAGCGGAGGGGGACATGGGGGTATGATGGAGCATGTATTGAGCAGGGGTGAAGGAGGGGGTGTAGGTGGTTATTTGGGTGATCTTGCTTTGTATCTCAGTCCAGAACAGTTGGATGAGGGGGCATTCCCACCAAATATGTATGAGGGTGCCTTCGGATGAGTGGCATCTCCAACAGGTGGGAGGGACAGATGGGTGGAATTGATGGACCTTAACGGGCGTTCTGTACCATCTCGAGAATATTTTGTATCTATTCTCTTGGATAGATACGTTAATGGAGCCCTTGTGAGTATGGCTTAACCACTAGACATCCGCGCTATGGCCGAATGACGGCCACAGCGTGGACCTACATTCCCGGGAGGCCGTCATATGACGGCCTCCCCTGTGCACGCTCCCTGCGCGCGCCCTGCAGGGCGCGCGCCGGGCGCGGTGTGATCACCGAGTCACTGAGACTCGGCTGATCACCGATCTGAGTAAGGGGCCGGTCCCGGCCCCTTACCATGTGATCAGCTGTCAGCCAATGACAGCTGATCACATGATGTAAACAGGAAGATCGGTAATCGGTTTTTTTTTTACTCGCGCTGACAGCGCGAGTAGAGAAAAAAGCCGATCACCGGCTCAGATGCCAGGGACATCGGTCCCAAAGAGGAAGCACAAAAAATTCCTCATAAGTGCCACCCAAAAGTGCCACCTAACAGTGCCACCTAGCAGTGCCCACAGTGCCACCTAGCAGTGCCCACAGTGCCACCTAGCAGTGCCCACAGTGCCACCTATCAATGCCAACAAGTGCCACCTATCAATGCTCACAAGTGCCACCTACCAATGCCCACCTGTAGTGCCAATCAGTGCCACCTGTCAGTGCTCCCCATCACTGCCACCCATCAGTGCCCATCACTGCCACCCATCAGTGCCCATCACTGCCACCTATCAGTGCCCATCACTGCCGCCTCATCAACGTACATCAATGAAGGAGAAAAATTACCCGTTAAAATTTTTTTATAACAAAATATAAAAAAAAAAAAAATTTTTTTTAAAAAAAATTCTGGTTTTTACATTTTTTTAACAAAAAGTAAAAACCGCAGAGGTGATCAAATACCACCAAAAGAAAGCTCTATTTGTGGGAAAAAAATGATAAAAAATTCATTTGGGTACAGCGTTGTATGACCGCGCAATTGTCATTCAAAATGCGTTAGCGCTGAAAGCTAAAAATTGGTCTGGATAGGAGGGGGGTTTAAGTGCCCGGTAAGCAAGTGGTTAATATACGTTCCCATTCCATTGTGGAGAGGTCAATAGATAGCTCAGATTCCCAGCGTTGAATGATAGCATCATCTTTAAGTTTGTGATTGGAGAACAAGAGAGCGTAGATGATGGAAATCAAGTGGCGCTGGGGTTCTTCACCGCTACAAAGCAGTTCGAAAGGAGTAAAGTCTCTGTGCCAGTTGGAGGTTGGACTAGTCTGCGTGAGAAAATGCCGGATTTGTAGGTAGGTGTAGAGGGGAATGTCATATTCTGGAAGTTTTGAGATCAGGGACAAGTGGGGTAACAATTCGCCTTGGTGAAAGAAAAGGTGTGCCCGAGCACGTGAGTAGTAGGTATGGTTGGTCTGGTCAGACAGCCGTAAGCCTGGGGAGAAGTCAGGGTTATGGTCCAGCGGGGTCATTGGTCCTGGGAAGGGCATGAGTGCTAATGGCTTGCATGCCCCTTTAAAAATTTGTAATGTAGCACCAATGAGTGGATGGTCTAGATAAGGTTTAGGGATAGATTTGTGGTTAATCCAGGGTAGGGTGGATAGTGGAGTACTTGTAAGTGAACCTTCTATGGAGATCCAGTCTTTATCGGAGCGGTGTAAGTGCCAGTCTACAATCCTGGTTAAGTGACACGCCCAATGATATTTTTGGAGATCAGGGATACCTAATCCTCCCAACAGCTTGGGGAGGACCAGTCTATCAAAGCTCAGTCTGGGAGTCTTAGCTGCCCACAGGAAAATTCTGCACATTCGTTTGTAGGCAACGAAGAAGGACATAGGTTGTTTAATTGGTATCGCTTGTAATAGGTAGAGGAGTCTAGGCAGGACGTTCATTTTCAGAACGGCGCTTTTGCCTATCCAGGAGAAGGAGTCCAGATGCCATTTCTGGAGGTCCCCTTGAATATTCTGTAAGGCAGATTGAAAATTCCATGCATACAGGTCTCTGAGGTTGGCTGGTATTTTGATGCCTAGGTATGTTATCGCCTGAGATTCCCAACCGAAGGGGAAGTTGAGTTTGCATTGCATGACTAGTGTGTCAGGCAGTGTGATATTGAGCGCTTTCGACTTCGTAAAGTTGATCTGGAGGTTGGATAAGTTTTTGAATAGTGAGAAGTCTGCTAGGAGGTTAGGGATAGTGGTGACCGGGTCAGTGAGAAAGAGTAAGATATCGTCCGCGTATGCGGCAAGCTTATGATGTTTATTGTGGATTTGAACGCCCTTGATATCCGTGTTATCACGTAACCTGCATAGCATGGGTTCCAAGGTCAATAGAAAAATTAAGGGTGAGAGGGGACAACCCTGTCTGGTGCCATTAGAAATCGAGAAGGCGTTCGACAGGCGGCCGTTGACCCTTATCCTCGCCGTCGGGGAGGAGTACAAGGTCATAATCATCCGAATCATGTGGGGTGGGAAGCCCATGACACGTAGTGTAGCTTCCATGTAGTCCCAAGCCACCCTGTCGAACGCCCTCTCGGCGTCCAGGGAGAGAAAAAACCCTTGAGTAGACGTTTTGGCAAGCCAGTGGTGAATATTCAGAGCTTTAACCGTGTTGTCCCTGGCCTCCCTGCCAGGGACAAAACCGACCTGGTCTAAAGATATTAATTTGGGCAGTAGGGGTAAGATACGGTTAGCCAGTGCCTTAGCGTATAGTTTTACGTCTACGTTGAGTAGAGAAATCGGACGATAATTGGAGACTATCGTTGGATCTTTGTCCTGTTTGGGGATAAGGGTAATATGGGCTTCAAGGATATCTCTATTAGTCGTATCAGAGGCAGAGAGATTGTTGAATGCTCGGGTAAGGTTGGGAATGAGGATTTCCGGAAAATATTTATAGTAACCAACCGACAGGCCGTCCGGGCCCGGGCTTTTACCTGGTTTCATCTGTTTTAGAGCTGCGAGGATCTCAGCATTTGAGAGTGGACGGTCCAGATCCGAAGATTCAGACGGGTTAATTGGGGTTGGGCCGTATTTATCGAGGAAATCCGACAGAAATGAGGTGCGCTGGAGGGTGGTTTTAGTGGGGCGTGTTGGAGGGAGATTGTATAAATCAGAGAAGTAGCGAAGGAATTGGTCAGAGATGTCTTCCGTAGTAACTAGAGTGTCACAAGTGGGTGTTTTGAGTTTGTGGATAACATAGGAGGCTTTCTTGGCTTGTAGTGCCCTTGCTAGAAATTTACCTGCTTTGTTGCTAAATTCATAGTACATTTTTTGAGATAAGGCAAATTTGCGTTTCATTTTACTGTTAAGTTCTGTGAGAAGTTCCTCCCTAGCCTGTGTAAGTTCGGTTAACGTGGAAACAGCTAATGAAGCTTTGTGGGCACGTTCTAGTGTAGTGATTCGTGTAGTAAGTTCGGTGATACGAGCTTGTGTAGCTTTAGCGCGGTTGGCGGCAAGTGAGATGAATTTACCTCTGATGACACATTTGTGTGCGGCCCATGTGGTGGAAATGTCAACGTCATCGGACGTATTCTCTGTGAAGTACTGGGAGAGGCTTGTGGCTATCTGTTGTATATTAGCCGGGTCGGTCAAAAGGGAGTTGTCAAGCCTCCAAATATTGGATCTGGGTTGGGTCGTTGCCAAGGTTAATGTCATGGAGATAGGGTGGTGATCCGAGAATACCATGGGTTCGTTTGAGGCTTTTGTGAGGTGGGATAGATCGTTTTGTGAAAGAAAGAAGTGGTCAATCCTAGAGTATTTACTGTGTGGGGCAGAGAAGAAGGTGAAATCCTTCACATTGGGATGGAGTGTGTGCCATGTATCGTGGAGTAGTAATGTTGTAAATTGCAATTTGATTGCTCAAAGAGCCCTGTAGGTGAGGTAAGAGGCACCATTGGAGGTGTCTAAAGAGGGGTTCAGTGCAACGTTGAAGTCGCCGCCGACAATCAAGGTTCCCACTTGGAAGCCTATGAGTCGTTGGAGGGTGGAGCGATAGAAGGAAACTTGATGGGAATTGGGGGCATAAATATTGGCTATGGTGATGGGTCGTTGGTGAAGGGTTCCCTTGAGGAACAGGAATCTGCCTTGTGGGTCTTTGACAACCTCAGTAACCTGAAGGGGACAATGTTTGGAGATCAGAATGGAGACACCTTTGGATTTTGCCTCTGCGTTAGGGGCATGGTATACTGTGGGGAAGTAGTTACTCTGTAGTTTAGGGATGGAATCTGATCAGAAATGTGTCTCCTGTATAAGGGCTATGTGTGTTTTTGTTCGTTGCAAGGAGTAAAGGAGTTTTGACCGTTTTTCGGGAGTGTTGAGGCCTCGTATGTTGATCGAGTGAAGTGTTAGCGTCTGTACGGGTGGGCGCATATCGCGGAGAGACGGTCGGGAGTCTACGGGGTTGGCCATGGGTTAATCGCGGGAGAGGAAGGGAGTGGACAGGGGAAGGCGAGCTGATGTTATCACGTTAGAGGTTCGCTGGGAGGGAGCAAGAGGGACACTAGGAACTACCGATGAGGTGTGGAGGAGAATATCCACCTACCTCTATATGTACACTAGATCGGTAAAATACGGTGCGTATACAAGGTGAGCACCGATGAGGCGGTAACCACACCAAGTACGGCGACCGTGATGGGGTTGACCTAGAACCAGAACGGTGGAGAAGGACTGTGTATATAAAAACGGTCCGCCACCACAGGTTCATTTATTATCTTAACGGAGGAATATGTTCAAGAAAAACAATACTATAGGTAAACAGTCTAAGTAATATAAAATTGCCACATGAGTACTATAGGTAGGCGAATTATATCAACAAGGAGGCCCTGAGACGGGAATGTTTTAAGTTCTGAGCTGGGATCTACAGCCAAACTCAGAGCCGTGCCTATGCGATAGCATCCATTATAGCCGGAGCCTGCGATTCGGGTGAAGCATCGGAAGGCCATGAGCAGCTGAGTCAGGCAGGGAGCCCAGGTCAGAAAAGCGAACTGAAACATATTAAAAGAACAATTTAGAAATGAACTGAAATGATTGAACAGATGAGATCAGTCCCTTAGGGTTAGAATAGCATTACAAAGATACTTGCGGTCTGAGCAGATGGTGAACATGAGGGCTCATAGTCCGGGACTCTGGCAGCTCTGCAGTAGTGTGAGGAAATACTAATAAGAAATGGCCAGCTGCTCATTGAAATGCTAGTGAGTCGGCCCAGAGATCAGCATTAGATTGAGGAGGTTCCAACCAAGATCGAGAGTTTAGGTTAGGAGCCAGCCAATCGAGACGAGCAGCGCCCATAGAGCCCATGTATGCCAATGCGAGTCTTGGGTTCAGGGGCCGTCCCACTAGAATGGTCCTTAGATGAAGGCGAGGGAAGCAGTCTGCGGGAGGAACCCCAAATCACATGCCGGACGGGTTTGGTGCAGTTCCGCGGTCTATGAAGCAGGGTTGTAGTCATCGGCTCAGAAGGAGGCAGGGCGGAGCATGTGTGAAGGTCAGAAGCGGGCGGCTTCTGTGTCGCGGCGCGTTATGGGTCTTGTATTTGCCACTGTGAAGGGATGTTGCCGGGCAGAGAAGACAGTGGGCGTGGAAGCATACTTTCAAAATGAGGACATTTGATCCGCGCCCGCGGCAATATTAAGGTTTCGAGAGAGGGGAATTGAGAGCCTGTATTAAATGCCGGAACAGGAGAGAGTCAGGTTCGCTGGACCTTGTGAAAAAAAAAAATATACGGAAAAACAAAGTGAACATAAAAGCCAACAATTGTCAGGAACAGAGTGAAAACAGTTCAGACATGTTCAACCATGAACAAGTGAGCTAGTTTCATCGAGTATTTGTAATAGGTTAGCGGTCCCTGCGAGCCCTTCTGTTGCGTGGGGAATCGGTAGGACTGACATCTGGAAATCCAGGACGAGGGCCGGTGGGGAGCCGAGGGGCCGACGGAGATCTTCTCCTGCGGTACCGAGTTTCTAGGGCTTCCATCGGTTCTGCCTGAGGAGCTGATTTCTTGGCAACTGTGCGGCGGAATTCAGCGTACCAGTTAGGTACATCAACAAGTGGAATTCCCATGACGCTGCAGAAGTGCGGTAGGTCTTCTGGCACTTTCAGAAGGGCCGTGCGACCCATCGTGGAGGCTGACAGGCAAAAAGGATATTTCCATTTGTACTGGATGCCTTTCGATCGGAGGGTGTCAAATAGGGGTTTTAGGTCCCGACGATGCTGCAGAGTAATTCCAGACAGATCTTGGTATATCTGAACAATATTTCCTTCATGTAAAATCTGTGTTCTGCCCCTCGCTTGTCTGAGTATTTTTTCTTTGATTTTATAATCAACGATGCAGCAGATGATGTCCTTTGGAGGGTCTGTCTCTCTGCCCTTGGGTCTCAGGGCCCTATGGATTCTTTCCATTGCTATCGGCATTTGTGGAGGTCTGCTGAGGAGATTGTTGAAGAGGCTATTCACAGCAGGGGGCATATTGTCTCCCTCGATCGTTTCTGGCAGGCCTCGGATCCGGAGGTTGTGGCGTCTGCCTCTGTTATCGAGGTCTTCTAAATGTCGCTGCATCTCCCTCATCTGTAAGGTATGGGAATCAATTCGGGTGGCTGCTTTGTATATGTACGATTTGTGGCGTTCTGTGGCCTTTTCAACGGTGAGGACTCTGTCAGTCAGGGAGCGTATATCCAATCTGAGCTCCGAGATGGCAGCAGAGAGGGTATCTTTTATATCGTCCGCAATCACCCTCAGGTCCTGCATATTGAGATGCAGTTGTGGGGAGAGTACGATACCGGCACTATGAATCTGGGAGTTTGATTGTGGGGGCAGCGTGTGTACCGTCGGAGGCAAGGGCTGGGGCTGCGTGTGAGTCGCTCCGTGGCGGGAAGCCGCCATGGTCCCTCTATGCGAGCGGAACATCTCCGGGATATTTTGGCTTAATCCTCCATTCAGTTCCCGAGGGGAGCGAGATCTGGATGCCGAAGAATTCCGGGAGGCAGTACCCATAGTTTGAGAGTTGTGTGGGTTCTGAATTCCTCTAAAGTCAGTCAGGTTATTCCTGTGGCGGCAGGAGCTCAGGGATTAGGCATCCATCTCCATGTCAGGTCAGGCCACGCCCCTCGCCTATTGATTTTTATACATAAATTTACATAATTAACATCACATATAGATAAACTGATGTATACGCTCTCACCCTTTCAAAGTGATCTTGGTTCCAATTGACCCCTAGACCCAGCAAGAGGTTTAACCACCTCAATACAGGGCACTTACAACCCCTTCCTGACCAGACCAATTTTCAGCTTTCAGCGCTCTTACACTTTGAATGATAATTACTCAGTCATGCAACACTGTACCCATATGAAATTTGCGTCCGTTTTTTACACAAATAGAGCTTTCTTTTGGTGGTATTTAATCATTAGTGTTTTTTTTTATTTTTTGTGCTATAAATAAAAAAAGACCGTACACTTTGTGAAAAAAATGCCTTTTTCTTTGTTTCTGTCAGAAAATTTTGCAAATTAGTAATTTTTCTTCATAAATTTTGGTGAAAATTTATACTGCTACATAGCTTAAACATAACCCAAATTAGTGTATATTATTTGGTCTTTGTGAAAGTTATAGAGTCTACAAACTATGGTGCCAATCACTGAAAATTGATCACATCTGATCAGACCTTCAGTACATCAGGTGTATCTCATTTCTTGAGACACTAACAAGTCAGGAAAGTACAAATACCCCCCAAATGACCCATTTTTAGAAAGTAGACATTCCAAGGTATTAAGTAAGTAGCATGGTTTTTTTAAGTTGTAATTTTTTCCAACAAATCTTTGCAAAATGAAGATTTTTTTTTTTTTTTACAAAATTGTCATATTATCAGGTTATTTCTCACACACAGCATATGCATACAAAAAATTACACCCCAAAATACATTCTGCTACTCTTCCTGAGTATGGCAAAACCACATATGTGAGACTTTTACATAGCCTGGCCACATACAAAGGCCCAAAATTGAAGTAGCACCTTCAGGCGTTCTATGAGCATAAATGACACATCTCATTTCTCAACCACCTATTATATTTTTGAAGGCCCTAGAGCACCAGGACAATGGAAATGCCCACAAAAGACCTCATTTTGGAAAGTAAACACCCAACGTATAATCTATGAGGCATGATGAGTCTTTTGATTGGTTCATTTTTTTCCAGAAGTTTTTGGAAAATGTATAAAAAAAAATGAAAACGCATTTTTTTTACACAAAGTTGTCAATTTATAAGATATTTCTAACACATAGCATGTATATAGCAAAAATTACACCCCAAAACACATTCTGCTACTCATCCTGAGTATGGTGATAGCACATTTGTGAGACTTTTACACAGCCTGGCCACATACAGAGGCTAAACATTGAAGTAGCACCTTCAGGCGTTCCAGGAGCATAAATGACACATCTCATTTCTCAACCATCTATTACACTTTTGAAGGCCCTGGAGCACCAGGACAATGGAAACGCCCACACAATGACCCAATTTTGGAAAGCAAACACCCCAACGTATAATCTATGAGGCATAATGAGTCTTTTGAACGGTTCATTTGTTCCCAGAAGTTTTTGGAAAATGTGTTAAAAAAATTAAAACGCTTTTTTTTTTTACACAAAGTTGTCAATTTATTTCTAACACATAGCATGTATATAGCAAAAATAACATCCCAAAATACATTCTGCTACTCTTCCTGAGTATAGCGATACCACATTTGTGAGACTTTTACACAACCTGGCCACATACAGAGGCCCACCATTGAAGTAGTACCTTCAGGCGTTCCAAGAGCATAAATTACACATCTCATTTCATTCCTACCCATCACACTTTTGAAGGTCCTTGAGCACCAGGACAGTAGAATTACCCACAAAATGACCCCATTTTGGAAAGCAAACACCCCAACTATGAGGCATGGGCTGCAGATAGGTACTCGGGTACTCTGATGGGCTGCAGATAGATACTCGGGTACTCTGATGAGCTGCAGATAGGTACTCGGGTAACTTGATGAGCTGCAGACAGGTACTCGGGTACTCTGATGGGCTGGTGACAGGTACTCGGGTACTCGGATGGCCTGGTGACAGGTACTCGGATGGCCTGGTGACAGGTACTCGGATGGCCTGGTGACAGGTACTCGGATGGCCTGGTGACAGGTACTCGGATGGCCTGGTGACAGGTACTCGGGTACTCTGAGGGCCTGGTGACAGGTACTCTGATGGCCTGGTGACAGGTACTCGGGTACTCTGATGGGCTACAGATAGGTACTCGGGGACTCTGATGGGCTGGTGACTGGTATTCCGGTACTCGGATGGCCTGGTGACTGTTATTCGGGTACTCTGAAGGGCGGTGACAGGTACTCAGGTACATATATGAACTGTGACAGGTACTCAGGTACTCAGATGGACTGTGACAGGTACTCGCGTACTCAGATGAACTGTGACAGGTACTCGCGTACTCAGATGAACTGTGACAGGTACTCGCGTACTCAGATGAACTGTGACAGGTACTCGCGTACTCAGATGAACTGTGACAGGTACTCAGGTACTCAGATGGACTGTGACAGGTACTCAAGTACTCGGTACTCATATGGACTGTGACAGGTACTCAGGTACTTATATGGACTGTGACAGGTACTCGGGTACTCGGATGGACTGTAACAGGTACTCGGGTACTCAGATGGACTGTGACAGTTACTCAGATGAACTGTAACAGGTACTCGGGTACTCAGATGAACTGTGACAGGTACTCAGATGGACTGTGTGTGACAGGTACTCAGATGAACTGTGACAGGTACTTTGATGGCTGGTGACAGATCCTCTTTATTGGGGGGCAATCAGTTTGTGTTGGTGTGTGCTGTAAGCGGTAACGAGATGTTACTGCAATCTCCTTCTCACACATGATTGGTGTGTGAGGAGGAGAACCCGGTAACATCTCGTTACCGTTCTATGTTTACATTGAGTTATCGGCTGTGAAAGGATCACAGCCAATCATGTGGTAAACAGCCACCGGCCAATGGCTGTTTACCAGTGTCAGTGACGAGCAGTGTTCCCGGGAACACGCCGCCACCAACGTGCACGCGCAGTGCGCTCATGATTGCGTGCATGCGCCGTGCAAAGTGGGGAGTACCTTCTGTGATCAGCCGTGACTTCATCACAGCCGATCACGTGGTAAACAGCCATGCCCAATGGCTGTTCACCCCCTTGAGTGATGAGCGGTGTCTCCGTGACACACTGCCACCGATTGATCATTATCTATATCACCTAAATCAATTAGGGTCCTATCCAAATTAATTTTTGCCTAACCTATAGTTTGGCAAATTGATCAATCAATATTCATATCCTTTCCAAAATGCACACTTCCTCTGGTGCCGGCAAATTTGTGCCATCTAGAATATGATTAATTATACATAAGACTTTTACTAATTAAACAAATAAATGTCTTGCTGTAATTTTGATCCATCATGCAGCTCTTACCTGAGCACTCCCCTCTTTCAGTTTGCCACTGTCCTCTTTAACCAGTTACATAGTTAGGTTGAAAAAAGACACAAGTCCATCTAGTTCAACCATAAAAAAAAATAAAAAAATAATAAAATAAAAAATATCATACAATCCCATATACCAATCCTATACCCACAGTTGATCCAAAGGAAGGCAAAAAACACCCCAGAAAAGCAGGATCCAATTTGCTACAGCAGGGGAAAAAATTCCTTCCTGATCCCAGAGAGGCAATCGGATTTTCCCTGGATCAACTTTACCTATAAATGTTAGTACCCAGTTATATTATGTACAACCCAGTGAAGATTAAAAAACTTTTTTCAATCTATCACAAGGGTTTAACCCCTGAAAAAAATTACAGAAGAATTACAAGGATAGTTTAACACCCACAAATAGCAAACATTTCATTGCTAGAGTGGGAAAGAAAAGCTACTTACTTTTAGACAGGTTATAGAGCCTCACTGGTAACAGGATGAATGGTCTTCAGCAGCACACAGGATCATTGAATCCGACTATACAAAGTGCAGCAACGCCCCTTCCTCCGGCTGTCTAGTGACCAATAATTGCTGTGTTCCTTGCCAACTTTTTGTCAGCTCCTAACCTACTAAGAGCCTGTTTATCACCGTGAGTCGGTAAGCACAATCTACAGCCACGGTGGTGGGGTTTTTTTCACTTCCCTCCCCTCCTTTTTGGTTGTTGTTATGTGCACACCAGGGTGTTTGGTATGTCTGTCTGTCCATGCCTAGCATTTAATATACTACACTATGGCCAGTTTTCTTCTGTTTGTTTTTTCTCCTGCATCCATTGAGGGGATTTTAATTTGAAAACGGACGGTGCTGACTGGTCCATTATCCCAAAGGCCCTGGCAGGGTTTTTTGCCATCCGCTCATATCACTGAAGTTCTGGTAAGAGCAATCATAGCTCATTTGGATTATCATCTACGTTTAAACTGAATATTCTACTATTTTGAAGATTTGGACTCTATATTGTGTCTTATAAATATTTGCTGGTGTTAGGTTATACTACCACTTTACTCAAAACATAAGTTTTTTGTTTAGCGCAGTTTATAATTTTCCTTGTTTTGATTGGTGTTGTCGCACTGTTTACTGCTGCTCATCTTTATATGCTTCTAGCGCGGAATTTTTTGTTATAAACAGGATGAATGGCCACAGCAATGAAATCTGTTAAGAAGGTTCTTAAATACTCTCCTAAACCCAGCAGCGTCTGACGTCACTGTTGGGCTGGAGCAATCTAGGGTTTATTTATGAATGGTGTGTAAAAGCCGTTTGTGGCGTCCTATCGCGCATGCGCGAGGCCACCACGGCCATCTTGGAAAAACCTTTTGCCCTTACTCCGCGGCTCTAAGGATTTGTAGACCTTGCGGACCACAGTGGACACAAAAATGTGTCCTCGCTGTCCCAACAGTGATCCCCACTAGCAGGATACCCAAACTGAGCCTACTGAGACCTGCAGGTTACAATCGACACATCGTGCCATACCGTTCATGCGCGAACCCGCCGTGGCCATCTTAGGAAGTCCATCTGCCCTTACTTTGTGGCTCCAGAAGTTAATAGGGACCACAGTGCACAATGAGCACCAAAGTAGGTTCTCACAGTCCCCACAGTTACCACCGCCAACAAGATAAAAAAGTCATATTGGTTAAGGCAAACAAGTTATAATTAGCACGCCACATCGTACCTCACGTGCGCGATGACAAAGTCACCAGTCACACAGTACCGGTATTCTAAGGATCCATCAAGGCAAGCTGCTTCGTAATTGATTAAGAAATCGATTACATTTGGAATATTTTTTGGTATATGAAAGAACATATCACCACTTGTTTGTAAAAAGCACATCCTTAATCTACGGTAATTAATTTATTGACGTAACCATATTTCGTAGTACACTTCGACATGATCACTTTATTTTCACCATGATTACAATGGCAACAGCCTGCACATTCACTCCTTTTATTTTCACTTTTTGACTTAATTTGACACAATACCCCATTTAATATTATCATTTGATATTTTCACTTAATGACCTTATACCTCATGCAGTTACATCCTCATCACATCATCAAATTATATACTCAGACTAATAAGTCCAACTAATACATATATAATTATTTCAGTGAGGGCTAATTGGCTATTGCCCTACGGCACTAGATATTTCTTTTAAAATACTTATTACTAAGGTCACTAATAGAGTCCTCTTTTAACACAATGGCAGGTGTTTCGCCCCCCGTCCTCTCCCCCAGGTCCAAGCGTGTGACCCCTTGCAAGTCCGATGGACTGTGGATGTGCCTATGGGGTGCGGGGGGATATGTGTGGCCTCTGGGATCTTTGAGCCTTCATGCTTTTAAACAAACCTGGTTCGTGTGATGCATCTTCACCTTATCATCCACTTATTGGTAAATACACCTCCATAAATACGATGAGATATAGTTATTTATATAACTGATAATACTGTGTAAATGTTTTACATACTGATTTAAGTTTCAAGTCCAATTCTAACTTTGACATATTTTCCTAGAATCTAAATCCCCCTGAAGAAGACTAGAATGGGTCGAAATGCATCTGGGTATTCATGTGGATATCAATTTTATACGCTATTGCTAATATGTTCATTTGTGAACCATAGGCCATGAGTGATGTTTTATGCTGTTGTTTGCTACACGTGAACCAGAGCCTGTATTTTAAAATAAATCTAATGCATACTTGAATTTATTTTGAATTTATTCTGAATTTGATTTATTTTATTTTTACAATAACATCTAATGTACTGCTGCTTAAAAAAAACCCCTGGGGAACTTTTGATCGTTTGATCCTTGTTACATAGTTACATAGTTACATAGTAGGTGAGGTTGAAAAAAGACACAAGTCCATCAAGTCCAACCTATGTGTGTGATAATGTGTATGTCACTTTTTAGGTTGTGCAGCTTCGGGTGCTCTCGCATATGTGTTTTCTACAGAGTTTATTGACGTAATTGTCCCTCGTAATTACAGAGGACATTCAATCTTCTTAGCCGAAGCGGACTCAGGAATGGGCACGTAGAAACCAGACCGTATCAAATGCCAGACTGTTATATCATAGCAAAATTATATGTTTTTTATATACAGTATATATAATGTATACATAGTTACATAGTTAGTCAGGTTGAAAAAAGACACAAGTCCATCTAGTTCAACCAATAAAAATAAAAAAATCATACAATCCCATATACGCAATCCTTCACCCACAGTTGATCCAGAGCAAGGTGAACAACCCCAGCAAATCATGATCAAATTTGCTACAGCAGGGGAAAAAGTTCCTTCCTGATCCCCCGAGAGGCAATCGGATTTTCCCTGGATCACCTTTACCTATAAATGTCAGTACCCAGTTATATTATGTACATAAGGAAAAAATCCAGGCCTTTTGATGCAATCTACTGAGCTGGCTAGAACCACCTCTAGAGGGAGTCTATTCCACATTTTCACAGATCTTACTGTGAAGAATCCTTTCCGTATTTGGATATGAAATCTTTTTTCCTCTAGACAAAAAGAGTGCCACTTTGTCCTCTGTGATGACCTTAAAGTGAATAACGCAACACCAAGTTCACTATATGGACCCCTTATGTATTTATACATGTTGATCATATCCACCCTTAATCTTCTCTTCTCAAGAGGGAATAAATTCAGTTCCTCTAATCTTTCCTCATAGCTGAGCTCCTTCATGCCTCTTATCAGTTTGGTTGCCCTTCTCTGCACTTTATCCAGTTCTCCGATATCATTTTTGGGAACTGGTGACCAAAACTGAACTGCATATTCCAGATGAAGTCTTACTAATGATTTGTACAGGGGCAAAATGATATTTCTCTCTCTGGAGTCCATACCTCTCTTAATACAAGAAAGGACTTTGCTCTCTTTGGAAACCACAGCTTGGCATTGCATGCTATTATTAAGCTTATGATCTACCAAAACCCCCAGATCCTTCTAAACTATGGATGCCCCTAGTTGTACTCCCCCTAGTATGTAGAATGCATGCATATTCTTAGCCCGCAAGTGCATAACTTTACATTATGGCAGGCATCACAGTCTTAGTCCATAGAGTTCAATATTGAGTTGGCCCACCCTTTGCAGCTATAACAGTTTAAACTCTTCTGGGAAGGCTGTCCACAAGGTTTAGGAGTGTGTCTATGGGAATGTTTGACCATTATTCCAGAAGCGCATTTGTGAGGTCAGGCACTAATGTTGGATGAGAAGGCCTGGCTTGCAGTCTCTGCTCTATTTCATCCCAACATGACTGTACACCAGTGCATAAAACAAGGTCCATAAAGACATGGGTCAGTGAGTTTGGGGTAGATGAACTTGACTGGCCTGCACAGAGTCCTGATCTCAACCCAATAGAACACCTTTGGGATTAATTAGAGCGGAGACTGCAAGCCAGGCCTTCTCGTCCACATCAGTGCATGACCTCACAAATGCACTTCTGGAAGAAAGGTCAAACATTCCCATAGACACACTCCTAAACCTTGTGGACAGGCTTCCCAGAAGAGTTGAAGCTGTTATAGCTGAAAGTCTTATGGATTAGGACTGGCATGCCATTAAAGTGTGCATGTAAAGCAGGTGTCCCAATACATTTGACTATATATATATGTATATATATTGTAAGATTGGGGTATCAGACTCAAACGGTAGGTGCGTTGTCAGTGAGTACTCCAGTACAAAACTGTATTTTTAAGGGCCTGGTAGCCCACTTTTATTTAAAAGCACGGAAAAGTTCACAAAGACATCAGTAGCCCACGCAGGGGGTTCCACCATTACTGTATCTTGCACACTCAATACTTTAGCCTCCTGGCGTACATTCTTGCCATACGGCTGATTCCGGCCTTTAGCCTAGGCCTTAGGTCTGCTCCTCAGACCCAAAAGAGTTTCCTAGAGTGAAGTTCTCTCCTAGCTTACTCCTGCTGCTTACTACTTGCTGCTCTGTCACCAAGTACGTCTGTCTCCTGCAGACATACATACCCTGGCTGCCTCCTGCAGCCTCTGACTCCTCTCAGAGGAATGGGAGTCCACCTGACTCCCATGCACAGACTTCCTGTCTGTTGGGTGGAACCCTGAGCCATAGCCAGGTCACAATTAAATAGCCCAGCACACAGCTGTGCAATCAGCGTGCCTTTCTCTCCAAAATCTGGCGTAAACCAGCAATCTTCCAGGTAGCACAGGGTCCTACTGCCACAATATATATATATATATATATATATATATATATATATATATATATATATATATATATACACTATTTTTTGTTACGTTTTGGAAGTTTATTTTTAAGCCAATCTGAAAGTGAACAAGAAATAGGAAATTTAAAAAAATAAAAAATAAAAAAAGAACACAAGGGGGTCCCAGCAGCTTAACTACTTCACCCCCGGAAGGATTTGCCCCCTTAATGACCAGGCCATTTTTTGAGATACGGCACTGTGTCGCTTTAACTGACAATTGCGCTGTGCTGCAACGCTGTACCAAACAAAAATGATGTCCTTTTTTCCGACAAACAGAGATTTCTTTTGGTGGTATTTGATCACCTCTGTGGTTTTTATTTTTTGTGCTATGAACAACAAAAGAGCGAACATTTTGAAAAAAAAAGCAATATTATTTTACTTTTTGCTAAAATAAATACCCCCCAAAAAATATAAAAAAACAAATTCCTTCCTCAGTTTAGGCCTATATATATATATTCTTCTACATATTTTTGATTAAAAAAATGGCAATAAGCGTATATTGATTGGTTTGTGCAAAAATGATAGTGTCTACAAAATAGTTACATAGATACATAGTTACATAGTTACATAGTAGGCGAGGTTGAAAAAAGACACAAGTCCATCAAGTCCAACCTATGTGTGATTATGTGTCAGTATTACATTGTATATCCCTGTATGTTGCGTTCATTTAGGTGCTTTTCTAATAGTTTCTTGAAACTATCGATGCTCCCCGCTGAGACCACCGCCTGTGGAAGGGAATTCCACATCCTTGCCACTCTTACAGTAAAGAACACTCTACGTAGTTTAAAGCGGGGTTCCACCCAAATTTTGAACATTATCTCTATGCATTCTCTTCCTTGCCTAGATGCTGACATGCTGTGTAAAAAAATTTAAATCGCCGTAATTACCTTTTTTTTCTAATCTTCTTAGCACTTCCTGGTTTTCCTCCCATGGGAGTAGGCGTGTTTCTAGTCTCTCCCAGACCTCCCACAGTCCCCTGGGAGCTAGTCTCAGGCTTCCCAGCATGCATTGTGCAAAAGCGTCATCACAACATCTCGGTGAATGCTGGGAGCACAGCATTCACTGCATCCAGGAAATACATGCTTGTGGGCTTCAAATGCCCACAGTGAAGATGGAAACCGCCTTCAGTGAATTTTATAAGTTATTCTTTACAACAAAATCGGACACAGGCGGACTTATTACACAGAACATGTGAGTAGATAATCATGAGAAGAAAAGTTTGTGAATGAACTCCAAAAAAAAAAAAAAACGATAGATAGGTGGACCCCCGCTTTAAGGTTGAACCTCTTTTCTTCTAATTTTAATGAGTGGCCACGAGTCTTGTTAAACTCTCTTCTTCGAAAAAGTTTTATTTCTATTGTAGGGTCACCAGTACGGTATTTGTATATTGAAATCATATCCCCTCTCAAGTGTCTCTTCTCCAGAGAGAATAAGTTCAGTGCTCGCAACCTTTCCTCATAACTAAGACCCTCCAGACCCTTTATTAGCTTTGTTGCCCTTCTTTGTACTCGCTCCATTTCCAGTACATGCTTCCTGAGTACTGGTGCCCAGAACTGGACAGCATACTCTAGGTGTGGCCGGACCAGAGTCTTGTAGAGTGGGAGAATTATCGTTTTATCTCTGGAGTTGATCCCCTTTTTAATGCATGCCAATATTCTATTTGCTTTGTTAGCAGCAGATTGGCATTGCATGCCATTGCTGAGCCTATCATCTACTAGGACCCCCAGGTCCTTTTCCATCCTAGATTCCTCCAGAGGTTCTCCCCCCAGTCTATAGATTGCATTCATATTTTTGCCACCCAAATGCATTATTTTACATTTTTCTACATTGAACCTCATCTGCCATGTAGTTGTCCACCCTATTAATTTGTTCAGATATTTTTGCAAGGTTTCCACATCCTGCGGAGAAGTTATTGCCCTGCTTAGCTTAGTATCGTCTGCAAATACAGAGATTGAACTGTTTATCCCATCCTCCAGGTCGTTTATGAACAAATTAAATAGGATTGGTCCCAGCACAGAACCCTGGGGAACCCCACTACCCACCCCTAAACATTCCGAGTACTCCCCATTTATCACCACCCTCTGAACTCGCCCTTGTAGCCAGTTTTCAATCCATGTACTCACCCTATGGTCCATGCCAACGGACCTTATTTTTTACAGTAAATGTTTATGGGGAACTGTTTCAAATGCTTTTGCAAAATCAAGATACACCACGTCTACGGGCCTTCCTTTATCTAGATGGCAACTCACCTCCTCATAGAAGGTTTGTAGATTGGTTTGGCAAGAACGATTCTTCATGAATCCATGCTGATTACTGCTAATGATACCGTTCTCATTACTAAAATCTTGTATATAGTCCCTTATCATCCCCTCCAAGAGTTTACATACTATTGTTGTTGGGCTAACTGGTCTGTAATTCCCAGGGATGTATTTTGGGCCCTTTTTAAATATTGGTGCTACATTGGTTTTTTTCCAATCAGCTGGTACCATTCCAGTCAGTAGACTGTAAAAATTAGGAACAACGATCTGGCAATCACTTGACTGAGTTCCCTAAGTACCCTCGGATGCAAGCCATCAGGTCCCAGTGATTTATTAATGTTAAGTTTCTGAAGTCTAATTTTAATTCTGTCCTCTGTTAACCATGGAGGTGCTTCCTGTGTTGTGTCATGAGGATAAGCACTGCAGTTTTGGGTACGGAAGCCCCCGATTCACTCGTGAAGACTAAGGAGAAGAATAAATTCAATACCTTCGCCATCTCCCCAGCCTTTGTAACCAGATGTCCTTCCTCATTCTTTATGGGGCCAATATGGTCAGTCCTCCCTTTTTTACTGTTTACATACTTAAAGAATTTCTTGGGATTTTTTTTGCTCTCCTCCGCTATGTGTCTTTCATGTTCTATCTTAGCCGTCCTAATTGCACCCTTACATTTCTTGTTGCATTCTTTATAAAGTCTGAATGCTGAGGATGATCCCTCAACCTTGTATTTTTTGAAGGCCTTCTCCTTTGCTTTTATATGCATTTTTACATTGGAGTTAAGCCATCCAGGACTTTTGTTCGCCCTTTTAAATTTATTACCCAATGGAATGGGCAGCACAGTGGTGTAGTGGTTAGCACTCTCGCCTAGCAGTAAAAAGGGTCGCTGGTTCAAATCCCAACCATGACACTACCTGCCTGGAGTTTGCATGTTCTCCCTGTGCCTGCGTGGGTTTCCTCTGGGTACTCCGGTTTCCTCCCACACTCCAAAGACATGCTGGTAGGTTAATTGGCTTCTGTTCAAAAAATTGGCCCTAGTATATGAATGTGAGCTGGGGACCTTGGATTGTGGACTCCTTGAGGGTAGGGACCGATGTGGGTGTACGCAGTACGAGTGCTGCGTGAATTGGCGGTGCTATATGGGTACCTTAAATAAAAATAGGAATGATTGTAGACATGCACCCACACTCGCTCAGATTGAACTGGATGGACTGGTGTCTTTATTCAACCTTACTAACTATGTACTATGTACTATGGATACATTGGCTAATGCCCTTATTTAATATACTCTTAAAGCAAACCCATCTCTCCTCCGTATTCTTTGTTCCTAATATTTTATCCCAATTTATGCCTTTTAGCAAGGTTTGTAGTTTAGGGAAGTTGGCTCTTTTGAAATTCAGTGTCTTTGTATTCCCTTTATGTTTCCTATTTGTGTGATTTATACTGAAACTAATTGACCTGTGATCGCTGTTACCTAAAATGCCCCGTATTTCCACATCTGTGATCAGGTCTGTATTGTTGGTAATCAGTAGATCCAGTAATGTTTTATTTCTAGTTGGTGCGTCTACCATCTGACCCATAAAATTGTCCTGCAAGACATTAAGGAACTGGCGAGCCTTAAATGAATGCGCGGTTCCCTCCGCCCAGTCTATGTCTGGATAGTTAAAATCCCCCATTATGATAACACTTCCCATCCTTGCTGCTAATCCAAATTGTGATAGGAGATCTGTCTCCACATCCTCCCTCAGGTTAGGGGGCCTATAGCATACTCCCAGTATTATTTTCCCCTTAGCTTCATCCCTTTGAAACTCTACCCATAAGGATTCAACCTCCTCCCTAGCTCCCACAGTGATGTCATCTCTCACATTCACTTGTACATTATTCTTGATATATAGGCATACCCCTCCCCCTTTTTTACCTCTCTATCCTTGCGGTAAAGGGTATAACCTTGAATGTTTGCCAGCCAATCATGAGAGCTGTTGAACTAGGTGTCTGAAATTCCCACAAAATCCAAATCCTCCTCGTACAACAGTATCTCTAGTTCACCCATCTTGTCTGCCATGCTCCTGGCAATGGTGAACATGCCACATAGTTTAGACCGGTCGCATATTGTCCTCGTATTAGGTGTTTCGAGATTGCAACTAGGACTTGCTACAATACTTACCTTGTGTTTTTGTGCTTTGGTCAACCTACCACTAATGCCCCCAATACTACCCTCTTGAATATCTTCCACGCTGACTATCTCTACTTCTGGACCCTCCCCCCATCGCCTAGTTTAAAACCCCTCTAACTTTTTGGCCATCTTCATTCCCAGCAGATCTGCACCCTCCTCATTTAGGTGCAGTCCGTCCCTTCTATAGTACCGGTTATTGACTGAGAAGTCGACCCAGTCCTCCAGGAACCCAAACCCCTGCTTACTACACCAGCTCTTTAGCCACTTGTTTACTTCCCTAATCTCCCTCTGCCTTTCTGGTGTGGCTCGATGTACCGGTAGTATTCCTGAGAATACTACCTTGGAGGTCTTTTTCCTCAATTTAGCTCCTAAGTCCCTAAAATCGTTCTTTAGGACCCTCCATCTGCCTCTGACTTTGGTTTGTGCAAAAATGATAGTGTCTACAAAATAGAGGATAGATTTATGGCATTTTTATTATATATATATTTTTTTTTTTACTAGTAATGGCGGCGATCTGCGATTTTTAGAGGGACTGAAACATTGCGGCGGACAGATCAGACACTTTTGACACATTTTTGGGACCATTGACATTTATACAGCAATTAGTGCTATAAAAATGCACTGATTACTGTGTAAATGTCACTGGCAGGGAAGGGGTTAACACTAGGGGGAAATCAAAGGGTTAAATGTGTTTCTAACTATGGGGGGATGTGACTGACTAGAGGAGGAGCCAGATCGCTGTTCTTAACTAGTTCCTAACTAGTAGGAACAGAAGATCTGTCTCTCCTCTCCTGACAGAATGGAGATTTGTGTGTTTACACACACACACACATCCCCGGTCTGGCTCACGTGCCCGTGATCGCGCGTGGTCCGCAGACATCATGTCCGCCGGCTGCGCGCATTGGACCCCAGGCGCCTGCTATAGCTGGTTAAAGGGATGGCGATTTGCGCAGGAGAGCCGATCTAACACAGTAGAATGACGCCAGCTGGTCGGCTAGTGGTTAAACAGCAACTAAAGTTATTGCTGACACACAAAATGGTATTGTCCGAAAAATTATTTTTGAGTCTATGCATTGTGAAAAAGTCCCTATGATGTTTCAAGCAAAATCTAATATAGGGTAGGACATACAGTGTATTTATGGGCAACACTTGACCCCCACAATGCCCCTGAATGGACAATTACCAGCCCTGAGGGTTGTCACATTGGAGCGGGGTCAACCTTCATATTTTAAATAGGATTCATAATTGAAAAGTTACTAGGACTTGATGGTGCTCTAACAGACGATGTGAGAGGCACGGGCTGAGTGGAACTAAAGTAAAAATACTGTGTCTTCTATAAAGTAAACCTGTTTTTTTACCCAATTCAAGTACAAGGTATAGTTGTTCACCATTAGCTACTTACCTTAATTTGAGGACATGTTGTGACTGACTGCAGTTCCTGACCTGTCTAAGGGATATCTTCCAACAACAATCAAAAATGATATACAGATGAATGTGAGGGATGACATCACTAATAGAGCAAGAGAAGAGGTGGAATCCTTAGGGATAGGGTTACAAAGGGGGAAAACTAAGGAGAAAGTATTACTGGGAGTATGCTCTAGGCCCCCTAACCTGAGGGAGGAGGGGAAGACGGACCTCCTATCACAGTTTGGAATGGTAGCAAGGGTGGGAAGTGTCATTATAATGGGGGATTTTAATTATCCAGACATAGACTGGGCGGAAGGAACTGCGCATTCATCTAAGGCCCACCATTACCTAAATGTCTTACAGCAGTGGTCATCAACCCTGTCCTCAGGGCCCACTAACAGGCCAGGTTTGCAAGATAACTGAAATACATCACAGGTGATATCATTTGCTCAGTGATTGCAGTATTCTAGTCTGCATCTCCCCAAAGTAATACATAAAACCTGGCCTGTTAGTGGGCCCTGAGGACAAGGTTGATGACCACTGTCTTACAGGACAATTTCATGGGTCAGATGGTAAATGCACCAACAAGAAATAAAGCGTTACTAGACCTACTGATTACTAACAATACAAACTTGATTGCGGATGTAGAAATAAGGGGCAACTTAGGAAACAGCAATCACAGGTCAGTTAGTTTCAGCATAAATCACACAAATAGGAAACATAAGGAATACAAAGACACTGAATTTCAAAAGAGCCAACTTCCAGAAACTACGCTCCTTGCTAGAAGATACTAAATGGGATAAAATTCTAGGAACAAAGAACATGGAGGAAAAATGGGTGTGCTTTAGGAGCATATTAAATAAGAGTATTAGCCAATACATCCCAAAGGGTAATACATTTAAAAAAACTAATAAAAGCCCTGGGTGGCTTAACGCCAACGTAAAAATTCATATAAAAGCAAAGGTGGCTTGCACCGAGGGTCCTTAAGGAGCTCAGCCAAGTAATTGCCAGTAGACATGTGCACACTGAAATATTTTCGGAATTTCGTTCTCGTCCAAAAAATAAATTTATTTAGTTACTCCTGAAAATCGTTTCTATTTATTTCATTTTTCGTTAAAAATTGCATTCGTCCGAAAATCCAAATTAATTAAGGTCGAATCTGTCATTGAAGGCTTATGGTGTCTGTCGAATGTTCAAAGAAGATTCTACAGAGCAGCTAAACTGTACAACGCCGGAATCATACATTTCTGGTCGAATTTTCCACCTACAAGCTAGCTTTAGTAGAATTCTAATGTTGTATGACTAGTAATAATTATATGTATTAATTATTTTACTAGTCAACCAACATTCAAATTTTTCTATAGCCTATGGGCGGATGCATTTGACCGGAAATGTACGATTGCAGCGTCGTACAGTTTAGCTGCTCTGTTGAATCTTCTTAGAACTTTTGACAGACACCATAAGCCAAAGATTCAACGTTTGTATGTTTTTCTTTGCTTTGTCGAATCTTAGTCGTTCATGTTGAATGGTCTACTCTACCCCAACAGTCAGCCAACTTTCACATTCGTTTCTCAATCTCCAAGTGCAATGATGGGCGCGGCATCCGACGTTGTGTCAGATATTGATATGGCATTATAATATAGAATCTATAATAATAAATCCCCCCCACAACACGGGCAGCCTCTGAGGCTATCACAACAGTAGCAACACTAGTATCACTATCATGTTCACAACACTAACACAATAGCAGCAGATTATTATGAAAAAGTTAAGATGAACTATAGCTTGCTTAACTATTGTTCTGCTGCTGTGCTTATGCCTAATTGCTAAATAATTCAGGTTCTCTGACAAACGGACCAGCTAATATTGACTGTCTTCTGAAATGATTCAGTGTGGGTGCCTCTCTCTGCTAGCAAATCGTAAGTGAAAGTAAGTTGGCTGTACGTGTGTACTTAGTTCTAGCTATTTTACTGCCCCTCCTCTTTGGTTGCAATCGGCCAATAACATTCATCATCATCATTATTTTTATTTTACTTCCCCCACCTAATTCCAGCAGCGATCTTTTCTCTCTATGTCAAACCTTTTCTCTCTATGTCGAATCTTTTCTCTCTATATAGAATAATCTTGGACTGGCATGTTTGGGAGGATGGGCGTGACCAGAGGCTGAGGGGAAGGGGAGGGCGTTGAGAACCCAGACCTAGCTGCTCCTAGCTGCTCCTCCTGATGCCCGGAGGGTAGGGGAGACAAGGAGTGAGCAGCTGGCTCAAGATCTAGCTGGCGCCGCGGCCACGCTATCCTGGAGACAGGAGTCTAAAACCGCACCGGATCCTCCATCAGAACACTCACGCTGGCTGCCTGCACACAGGTGGATGCCGCTGGTCAGCGGATTGGATGACAGGGGGAAGGAAGACTGGCCAGTTACACGGTGCGCTGTACATCTGAGGTAATCTGTTTGTGTCATCCCTAAAAGACATGAATCTGGGGACCCCCCCTGTAGTGACATCTCTCGGTGAGTTTTTACTTTGATGTACAGGAAGGGGCATATTAAAGGTTGGAGAGGGTGCTGTAAGGTGGAAGGTGAACATACTGCCTAGCGCTTTCATCTCAGGGCTTTCTGAGCTTTTTGGAGTCGGTTTTTGGAGGCGGTTTTCTCCCTTGGGGTAACAGCGAACCACTAGTTTATTTGGGAAGAAAAGAGTTGGCAGAGACTGTACAATTGGTATAAACCTTTGCCCCCGAAATCTCAAGGGGTGAGGAAGGACAAGATGACCAGAAAAAAAGGGTCAGAGGAGGCCGCAGCACAGGAAGGAGCTGGGGCGCACAATCTGCGAGGCCCCAAAGAGAAAGTAGCCCAGGGAGCGGCCACAAAACTGGAGCGCTTTGCCCACACACCAAACTGCACACAAAAAAAAGGAAACCAGGAGGGGGGGGGCGCACAACTCCAAGGGGCGCAGATTAATCACCCTGGGGGGAGGAAAAGCCAAGGTCCAGCTGAAATTTGTATACCCACAGTAACCGAATCAGCATCACAGACATATTTGGTAAAGGAGAGTGGCCTGAGTGGCCTGGGCCATGAAGTAATAAAGGATAAGGAGGCTCCAGAGCAGGAACCATCTCTGAAGGACATTCTCCTAGCAGTTAATGTCTGCAAGACCACGCTGTCGGATCTATCAGACCAACTTAGAGGTATTAGAGATGACTTGGCCATATTGAAAAAGGATATGCAAGAGGTATGTGCCCGTACCACCGCTTTAGAAGAGAGGCTCAGTCAGGTGGAGGACGATGTGAACCCACTGAGACAGGAGGTTAAGAAGATGAAGGAACAATTAGACACATGCCTCCAGAAAATGGATGAATATGAGAACAGAGCACGTAGGAAGAATGTGAGTGTCCTGGGCCTCCCCGAAAAAAGTGAGGGCAACAACCCTGTAGAATTCATGGAGGGATGGTTTAGGGACATGTTTGGCAAGGACGCTTTCTCCAAAATGTTCGCTATTGAGCAAGCACACAGAATCGCCCCAAGGGTTCCACATCCAGGGGGTCAGCCAAGGCCCCTCATAGTTAAAATTTTGTTTTTTAGAGACAAAGTGACTATTCTCCAGAGAGCGAGGGAGATGAAAAATATCCTGTACAATGGTGCAAGAATATCTTTGTATCCAGATTTCTCTCCTGAGCTGCAGAGACAGAGAGCAAAGTTTGTAGAGTGTAAGCGAAGCTTACAGCGGCATAGATTCAGTTATGCGCTGCTGTATCCAGCTCGTTTATGGGTAACAGCAAATGGAGAGATGAAATTTTTTAATGCTCCTGCAGAGGTGTTTTCATGGTTAGAAAAGTATGAGGGAAGGCTACGGCCAGGTGAAGGGCCCCAGGGAGAAGGGGGGAAGGAGTAGGAGATCGGAATTTGGGGGCTCTTTGCCTCTTTTTTTTTTTTTTCCCTCCCCTCTCTTCCCCCCCCCCTCCTTCCCTTTTTCCCCTTCCATCCTTCTCTCAGTTGGTGTAGTAGGGATATATGGTTCAGTGGTGTGGGTTTAAGGGGGTAGTAGCTATGAAAATTTTTTTATTTACACATATTAAGTATGTTGGGGGTAATTCCCCCCTTATAAAGGTTTGGGTTGCAATGCAAGAGGAGGAAGGAGGTATACCCAGGTTTAAAGGGTTAATCACGGTCACTTTAGAAGCTCGGTGGGAAGGGCCCAAGGTTGGGTCAGTGGGGGAGGGGGGAGGGGGGGGATGGGATGTGGGGGGTTGGGAGGGTGTGGGGGTGAGGATGTGTGAATGGTGGTTTGGGGGGGGGGAGGTAGGGGGGTAGAGTGGAGTGAAGGGGGTAGTATTGAAGTCACACAAAAAGTAATGGCACCAAAATTTCAAAAATTAATCACAATAGTGTTGGAAATTGAAAATTATTTTCAGTTAAGATATAGGAACAGGTGATGGTAGGCACAAAAATAGGTACGAAGGCAATATCAGGAATATTTAATTGTGTGAAGGTATGTTCGTGGAATGTGCGGGGGGTGAAAGATGTATGCAAGAAACAAGCAATTTTTTCTATGGCCAGAACAAGGGATGTCAGGATACTCTGCCTCCAGGAGACTCATTTAGACAGGGGTTCGGTTAACATTCTAAGGAATAGGGGCTATCAAGAGCAGTACCACTCAACTCATACCTCGTATTCGAGAGGAGTGAGTGTGCTGATAAACACCAGATTGGTTTTCTCCTGTAGACAGAGCAAACTGGACAAGTATGGTTGGTACGTTTTTCTCTATTGTAATATTGAGGGGCGGGATTGTATTCTTGCAGGTGTATATATTCCTCCACCATTTAAAATAGAGATACTTAACAAACTGATAAGTTTTATAGCAGACAAACCAGGGGTGCCGGTCATAGTAATGGGGGATTTTAACATGGCTATGGATAACCGTTTAGATAGATTCCCGACAGGGTTGGCTCCTGGAGGGGCATCTAGGGGCCCGCTTCTCCAATTCTGTGAGGAAGTGGGATGGGTGGATGTCTGGAGGAGGTGGCATGCGGGCGAAAGGCAATATTCATGCCACTCAAGGACGCATGCCACTCTGTCCAGGATAGATTTGGTGCTCTGTAATGAGGAAGCTCTGAAAATGGTGGAAGGGATAGATTATGACCTTAGGGGGCTCTCAGATCATTCTCCAGTGGTTTTTTCAGTGAAAATGGGGTGGAACACTGGACGAGGGGAGTGGAAATTGAACCACTTTTTGCTTGAAGTAATTGAGGACGATGGGGGGATCGTTAGCAACCTGAAAGAGTTCATAGACCTGAATCAAGGGTCTGCCCCACTAGGTACAACCTGGGATGCTTTGAAGGCATTCCTTAGAGGGGTTCTTATACAGAAAATCTACTATGTCAAGAAGAAAGCACGAGTCAAGGAACAAAGTATAAGGGAAAAGGTGAGGGAGGTAGAAGTTAGATATTTGGAGGAGCCAACCACAGTTAGATATGAGGCTTGGGTAGAGGGTCAGGAGGAATATAGAAAATTAATCCTGGAGAAAGAGGAAAATAGTAGAATGTTTCAGAAACAGAATTTTTTTGGTGAAGGGGAAATGGTGGGTAGAACTTTGGCATTAATAGCTAGGGCAAATGGCCCCTCCTCCACGATACTGGCAGTGTGGGATAGGGACGGGAGCACTATAAGGCATACTCCTGGTATGGTGAAGGTGTTCAAAGATTACTATGAAGATCTGTATAAGGCCCCACAGATAGATGTAGAAGGGGAGATGTGGGAGTTCTTTGAAAAACTGAAAATAGTTCCGCTAGCCAGAGAGGAAAGAGATACCCTGGAAGCCCCGTTGACACTGGTGGAGATACAAAGAGTGGTAAAGGAAATGGCGAATCAAAAAGCGCCAGGACCTGACGGTTTGCCTGCAGAACTGTATAAGAAATATGGGGAGGTTTTGCTCCCAAAATTAGTAGAAGTTTTGAATGGTGCCGTGGTGGAAGGTAAATTACCCATGTCTATGACAGAAGCTACGATTATAATTTTGTTAAAAGAGGGGAAGAACCCGTTAGATGTTGCCTCATACAGACCAATCTCACTTTTATGCACAAGATTCTGGCTAAAGTTCGAGCAAACAGGTTAAAAAAAATAATTTCTAGAGTAATACACGCGGATCAAACCGGTTTCATTCCGGATAGATCGGTGAGTATGAATATCAGGCGAATGTATGGTAACATACAAGTACCTACAGAGAAGGGAGGCAATAGGGCTATTTTATCATTAGATGCGGTCAAGGCATTTGATAGCCTTGAGTGGAATTATCTGTGGAAGGTACTGGCAAAGCTTAAATTCGGCCCTAACTTTGTGAACTGGCTGAGGCTATTATATGATAAACCGAGAGCCAGAGTCAGGGTCAATGGTGAGTGCTCTGAGTGGTTCCAGTTGGGGAGGGGGACGAGACAGGGGTGCCCATTGTCGCCCCTGTTCTTCGCCCTCGCACTGGAGCCTTTGGCAACCGCTCTGAGAACGTCACAAGAAATCCAGGGTTTCAAAAGTAGGGGTGCAGAGGAGAAAGTCGCTATGTATGCGGACGACATCCTGTTATTTCTGGGAGATACACAAGCCTCCTTGCTAGCAGCCATGAAGCTAATTAAAGAATTTGGGCATTTCTCGGGTTTGAAGATTAACTGGGACAAATCGGCTCTATTGCCGATAGATCCCCTGGTAAATCCTCTCCCTAGACAGGTGAGTTTGATAAAAATTGTAAATCAAATGAGATACTTGGGGGTAAATATAACAAAAGACCCAGGGCAGTACATAACAGGCAATGTAGTACCATTATTGGTAAAATTAAAGCAGAAGAGTCGGGTGTGGGGTGGTCTTCCTCTCTCGGTCGCCGGTAGATGTAATCTTATCAAAATGATATGGATGCCACAAATTTTATTTATACTACATAGTTCCCCTGTCTGGATTCCAAGGCGTTGGTTTAGGAGGCTGGATAGTCTGTTCAGGGAATTAATTTGGAAAAATGGTGTGGCAAGGATAGGTCTGAAGACGCTGCGGCGGCCGAGGGAGGAGGGAGGCCTGGTGCTACCGGACCCCTGGAGCTATTTCTTAGCAGTCCAAATACAGTTTATGAGAGGCAGCAATGTGTCTGAAGAAAGGACAGGAAGAAATAGCTTATGGATGAGTAACATCAGTTATGATACAGAGGTGGAGGTAGTGGAGGCCGAATCCTTTGGACAACTCAGTTAATGATCAGAAGCTGGAAGACGGTAAAGGCTGTACTAGGATATTCTGGGTTCTCTGAGTTTTCCCCGCTATGGAACAACAAAAATCTGAAGGAGCTCAGTGTGATGGGGAAAATAGAAGAATGGGATAGGAAGGGTATCCACTGTCTGAGGCAGCTGTACAGAGCAGGGAGGATGAAATTGTTCTAAGAGATAAGAGAGGAGTTTGCAGTGCCCAATAGCTTGTTTTTTGGCTACTTGCAAGTGAGACATGCCCTGGAGGCACACTTTAAGGGTAAAGAGATAGAGTGGAGTGAAATGCCCTTATTAAGGAAATTGGTAAACAGCAAGGGATCTAGAGGGCTGATTTCAGAAATGTACAGGAGTATAACCAAGGCGGGGCAGGAGGGGGAGGTGGAGCCCAGGAGGAGAATTAAATGGGGGGAAGAGATCGGCACAATAACAGAGGAACAATGGAAGTTTAATCTAGCACTGGGCCCAAGGGTATCTCTGTTACCATCACAAGGGGTCTCCCATCTGTATTTGATTTATAGACTCTATTATACACCAGAAAAACTATTTAGGTTTGGAAAGAGGCAGGATGCGAATTGTCAGCGCTGTGGAGATGGGAGAGGCGACCTGATACATATGTTCTGGCGATGCCCCAAGCTATATAGATATTGGGAAAAACTAGTGGAGGAAATTAATGCAGTATTTAGATCTTCACCGGCAATGGAGGCCCGAACCTGCCTTCTGAGTTTATTTGAGAAAAACTATATGCTGAAGGATACTCAGACTGCAATTATAAGATGTTTGTTCCAGGGTAAGAAAATTATAGCACGGAAGTGGCAGGCGAAAGAACCCCCAACGGTAGGAGAATGGAGAAGAGAGGTCAAGGATATGATCATTAAGGAGGAATTCTGGTATAGAAGGAGAGGTAATCTAAAGAAATATAAGAGTATATGGAAGTTATGGCTGGAGTATGAATGAGCTAGTTAGGTGTAAGAGAATTTAGGTGGTGTGGGTGGTGTGTATTTGGGGGGAAGGGGAGGGTGGAGGTGGATGGGGTGATGGGGGGGGGGGGTTGAGGGGGGTTGAGGGAGGGAGAAAGATGGCTGAACACACCATTGTAGTTTGTACAAATACTGTGTATAATATCCGCTCGGCTGGAGAAATTGTTGCTTTTAATTTTTCCTAACTCAGAAGCTTTTGAATAAATAAAGATAAATTGTATATTAGCCACAATGATGTGAAAAAAAGAGATGGGCCAGTTTTTGATTTTTAAAGTTGAAACAACGTCTCTTAGAATAAATTTCGCTGAAGTGGTAAAAAAAAAAAAAAGAATAATCTTGGACTAATAGAGTTAAGGTTAGGCACATTCGACCACAGGTTCGATAGACACAGATTGTTATTGTCATTGTCATGTCGAATCTCCTATCTATATCGAACTGTTGTCGCAATGAAAATAAAGCATTTGTTTATGTCAGATCTTTCAGTTTTCGTATTCTGAAATTCGGACGAAAATGCATTCGTATGAAAACGAATGCACATGTTTAATTGCCAGACCATTGTTCCTAACTTTTACGAACAGTCTACTGACTGGTAAGGTACCAGCTGATTGGAGTAAAGCCAATGTAGCACCAATCTTAAGAAAAGGACCAAGATATATCCCTGGGAACTACACACAAGTTAGCCTAACATCAATAGTATGGAAGGGATGATAAGGGAATATATACAAGATTTTAGTAATGAAAACGGTATAATGTGCAGTAATCAGCATGGATTCATGAAAAATTGTTTTTGCCAAACAAATTTATTAACCTTCTATGAGGAGGTGAGCTGCCATCTAGATGAAGGAAGGTCGGTAGACGTAATGTATCTGGATTTTGCAAAGGCATTTGATACATTTCCCCACAAACGTTTACTGTACAAACTAAGGTCTGTCGGCATGGACCAAAGGGTGAGTACCTGGACTTAAAACTGGCTACAAGGGCGATTTCAGAGGGTAGTGATAAATGGGGAGTACTCGGAATGGTCCAATGTGGAAAGTGAGGTTGCTCAGGGTTCTGTCCTGGGACCAATCCTATTTAATTTATTCATAAATGGTCTGGAGGATGGGATAAACAGCTCAATCTCAGTATTTGCAAATGATACTAAGCTAAGCAGGGCAATAGCTTCTCTGCAGGATGTGGAAACCTATCAAGAAGATCTGAACAAATTAATGGGGTGGGAAACTACATGGCAAATGAAGGTTAATGTAGAAAAATGTAAAATAATGCATTTAGGTGGCAAAAACTCAAATGCAATCTACTCACTAGGGGGAGAACCTCTGGGGAATCTAGGATGGAAAAGGACCTCTGGGGGCCCTAGAAGATGACAGGCTCAGCAACGGCATGCAATTCCAAGCTGCTGCAAGCAAAGCCAATAGAACATTGGCATGCATTAAAAAGGGAATTAACTCCAGAGTTAAAACAATAATTATCCCACTCTACAAGACTCTGGTCCGACCGCACCTGGAGTATGCTGTCAAGTTCTGGGCTCCAGTCCTCAGGAAGGATGTGCTGCTAATAAAGGAACTGGAGGATCTTAGTTATGAGGAAAGATTGCAAGCACTGAACCTAATCTCTCTGGAGAAGAGACGCTTGAGAGGGGATATGATTTCAATGTACAATTAACGTACTGGTGACCCCACAATAGGGATAAAACTTTTCCACTAAAGTGTTTTTAAAAAGACTTGTGGCCATTCACTAGAATTAGAGAAAAAATTATTTAACTGGAAACTGTGTAGAGCAGTGGTTCTCAACTCCAGTCCTCGGGACCCACCAACAGGCCAGATTTTAAGTATTACCTTGGGGGAGTTGCAGACTAGAATACTGCAATCACTGAGCAGCAAGTGATATCACCTGTGAGGTATTTCAGCTATCTTGCAAACCTGGCCTGTTGGTGGGTCCTGAGGACTGGAGTTGAGAACCACTGGTGTAGAGGGTTCTTTACTGTAATGCCCCGTACACACGGTCGGACTTTGTTCGGACATTCCGACAACAAAATCCTAGGATTTTTTCCGACGGATGTTGGCTCAAACTTGTTTTGCCTACACACGGTCGCACAAAGTTGTCGGAATTTCTGATCGACAACAACGCGGTGACGTCAAGCACGTACGACGAGACTAGAAAAGGCCAGTTCAGAACCAAGCGCAGCACCCTTTGGGCTCCTTTTGCTAATCTCGTGTTAGTAAAAGTTTGGTGAGAGATGATTCGCGCTTTTTCAGACTCGTGGCTTTCAGATCGTTTTCTGCCGTTCAGTTTGTGCTTGTGGGTTTGTATCTGCTCTTCAGTGCGTGCAGTCAGTTCGTATTGGAGTTTTCTGTGTGATCTTGCCTGCTCGTTGCTGTTTTTCAGGTCGCTCTTCACAGGCCTTGCTGTTCTTCAGTGCGTTCTGTTACTTCGTTCTGAGCAGCCGACCGTTTTCTAGCCATGTTTCGTATGCGTACTCCTCGTAGAGTTCGTGCTGTGCGGGGACTTGGTGTTGGGGTCCTGACCTTGACACAAGTCCAGTCCATGAACAGGGTGGGGAGGAGTTCATGGACCAAGAATTGGTTGCTTCAGCGTGACCAGTTCTCTCATATGCCTTTGCTCCGTGAGATCCGTGAGAATAATCCTGATGATTTCAGGAACTTTCTCCGGATGACGGACCCCGTATTTCACCGTTTGTTGGCTTCGCTGACCCCCTATATTAGCAGGCAGGATACCTGCATGAGGCAAGCCATCACTCCGGAGCAGAGGTTGGTCGCTACCTTGCGGTATTTGGCCACAGGGAGAAGCCTGCAGGACCTCAAGTTCTCGACAGGCATCTCCCCCCAGGCTCTGGGGATCATTATCCCAGAGACCTGTTCTGCCATCATACAGGTCCTGCAGAAGGAGTATATGAAGGTAAGATTTTTATCCTTTAATATCACATTTTATTGTATTGAATGTTTGATAATATATTGTATTTCTTTCCTCATTCCCTAATTACCATGATTGTAATATGCTGTGAATGTCCCCTTAGTCCTCATGCATGCTGGATTTTTATGTAATTATAATTTTAGGTCCTTCATACATATTTGACCTTCAATAACCTCTCCAGCATGGTGTCTCCTGCCCTATATTCACCTCATGTAGTTACTTAACAATGTATTTTATCAGCTCCATAGTAGTGCTTTACCCCAAACACCCCCTAAAATGTTTTGAAATGTTATTTTTGATTTAAATTCAGGCAGAGGGCCAGAGGCTTTTTTTTGTGGTGTCCCCAAATTTTGGGTAACCCTCCCTCCCCCAACTGCTAAGTCAGCTGATCCCAATTCTCTATCCTCAATCATCTATCTGCTGACTTTGCCAAACCCATACACACTATACCCATCTCTTTACTGGTCAGATTTATGGATGAATTCCCCAAAGCATGTAGTGCAAGGGCCTGCCTGTATACTTTACAATGGTACTGTTTAAAGTTCTTGTATCCTATTATGATCTTGATAGGTAATAGCAGAATGTCCAAATGTGCTCAAATGTGTACAGTGTGTATTTATATCTTTGTATTATGACACTTCTTACCTGTCCAGTGGGCTGCCAATAGTGTAACTAAGGAGGGGCTGTTCCAAGTAATACCCTGTATTTAGGCATTCATCTCTCAATGAAGTGAAGAGGGTTACCTGTCCAAGAGTCCCCCCCCCTATAATGTTAGAAATGGCCCATGAGAGGGGGGGAGGGGGAATATGATAGGTGTACCTTATACTTTGTTGTTGTTAAATTCCCCTTAATAAATGCTATCTGGAGGTTGACCCATAATGTTTGTGTCTAATCTGCTTGCCAGGTTTCTGTGAAAAAATAGTAATGTTTATTGTTTTTTCCTCAACAGTTTCCTTCCACGCCACAGGAATGGCAGACTGTGGCCTCCCACTTTGCCCAGCGGTGGGACTTTCCTAACTGCGGAGGGGCAATTGATGGGAAACACGTCCACATCGTTCCACCACCCAACTCGGGGTCGTACTATTATAATTACAAGGGGTTTAATAGTATAGTGATGTTGGCGGTGGTGTCGGCTAATTACGACTTCTTGTATGTGGACGTGGGGAAGAATGGCCGGATGTCCGATGGTGGAGTGATCGCCCAGACGGAGTTCTACAGGTGTCTCCAGAATGGCAGCTTGGACTTGCCACCTCCAGAGGACAATGTTGAACGTCTCCCATTTGTGTTCGTTGCTGATGAAGCGTTTGCGCTGGGGGACCACCTGATGCGGCCATTCCCGATGAGGACCCTCACCCCGGAACAGAGGGTTTTTAATTACCGGCTGGCCAGAGCCCGAAGAGTGGTGGAGAACACATTTGGAATCCTGGCCAGCCGGTTCCGATTATTTCTGACACCCATCCATATGGCGGAGTATAAACTGAACCATATAATACTTGCCTGCTGTGTTCTCCATAATTTTTTAAGAAAACATTCAGCAAACTATGCTGGCTCAGTTGTGCCTGAGGCCGGAAATCCAAATCCATCAACACTGACGGCGCTTGAAAGTGGCCGTCCTGGCTTGCCCTCCCTGAGTGCCCGTGATGTCCGGTTACGCTACCTGGAGTTCTTTGCGGGTAGGGGGGCTATCAATATGCCAGACAATCTGTGAAAACTTTTTAAAATAAAAAACAACCAAAAAAAAATCTTTGTGGACATTTACTGCTTGTGTTTCTTTTAGCTGACCCTGACAGAAATGTGTTGAGTGCAGAAAATGTTGTGATTGGGTAACCTTATAAAAAACTGTGTTGGCTGGTAATTCCTAAATGCAAAAACATATTTCACTACAAGTGCACTTGCAACTGCACTGAACCTGCACTTGTAGTGCAAAGTGTATTTTCCCTTAGGAAATAACCCCCATTTTTGCATAAAACAACAATTACATCACCCCAAAAGTGTTGTAGTGTTGAGACAATAATCCACACATTATTGATTAAGCCACTTTTTTATAGCTGCACAATCACATGTGCATTTACGAAAGGTTTTTAAAACAAACCAACATGTTTGTTGTATAACAATGTTTGCAGTAGCATTATGAAAAATCAAAATAACCATTTCAGATAAAACAGGCCTGTGTAAAACCAACAAGAAAGCCAAAAAACTTGAACTTACAAAGTTCACATTAGGTAAAACCTGAAGGCTATATCAGACATCAGTATTTAGGAACTGGGTTTGATATAGCCTTCAGATGGGGGGAAATCACCCCTGGAAAAGCCAAATTTGGAAGATGCACACAAATTTACGAATGTCAACATGTGCTATCTGCCATCAGGGGGGATCAAGGGACGTGTTTTGGGGGAGCAAGCCCTTCCTCAACGCGACTTTAGAATTGAGGAAGGGTTTGCACCCCCAAAACGTGTCCATTGATCTCCCGTGATGGCAGATAGCACATGTTGGCACACTGTGTGCATCCTCCAAATTTGGCTTTTCTAAACATTGAAAAAAATTTGAAAAGATTGGACCACAATAAAACAAGTTATTTTGTGGGGTTTAAATTCGCCCCAAAACATCAATGATGTTATTATTTTTTTTAATAACATCATTGATTTGTTGCTGTATGTTGTGCAATTCGAGATTACATCCCATGATCTCCCCGATCAGGATCTGGGCACTTTCAGAAGTAAAGCGTTCTCTCTCCCTCACATCACGATCACCTAAAAAGAGATAAAGAACCAAAAAAAAGGTCTCAAAAATCTGCCACCAGCCATCTCTTTTACCTGAGTCTGTGGTTGCAGACACTCACCTGTTGTGGTGCCAATCTCCACCACATCTTCTTCTTCCTCCTGCTCTTCTTCTTGTGTTGCTATTTCCCCTTCTTCCAGAGGTGGGGGGTCTCTGGTCTCCTGGGATAAGGGGTGTCCTCCGAGTCTTTTCTCCCCTATGTAAAACAAAAATGGTATAATTAGCACACAGATATTTGATGGCAGAACTAGGAAACATTGCTTGGAAGTGGGGTACAATTGTCTATTTTAGCAGAGTTCCAAGATGTATTTTTTTTATTGCCCTTTGTCAAGCTGCAATACTTTACCGGTTTAGTTTTAACTTCACAGATGGAGACCCCCCTATAGTATACACTGGAGCACCTGTGTGGCCCCCCTAATAAAAATGGTGTTCTTGTGTCCCACACTAGTGCTCCAGTGTCCAGATGTGAAAGCAGCTGCTCAGTGTCCTCTCCTTACACACAATCTAGTTGGCATTTCATTCTAGTAACAAACACATCTACACAAACAAATATTTGGCATCCAAGTAGGCCCCCAAAAACGTGTGAAAATGCATATGGCCTCAACAATGGTGTTCTAGAGGCCGAAAGAAAAATGTTTGATACGAACAAATAATGTGCCCATGAACATTAAAGTTGACCTTTGGAAACGTTACAACTAATCAAAGCATATGGAGCAGAACGAACGTAATAAAGACATAAAGAATAGGAACACAGCACAACTACTTACTTTTTTGAAGCACTCTCCGGATCTTTCGGTACTGCTCTCTCAATTTCAGGTCCGACCACCGCTTCCTGAGCTGATCTTTAGACCTTCGTACCCCGAAATTCCGCTCTAGACTCCTGACCACTTTACCAATGATTTTGGCCTTTCGGATGTTGGGGTGGGGGTAAGGCCCATATTTCCCGTCATAGTCGGACTTCCTCATGATGTCGACCATCTCCAACATCTCCCCAAACGACATATTTGTGGCCTTAAAACGTCTCCTTCTGGATCGGGACGTGCCTGGATCCGCCCTTTCCTCCTCCTCCTCGTTGCTAGAATTAGCCCGCACCTGCTGTATGTCCGCCATCATGCTCTTCCCCCACTGCGCCGAACGAAAAGGGGCGGGGAATACACTAGAAAGAACGTCAGGGGCGGGCGGAGTTACACGCATGCGCAGTGTATATAAAGCGTAACACACGTGCGTATTACGTTTGATCTGTGAGCGGAGGAAGGAGCATTGAACGCGGCGATCATAAGAACGAAGGTAAGAGACAAACTTGGGCCTATACTGCTTCTATAGATTGAGGCCTATATTGTAACAAGATTAGGAGAGTTTGGTCTGACATTAGGCTTTGTCTTGTGTTGTGTCTTGCAGTGAACATGGATATGGTCATGAAAGAAGATACTGACTTCATGTCAGTCTTCATTGATATGCTAAGGGAGCTGCCCTGTCTGTGGGAGATTAAACACCCCCATTACAAGAACCAAGCAAAGAGGAAGGCAGCACTGGAGCAATTGTGTGAAATTATGAAGCAGGTGATCCCCACGGCAGACATCCTCTATTTAAAGATTTTCATTGGTGGCCTGAGGAGCACATATCTGAGGGAGCGCAGGAAAGTCCTGGATTCACAGAGATCCGGAGCAGCAGATGACATCTATGTCCCCAGGATGTTGTACTACGACAGGCTGCATTTTCTGGCAGGCCAGACTGAACCCAGGCCATCCCTCTCAAGTCTTCCTTCCACACTTCCTTCCCGTCCGGCTGAGGCTTCTGATGCCCAACCTGGGCCTTCCAGGCCACATGTGGAGGAGCCCAGATTGAGCCAGGTTTAGCATTCCTCTAAATATTTCTGCTTGTCCAATCAATGATGTTAACTAGATGTTAGTTGGGAGTACTAATTTATGATTGTGATTGATGATGCAAAAACTAAAACCATGTCCCTTTTTCATACACAGGGAAGTCTCAGCCAGGAGGTGGCCGGGCCGAGCCGGCTGGCTGATGTGCAGGTCCCTCCACCCCCGGTGAAAACAGAAAGTGGCAGTAGGAGGAGTACCCTGGAGGAGGCGGCTATCAGATTTTTTTGTAGGGCTACTGAGGTCCTGGGAGCACCCCACACCAGGCAGGAGAACATTGGTGCATTCATTGCATATAAAATGCAGAGGATGGAGGAGGGCCAACAAGCCATGTGTGAGGCCCTCATATCAGAGGCTCTGGAGAGAGGTATGAGGTCCCAAATTACACCTGACACACACCTTTGTGATGGTCCTCCTCCTCCTCCTGCAGGTCCTCCTCCTCCTCCTCCCTCTCCTCCAGGTCCCCCCAGTCCTCCTCCAGGTCCCCCCAGTCCTCCTCCTCCTCCAGGTCCTACTCCTCCTCCTGCCACATCTACAACTGCACAGCGACAGCCCGGAAGGAGGTGTGAAAGGAAGACCAGAGAGTGATTGCCCTGGATCCAGTCTGGTCGGCCAAAAAATGCAGCCTCTTGTGGTACCACAGCCTGGGGACACTGATGTCATCTGCTGCTATCCCGATCTCTGTGAATCCCGGACCAGACTGCCCTCCCTTATATATGGACTCCTCAGGCCACCAATTTTGAGCTTTAAGAATTGTTGTCTGCCGTGGGGGTCCCAGGCTTCACTAATTTCTCATGTTTCTCCAGTGTTGCCTTCCTCTTTGTTTGGTTCTGATACCTTAATAAAGGATTTTTGTTTTGAATTATACTCTCCTATGTGTTTTACTTCAAAAATGATGGTTTGTTTGTGAGGATTCAGGTACATTTCAAATATACAATGTGAAATGAACAAGGGACACCAACAACAAAAAATCTCCTGGAGATTAAATAATAAAAGATATCAATGGTGTTGGGGTAACTTGACACACAAAACACACACAAAAATATTCTGGAGTAAAAATAAAAATAACATTGAACAAAGATCAGCCTTGGAAAAAATACAAACATTAAAGAAAAAAAAAGGCTTTTAAAAAAAAAAAATAAAAAACATAAAAAATATAAAACTGTCAGATGTGACAACTAATAACAATATATTGAGGGAATCCCACTAAAAAAACACAAATAAAAGTTTGTGAAAAGTGTGTGTGAATATGAGCAGCAAAACTACTTAATTCTTGTCACATTATAAAGAAGAAGAGAGTGCGCTGTATTAAACCATTTTTTACATTGCAGCGTGACGAAAGTGCTGTATCCATTCCGAACGCTAAGTTTACCAGAACGAGCTGTCCCGTGTCGGAATTTCTTCTGAGCATGCGTGGCACTTTGTGCGTCGGAACAGGCCATACACGGTCGGAATTGACGCGATCGGATTTTGTTGTCGGAAAATTTTATCTCCTGCTGTCCAACTTTGTGTGTCGGAAAATCCGATGGAAAATGTCCGATGGCGCCCACACACGGTCGGAATTTCCGACAACACGCTCCGATCGGACATTGTCCATCGGAAAATCCGACCGTGTGTACGGGGCATTAGAGCGGTGAGAATGTGGAATCCTCTTCCACAAGCAGTGGTTTCAACAGGGAACATAGATCATTTCAAAAAACTATTAGATAGACACCTAAACAACCACAACATACAGGGATATACAATATAATATTGATATAAAAGCAAACACACACAGGTTGGACTTGATGTACTTGTATCTTTTTTAACCTTACCAACTATGTAACTATGTAATAACACTTTATTTCTTGAGGAAGAAACAATCCTTGCTCATCTGCCTAAAAACAGAACCTTTATTTTCTTCTGTTGCATTGAGATAAAAAAATGTTTCCCTGGCCACCAACAACATTTTCTTGTAATATTACACCACCCAGAAGAAGCATGTACTTTTGCAGTCGTTGGTGGGCAGGGGAATTTGGTGAGATCATCGAATCTCACTACAAATCTCTATAAGACTAGCAGCAAGAGCCAGCACAGCCTTAGATCTCACACTGCAAATACACAGCTAGGGAACTGTAGACACAAAATGCCTATGTACACCCACATGTGAGGAAATTCATTGCTACCTGTACATTTAAGAAGGGGTTCAAGACAAAAGGTGACATTTTCAGGCTATTGCTTGGGTACAAATACCACTTCTAGATGTTTCGTATAACATAACAAATATTTACTTTTTTAGTCCAATTGCACTTTAAATATAAATTGTATATTAATTATTTAGGGATATGCATTGTTTGCAACTATCATTAAAATACCGTAGTTTAAATTATAATGCAAAGTGTGGTCATAATGACTAGGAAGAATATAACTGTTTAAGAATACAACAATCAGTTTCCCAAACTTTGATGTATCAAACACAATGTCTCTACAAGTGCCAGAGTGATTATAAACCTTGCTGGATAAACGAATAAACACAGTGCTTTGTCCAGTTATAGGAATTATGTAGTAGCGAAAAAATATCTTTAATAACCAATAGTTCAATTATTAATTTAAAAATACAATGCCTCAGTCGACCAAATAATTGTCTGATGAATTAATACACGGATTGCCTCAGCCTCACATCAATTAATAGGCAGAATTCTCCACATAATAAATTAATACAGTAAAAAAAGAAAGAAAATGCAGTTCCTTTCCTAGATATTCATTTTCTTTTTCAATTTTCTGGAAGAATAGTCAAGAAGTAGAAAAGGCTCGGCGAGAGGAACAACATTTGAAAGTTAACATCTCTGCATTTAAAATGTGTACTTTACAATAATATTACTTTATATATTAGTAAAGAAGAACTCTGGTAAGCACTTTTTACTGACCACATGTTATATGAACTTGTGCAAATTCAAGAAAACATTTTCATTTTTTCAACATTGTCTTTAACAATAATCCAAATATATAAAGTGCTTGCAGTTCTGAGATTCAGCAAAATGGTTCTGATTTGGTTTAGGCAAAGATTTAGGAATAATGACAGTCCATTAGGTTCAACAAATATTCCAAGCCCAAAGCCCTATTGAGATGTTGTTAAAATGCTGAGAGATCCAATGCACATTGTGAGAAGCTCACTGTGTGTGATACAAGCAGAGTATGCAATTTCAGTACAGGAGAGGAGCCTGTACAACTGTGCAAAACTGAAAGTAAGGCCAGAGTTCAGCTTTAAAATGAGCAAGTATATACTGGATATAATGTGCTTTGAAAAAGTATTCATACAGCTTAAAATTTTCCACATTTTGTCATGTGACAACCAAAAACGTTAATGTATTTTATTGGGATTTTATGTGATAGACCCACACAAAGTGGCAAATACGGTATGTCTCTACCAGCTTTGCACATCTAGAGAGTAAAATGTTTGCCCATTCTTCTTTGCAAAATAGAGTGTCTGTGAACAGCAATTTTCAAGTCTTGCCACAGATTACCAATTTGATTTAGGTCTGGACCATTCTAACACATGAATATGCTTTGGTCTAAACCATTCCATTGTAGCTCTGGCTGTATGTTTAGGGTCATTGTCCTGCTGGAAGGTGAACCCTCCACCCCAGTCTCAAGTCTTTTGCAGACTCTAACAGGTTTTCTTATAAGATTGCATTGGCTGAAATACTCTGACTCTCTATCTCCTAATTGGCCTCCCACTAATTAAGATGAGATTGTCTGTCTGAAATATGTACAATATTTTTATGATATCTCCACAACTATACGGTCTGATTTAATAACTCAAAGTTAAATCCAGCCACTTTGTCCCTCAAAATTAGTGGCCTTTTCAAAATGGGAATAAAAGCTTTGTTGGCAAGAACTTTTTCGCAACTGAAAATAAATAAATATAAGGTGCAATCCACTTGCTCCCTTTAACAAATAATAGACAGTCCAAAAAGGTTTAAAAAGATGTGCATCAAGTATTTTAAAACTGTCCTTCATCACACTATGAAAAAGAAAGCCCATTTTCTGGGCAAGTTTCAGTCTGGTTACTCTCTCCCTCATAAATTGCTAGATTAAAAAGCTTCAAAGTTGTGTTGCAAAGATATATGCTGTTTCCATTTTTAGTGTCCAAAATAAGGACACCGATATGCAATTTCCTGGTGTAAAATACCTTACCGCTATATGCTTCCAAAATTGCAGACTGTCCATACCAACTTGTTAGTTGTGTTGACAAGCCTTTTCCTTTTTCCCTACTTAATGTGCAAAAACACATACTAATGGTTTATACCTAATTCTAAATGCCTGCTGAATTGCTCAGAAATTACAGCCTGTCAAAACAGGCTCTCTTGTTGTGATGTTAACCTGTATGCTATTTCATTCTTCAGTGTAAAAAATATGCTAAATGCCTATGCATTTGTTCATAAAGTGTCATAATAGCTCTAAATTAAACTTCTCATATTTCAGTTTGTCTTTAATGAGAAGTTACAATACAAACAATGGTCAGTCGTCATGGTAAATTATAAGGCACATATGAAGGATAAAAGTAGACATGGGTACCCGTAATGTATAGATCATAAACATTTAATCCGATGATACATAACAGAGTATTATAATGTGCCAAAAAATACTATATCTGCTTGGAGAATAACAAATAAAAACAGCTCATGTACTGAGCACAAACAACAGGAATCAGGAAAGTATGGATTGAGGTTGTGGAGTATCAGCCATCTGGTGGTGTAAGGGGTGAAAATATCACAGACACTTCCCAATGAGCCCCCCAAGGGATGTGCGTTCTTGGGAGGACGTCCATGGACACCCTTCAAACCTGGAGAGCCACGCTGTAGCCGTCTTTCAGCTATATTGCGAGCAGAAACCAGTTTAAAAAAGGAGAGGGGTGTTTAACATATTGCTACAATTTTCTATAACAACAAAATGATCATATAAAAGCCCATACTGCAAATATTTGTGATTTCCAACTGATCTCTATGCTGAAATGAGGGTAAAGAAACTAGATATGGTGAATTGTCTGGGGAGTGGATTTTGAGATCCAAGACACCAATTCATTATTTATATTGCCACAAAGTATTATTTTACTTCACCATTTTTCAAATTGTATTCTAAAATTGTTGCCTCTTACAAGGTGAGACAAATATATTAGCCATAGCTACAGAATTGCAAGAAGGGGCATATATATACTATATATACACAGGTAAAAAAAAGAATAAAGTCAAAAGTTTCAAAAGAGTATCCTGTTTATGTAGCAAAATCCTGGAGAGCTTTTCATTAATCATTATCCAATTCAATTTCCTCTTAACAAGAGACATATTGATAGAGGGACTGCACAAGAAATGAGCAATAGCTGTTTTAGAGGCTTGTGAAATAAAAGAAGTCAGCAAATGCTAGTGATTTGAGAGATTAAGAAATTTCTTGTTCTGTAAGTCTTCCCATAGTGATCCGATAAATCTGACCTGTAGCTCCAAATCCATTACATAATACTTTTAGCTCAAAAATAGTCAAACTTCGCTATCAAACATGCATTATGGTATTCACTTGACCCTGGAACATTTCCCCCAATTTCTGTGGATGGAGATATAACATACATCCCCATTTTTCTCATCAGTGATCAGTGGCTATAAATCATGTAAAAATAAAAAATATGCCACCAAAAAAAATACCAGGTAAATATGGAATCCCATAGTACTAAAATCTGCAAAATTCCTAAAAAATATCTAAAGAATCAATAAAACCACATAACAAAATATACTGTCATACTGCATTCAAAAAAAGCCAAAACTGAAAAAGACAGACAAAAATGTACCTTATACAAAAGATTAGAAAGGCCTCATATTGATATCATCATATTATGTCAGGAAGGGCATGCCATTATTTATATGGGCATCCATACTCAAGCATAGATTAGCTTGTGCACCACCGTGTAGACAAAAACACTGTGCAACCATATGCTCAAACATGTTCTGCCTGCTTCTCTCACTTCGCTGCTGACTAGGGATGAGCCGAACACCCCCCGGTTCGGTTCGCACCAGAACCTGCGAACGGACCGAAAGTTCGCAAGAACGTTAAAACCCCATTGACGTCTATGGGACTCGAACGTTCGGAATCAAAAGTGCTCATTTTAAAGGCTAATTTGCATAGTATTGTCCTAAAAAGGGTTTGGGGACCCGGGTCCTACCCCAGGGGACATGTATCAATGCAAAAAAACTTTTAAAAACGTCTGTTTTTTCGGGAGCAGTGATTTTAATGATGCTTAAAGTGAAAAAAAAAAGTGAAATATTCCTTTAAATATCGTACCTGGGGGGTGTCTATAGTATGCCTGTAAAGTAGCGCGTGTTTCCCGTGTTTAGAACAGTCCCTGCACCAAATGTCATTTTTAAAGGAAAAAATCTCATTTAAAACTGCTTGTGGGTTTAATGTAATGTCGGGTCCTGGCAATATGGATGAAAATCAGTGAGACAAACACCATGGGTACCCCCCAGTCCATTACCAGGCCCTTTGGGTCTTGTATGGATATTAAGGAGAACCCCGCACCCAAATTAAAATAAGGAAAGGTGTGGGGTCACCAGGCCCTATATACTCTGAACAGCAGTATACAGGCGGTGCAAACAAGACAGGGACTGTAGGTTTGTTGTTAAGTAGAATCTGTTTGTCATTTTGAACGGGTACATTTTTAACGTGTTTAGCTCCAGCCAAAAAATCTTTTTTAAGCTTTTTGGAAAACATAGGGAAGGGTTATCACCCCTGTGACATTTGTTTTGCTGTCTTTCCTCCTCTTTAGAAGATTTCACCTCACTTTTTGTCCCAATGACAAATGCTTTTTGAGAATTTGGGGTTTTTTGTGGAACAAGGATTGGAAAGCATCAGTGGAAAGGAGAAATGTTTTTCCCATATTAACTCTTACAGGAGAGAATTTCCCTTCCTAGGGGTAGATTTCATCTCACTTCCTGTTGTCTCCTTCCGTTTGCAAGTAGGAGTCGTTTGTAAGTTAGATGTTTGAAAGTAGGGACCTGCCCTATATACTCAGCAGAAATTTGGGCCTTAGGTGTTGTTGTGGCCACAACACTGTAAGCCCTCACAGGGCCCTGCTGTGAAATATTAGATCAAGAATTGTAATTACATGCCCCTGTTGAACAGGGGCAGAAAAACTGGGCGTTTGGTGGTGGTGGTGGTGGTGCTGGTGCCACAACACTGTAAGTCCTCACTCTCTCTTGGTGGGTGCAGAAATGGGCCCTGCTGTGAAATATTAGATCAAGAATTGTAATTACATGCCCCTGTTGAACAGGGGCAGAAAAATTGGGCCTTTGGTGGTAGTGGTGGTGGTGCTGGTGCCACAACACTGTAACCCCTCACAGACACTCTAGTTGGAACGCAGGAACGAGCCCTGCTGCAAAGTATTGCATCAAAAATTGTAATTACACACCCCTGTTAAACAGGGGCAGAAAAATTGGGCCTTAGGCACTGGTGCTGGTGCCACAACACTGCAACCCCTCACAGACACTCTAGTTGGAACGCAGGAACGAGCCCTGCTGCAAAGTATTGCATCAAAAATTGTAATTACACGCCCCTGTTAAACAGGGGCAGAAAAATTGGGCCTTAGGCACTGGTGCTGGTGCCACAACACTGCAACCCCTCACAGACACTCTAGTTGGAACGCAGGAACGAGCCCTGCTGCAAAGTATTGCATCAAAAATTGTAATTACACGCCCCTGTTAAACAGGGGCATAAAAATTGGGCCTTAGGCACTGGTGCTGGTGCCACAACACTGCAACCCCTCACAGACACTCTAGTTGGAACGCAGGAACGAGCCCTGCTGCAAAGTATTGCATCAAAAATTGTAATTACACGCCCCTGTTAAACAGGGGCAGAAAAATTGGGCCTTAGGCACTGGTGCTGGTGCCACAACACTGCAACCCCTCACAGACACTTTAGTTGGAACGCAGGAAGGAGCCCTGCTGCAAAGTATTGCATCAAAAATTGTAATTACACGCCCCTGTTAAACAGTGGGCTGAAAAATTGTGCCTTAGGCACTGGTGGTGGCGCCCAGAACCAAAAATGTTCTTACAAGCTATCAGCGTGATGATTGAGGAGGAAGAGGATAATTACTCAGGGATAGTCACTCAGCATCAGCATAGGCAGTCTTTGAAGGGATCTGAGATTTCAAAAAAAATTATTCGGTTACATCAGCAGCAGGTGCTTGGTAGCTGGTGGTGATCCAAGACTGATTCATTTTTATGAAGGTCAGTCGATCGACCGAGTCGGTGGACAGACGCACCCTGTGATCGGTTACCACGCCTCCAGCAGCACTGAATGTGCGTTCCGAAAGAACGCTGGATGCAGGACAGGCCAGTAGCTCAATTGCATACTGTGCAAGCTCTGGCCAGTGATCAATCCTCAAGACCCAGTAACCCAGAGGATTTTCGGTGGGAAAGGTGTCCAAGTCTGATCTTGCCACTAGGTATTCCTGCACCATGTAAAACAGATGCTGGCGATGGTTGCTGGAACCGATCATACCCTGGGGCTGCGGACCAAAAAATTGTCTGAACGCGGCGGAGCTAGCGGCGGACATGTGAACAGCTCTTCACAGGAGCTCCGGCCGGGACACAACATTCTGCCTTAATCCTGAGTGTCAGAGACACGGATCCTGAACGATACCGGCACCCTCTTGCTCACCGGACCCTACGGAACATTTGGGTATGGTTAAATACGGGCCAGCATCCATGGAACCGGCTGCGGAACGTCTATCACGCTATGCCTGGGGAAGCCAAGATGGCGCCGCACACGAGGCGATGGAACAAGGCCCCAGCAGCACAAAACGGAACGGAGCTGAAAAGACACAATCACAGCCTGGGAAGGTAAGCCCGCTCCCACGCAGATCCCCAGGCAGAAAACGGGGTTTCTCCCTAGATAGACTCCCCTGTGATGATATAGTCACAGAACCAATAACTAATGCGGAAGAACCCTCTTTAAAGCAAATCATGGAGGCCATCTACACATGCCAAACTACCTTAACTGAGCATATTGATGGGATGAGAGCAGAAATGTCCTTCCTAAAGCAGGATGTGCAGACCATTAGAGAGAGGACCTCTGAAGCAGAGCAAAGAATCAGCGACATGGAAGATGTGGTGAGGCCTATGGAGGGGAAAGTACAGTATCTACATAAAGAAATAACCGCGCACACTGATAAGTTGGGAGACATGGAAGACAGACAGAGAAGGAACAATGTCCGTTTTGTAGGATTTCCTGAAAAAGCGGAGGGAACACAGCCAGAAGATTTTCTGGAACTTTGGCTTAAAGACAATATGGCTGACACTACATTTTCCAGATTGTTTGCTATAGAAAGGGCACACAGGATACCATCCAAACCTCCTCCCCCAGGAGCACATCCGCGCCCTATGATTGCACGCATATTACACTTCAGAGACAGAGAAAGCATACTCAGAGCCGCACGCAATGGAGGTGAACTGCAATACAATGGAAACCGCATATCCATTTATCCTGATTTTTCTGCGGCCACGCAAAAACAAAGAGCTAGCTTCATTCATGTAAAGAAGAGACTCCGAGACCTACAACTTCCCTACAGCATGTTATACCCTGCGAAACTGAGAGTAGTAGATGGGGGAAAGGCCTCGTTCTTCACTAACCCCACGGAGGCCTCAAGATGGCTGGACTCCAGAGGACGCCGCAGCCCAAATAAATAAATAACGGTAACTGAGTAAGAAGAAGATGTGAAATACACATGATGACTACTCTAGGACTACCTATACTAGGGTTAAGAAATACCCATGACCAAGATAATCTTTGACACTACAACAATAAAATGACATAAAGTCCCGGCAGATGCAGCATACAATTTATAACATCATTTAAATAAGCTGTTCTTGATGTCAGAGTGAAAAGAAACAAGAACATTGGAGGGAGAGGAAGAGCAAAGTGGAGGACACAGTGGTTTTGGCTCCTACTTTGAGCAACTACACTTTATATTGTTAGAGGTTTTTTTTTTTCTCCCTCTACTCAATTATATCACCTTCCACTGACATCAACTACGAAGATACCCCCCTGGTCGAACTGTATCAGGCTTTTCTCCTTTTTCCCCGTTTTTTCTTTTTTCCCCTTATTTTTTGGATGTTGTTTTTCTATTTCTGTTGGTTGAAGATAAGGTGACTTTGTTTTTCTTAGAAAACCGTGACCCTCTGCGGTCACTTTAATTCTTCTGCCTTTTTGTTATGGGAGACAGGCACACAACAGGTTGGGTGTGTGTGCAGGGAGGGGGGAAGGGGCCTATGTTACTGGTTAATCTTAGTTCGTGCTGTGTGCTGCTGATGTGTTTTATTCTCTCCTCACAGGGGATCTACTCAATGGGAATGAGACTGGCTAACAATTACTCATTGTTGCCCTGCAATTGTTCATTTATACATACGCATGGAGGGTAAGATAAAGTTGCTATCTTGGAACGTGCGTGGTATGAATTCCAAGATTAAGAGATCTCTCATCTTTGATTTCATAAAACGATACAAACCTCATATCATAATGTTGCAGGAGACACACCTACAGGGATCTAAGGTTATGGCACTAAAAAAACCGAATGTGATGAGAGTTTTGCATGCTGAATACTCAACATATTCTAGGGGTGTAGCTATTTTAGTTACCAAAAATGCGGCTGCGCAAATCTTGCAAGTCAAACTAGACCCGAACGGTAGATATGCCATCCTGGTATGCCGAATGTATAATGTATCTCTGACATTGGTATGTGTGTACGTTCCGCCACCATTCTCCTTGCCGATACTAGACAAAATAATTAAAGAAGCTATACTAATCGCTCAAGGCCCATTATTACTCTTGGGAGATTTCAATGCAGTGTCGGATGGGGCTATGGACAGGCATGGGAATGTCTCTGGGTCCAGGCATGATTTATCTTCCTGGTTGGAGAGTTACGCACTCACTGACGTGTGGAGGGAGCGGAACCCTGGAGTTAGGGAGTTCTCGTGTCACTCTGAGACCCATAAGACACTCTCCAGAATAAATTTGGCACTGTCATCTATAGATGGCCTTCCTTACATAACTGCCGTCAGATATCTCCCTAGAGCTATATCAGATCATTCTCCGCTGGAGGTCACTCTAGATCTGAGAGCTCCACGGGGAAGGAGACAATGGCGGATGAATACAATATGGCTCCAAGAGGATTATATCACCATAAAATGCAAAGAGAATATAGGGCACTATTGGAGGGAGAATGGGAAGGAAACCACACTAGCTATCCAATGGGATGCCTTTAAGGCTACTATGAGAGGGGTATTTACATCGGAAACAAGAGGTTTCGCCAGGGCACTTAACTCAGATATGAAAGATGCTGAGATTGGCGCCATGGAGGCTGAAAAAGAATATATCCTTGACTCATCTCCGGGTAGATATCGACTTTGGCAAGAAAAAACACGACAATATTGCTTACTATTAACCGAATACACTGAAAAAACACGAATACGGCAGGCAAGATCTTTTTTTGAATTCGGTGATAAGAGTGGACGCCTATTGTCTTTTTTGGCAAGTCCACTTTATACACCGGTCTCGATAGGTAAGATAAAGAAACTAAACGGTGAGGTAGTTGAGGAGGCCCAAGGGATTCTAAACACTTTTCTAGATTTCTACGAGAATCTTTACCAGACGCAAACCCAACACACTGACCAAGAGCTGGAAAGGTACATTGCCAATTTAACACTACCCTCTCTAACACAGGAAGATAGGGAACTCCTAGATCAGCAGATATCCACGGAGGAAATTGGTGCTGCAATCTCATCCTTCAGGCCGGGTAAATCTCCTGGCTTAGATGGGTTTCCAGCTGAGTGGTATCAGTTGCATAAAGAACAGATAGTGCCAATATTACAAAAAGTCTTTATAACTGCAGAGAAAGAAGGCATATTACCAGAGTCTATGAGGGAAGCATTAATTGTGGTGTTACCTAAGCCAGGAAAAGATCTACAGGAGTGTGAGTCATACAGGCCAATTTCTTTGATAAATACCGACGTCAAGATACTGGCCAAGATCTTGGCGGGTAGATTACAGTCGGTGATTCTCAGACTAATTAATTCAGATCAAACTGGATTTATACCAGGACGTTCCACCCAAATGAATCTACGTAGACTATATGTTAACCTCCAAACACCTCATGATAATAAAGGAAAGAGAGTTGTGGCGTCTTTAGACACCAAAAAAGCGTTCGACTCTGTAGAGTGGAACTACCTGTTCTCGCTTTTAGGCAAGCTAGGGTTCGGATCAAAATTTATCTCATGGATTAAACTTTTATATAATGACCCCAAGGCGAGCATTAGAGTAAATGGCTCTGTTTCCGCACCTTTCAAGATTTATAGGGGAACGAGACAGGGTTGCCCCCTGTCTCCTCTTCTATTTGCCCTGGCCATAGAGCCATTGGCGGCTACACTTAGATCTAATGTCAAGATACAGGGCCTCAAGGTAGGAGAACTGGAGGAACGTGTGTCATTATATGCTGACGACATGCTCCTGTATCTGGGAGACCCGGAGCAGTCATTGGCCACGGCGGTCTCGTTGATCAGGGAGTTCGGGAACTTCTCTGGCTTCAGGATCAACTGGACCAAATCAGTCCTCTTCCCGATAGACCCACAACCAGACCTAATACTCCCAGCCCAATGTCCCCTGACTATTGTGGAGAAATTTAAATACCTGGGAATAGTGATCAAATTACCTATAGATTCGTTCATCGAGGACAATCTATGGCCTACCATCCGAGCATTTAGGGACAGAATACAAAAATGGAAGGACCTTCCACTTACACTCTATGGCAGGGCTAGCCTATTTAAGATGATCTTCCTTCCGAAATTCTTGTACATCCTCTCTAACGCCCCAATTTATATCCCAAAAAGAATTTTCAAACACATAAACTCCCTATTAACATCCTTCTTATGGGGCAATAAATCAGCAAGAGTCTCTCTTGAGGTGTTGCAGTTACCTGTTCACAGGGGTGGCCTGGCGATACCTGACCTGAGACTATATTACTTAGCATCCCAATTAGTATTCATCCATTGGAGAATATTCCCACAACTAAACAACGCTGCGGTTGTAATTGAAGCAGCAACGGCCACATCATATGAAACATTACTGAATTTCTTTTACAGGGGAGAAGTCCCCACCGTAGGGGGCAAGGAGATACTAAAATCTGCAAAAAAGGTATTAGATATTTGCATGAAACATATAACAGATAACCCCCTACATTTATCCCCCAATGCGCCACTGTGGTTCAACCCCAACCTGAAAGAATTCTTCAATTTAGAAGACGGATTTAGATGGTCTAAATTTGGGCTCACATACTTACACCAACTATATATCAATGGGGAACTAAAAACCTTCTCGCTATTGCGAAAAGAACTAAATATCCCAGGGACCTGGGAATACCAATTTACTAGACTAAGACACGCTGCGTACGTTCAATTTGGGGCTGGACCGGTTACATTGGAAAACTCTATGATAGAAAGATTACTGGCTACTCCAGATCATACTAAACGAATTTCTACATACTACCATACACTTCAGGAAAAAAAGAATCCTAGAGAAAGTAAACTTAAAGAAAAATGGGTAGAGATCATACCAGAAATTACAGAAGGTCAATGGGAAAATGTTCTAGCGTCATACTTGCCCACGGTTATCTCTGCTAGAGACAAATTAATACAGTTAAGGTACTTACATCAGATGTACTATACTCCTTTGAGACTCTATAAAATGGGCAAGAAAGAAAACCCCATATGTCATAAATGCTTAAAAGAAGAGGGATCTTTTATACATATGGTATGGGAATGTGACAGAGTTAGGCCACTATGGTCTCAGGTGACTCAATTTATTGCTGATACTTTAGATATACCGAACATATGCAGCCCTCTGCTGGGTCTTTTAGGGATCATAGAAGATGAAGTTATGAGTAATAATACGAGAACACTACTAAGACTATTGTTTTACTATGCAAGGAAACTGATTGTACTTCATTGGATCAGGAGAGATCATCTTACTTTAAACGCCTGGAAAGGTTTGGTTAACGCCAACATTACCATGTATAAAATGACATATGAGTCTAGAGGATCAAGAAAAAAATTTAATAAAGTATGGGGGAGATGGATTAACTCTGAAAACACGCTACAATCCATCCAATAACTTTGTAGGATATTGGTAATCACTGGATAGTAATTAATAGATCTAATGGGGAGTGGAATCACAGCAGCACACAGCACAAAAGAGGGAAAGAGGAAATAATATAAAAAAGTTTTTGCTTTCTCTCTGGTTTTTTGTTTTTTTCTTGGTTATTTTATTTTACTTTATTTTTACGTGGGATAATTCCCACTAGTTACATTAGTTCTATACAACTGTTTGGACTAAGATAAGATGGTCCTGAGTTTCAAGAAAACAGCCAATGATTTAACGAGCCATGACAAACGCAATGTAATATATAATTTTTATTTGTATGCAGGATTTGTTTCTGAATGCAATCTGGAATGTAACATGTATTTCCTTGCATATTACCAAATGCGAATAAGATGTATGATTATTTTGGCAAATAAAAAGCTTTGAAAAAAAAAAAAAAAAAAAAAAAAAATTGTCTGAACGCATCGGTCAGATGGCCACCTTCTCCACCGCTCCTTCTTTGACTGTCCGAAGCCTCAGCAACGTGTTGTCCACAAAACAGGAGTTTGTAACCTCCCAGTCTCTGGGAACGCGTTGCACAGACCTTTCTGCAAGGCCTCCCGAAGATGTTTCATCCTCTGCTCCCTCTGCGATGGCAAGATAAGGTCCGCAACCTTACCCTTGTAACGTGGATCAAGGAGGGTTGCCAGCCAGTATTGGTCCTTCTCCTTGATACCACAAATACGAGGATCCTTACGCAGGCTTTGCAGGATCAGGGAGGCCATGCAGCGTAGGTTTGCTGAGGCATTCGGTCCGGAGTCCTCTGGGTCACTAAGGACGACATGGTCCGCAGCCACCTCCTCCCAGCCACATACAAGTCCATGTGTTTCTTGGGACTGATCCCTTAAAGACTGCTGCTGATGCTGAGTGCCAGGCTCCACCTCCATACTGACACAATCTTCCTCCTCCTCCTCGTCCTCTTCCTGTGTGATCAGCGGGCACGCAGGAACACTGTCTGGATAAAGGGGGCCTTGAGAGCTAAGGAAGTCCTCCTCTTCCTGCCTCTGTTCTGCCTCAAGTGCCCTGTCCATTATTCCACGCAGCGTGTGCTCCAACAGGTGGACAAGGAGGACAGTGTCACTGATGCATGCACTGTCACTGCTCACCATCCTTGTGGCCTCCTCAAATGGTGACACAACAGTGCATGCATCCCTGATCATGGCCCACTGGCGTGGGGAAAAAAAACAAGCTCCCCTGACCCTGTCCTGGTGCCATAGTCACACAGGTACTCAATGATGGCCCTCTGCTGCGTGTGCAGCCGCTGGAGCATGGCCAACGTTGAGTTCCACCTGGTGGGCATGTCACAGATTAGGCGGTTCTTGGGCAGGTTAAACTCCTTTTGGAGGACCGTCAGCCGAGCACTGGCATTATATGACCGGCAGAAATGCACACAGACTTTCCTGGCCTGCCTCAGGACATCCTGTAAGCCCGGGTACCTGCCCAAGAACCGCTGCACCACCAAGTTAAGGACGTGAGCCAAACAGGGCACATGGGTCAGTTGTCCCTGTCGGAGTGCAGAGAGGAGGTTGGCGCCATTGTCGCAAACCACCATTCCTGCCTTAAGTTGGCATGGGGTCAACCACCTCTGAACCTGCCCCTGCAGAGCTGACAGAACCTCTGCCCCAGTGTGGCTCCTGTCCCCCAAGCACACCAGCTCAAGCACCGCATGGCATCTTTTGGCCTGCGTACTTGCGTAGCCCCTTGAACGGCTACGGAGCACCGCTGGTTCTGAGGACAAAGCACAGGAAGAGGCCATGGAGGAAGAAGAAGAGTAGGGGGTGGAGGAGAGAGGTGTGTCACAATCATTATCATTTTGGAGGTGTGGTGGCGGAACAACCTCCAACACTACTGCACCTTGTCCTGCATCCTTCCCAGCTGCCAGCAGAGTCACCCAATGCGCCGTAAAACTTAGGTAACGTCCCTGTCCATGCCTGCTGGACCATGAGTCAGCGGTAATATGCACCTTACCGCTGACCGCCCTGTCCAGCGAGGCATGGACATTGCCTTCCACATGCCGGTAGAGAGCCGGAATCGCCTTCTGTGAGAAAAAGTGGCGTTTGGGTACCTGCCACTGAGGAACCGCACATTCCACAAACTCACGGAAGGGGGCAGAGTCTACCAACTGAAAAGGCAGCAGTTGAAGTGCTAGCAATTTTGCCAAGCTAGCATTCAACCGCTGGGCATGTGGATGGCTGGGAGCAAACTTCTTTCGGTGGTGCAGCAGCTGGGGCAGGGAAATTTGCCTGGTACAATCTGACGTCGGTGTACCAAAAGCAGATTGCCCACAAGTACTTGGCTGTGACACACCTAATTCTACACCTTCATTCCTCTCAGTGTAGGTCTCAGAGAGGACTGAAGGTATAGTGGGGTTGGAAATCTCAGCTGATGAGGAGCAAGGAGAGGTCCTCTTTGTTCTTTGGTGTGGGTCTTTTAGATACGCCTGCCAACGAACTGCATGGCAGGTCAACATATGTCTGGTCAAACATGTGGTACCTAAGCGGGAGATGCTTTGGCCATGCGAGATACGCTTGAGACATATGTTGCAAATAGCAGCGGTGCGATCTGATGCACTCGTCTCAAAAAAGGCCCACACCTAAGAACTTTTTGAATAACGCGCAGAGACTGCAGCGCCCTGCACATGTGGAGCTTTGGGATGTGATGCAGTCAATGTGCTGCCCTTAGGCTGGCCCCTGGAGGGCATCCTGCCTCGTTGGTGATGTGCCGCCTCCTCCTCCTCCTCCTCCTCTCTCTTATCAGGCACCCACGTTGAGTCAGTGACCTCATCATCCCCTCCCTCCTCATCACTGGAGCAAACCTAGCAGTATGCTGCAGCAGGGGGGGCATGACTGCCAGATTGCTGTCCTTCTTGGGCACCCCCTCTGTCTGTGCTCATGTTACTGCCTTCATCGAGCTCAGTATCATCATCAGAGCCTTCCAAACGCTGGGTATCCTCCTGGAGCATGTACCCAACACTGTGGTCAAACAGTTCGAGGGACTCATCAGGAGGACATGGTGGGGCTAGGGAAGGAGTCACTGATGACATTGAGCCGAGGGAAGAGGCCGCTGCTTTGCCAGACAAAGTACCCTGGGCATGGGTGAGAGAGGATGAGGAGGATGAGGACGGCTTGGTCATCCACTCGACCAAGTCTTCCGCATGTTGCGGCTCAACACGGCCAGCTGCCGAAAAAAAGGCCAAGCGTGTCCCACGGCCACGTGCTGATGAGGATGCACCGTCTCCACGACCAGCACTAGACACAGAGCCTGCTTGCCCTCTCTTATTGGCTTGTGACTGTCTGCCTCTCCTTCTTGGCCTTCCAGACATACTAATGGCCTGTAGCTGCACTAAGCTGGGATATATATATATATATATATATATATATATATATATATATATGTACTCATACTGCAGCTAGCAAAATCAACTGCCTGCCTACAGGTAGCTTTAGCTGAACACTGTGCAGAGCTCGCAAAAAACTAACTTGTAGCTTTTTTAGCTGCCTGCTCTAGTGATAGGATCAGGAAAACACCGCCAATCTTCTACAGGTAGCTTTAGGTGAACACTGTGCAGAGCTCGCAAAAAAATAACTTGTAGGTTTAGCTGAACACTGTGAGGTGGACGCACCACACTAACTTGTAGTTTTAGCTGAACACTGTGAGCAGGGCGCACTGCACTAACTTGTAGTTTTAGCTGAACACTGTGCAGAGGTCTCACTACACCAACTTGTAGGTTTAGCTGAACACTGTGAGCAGGACGCACCGCACTAACTTGTAGGTTTAGCTGAACACTGTGAGGTGGACGCACCACACTAACTTGTAGTTTTAGCTGAACACTGTGAGCAGGATGCACCCCACTAACTTGTAGGTTTAGCTGAACACTGTGAGCAGGACGCACTGCACTAACTGTAAATAGTCTAGCTGCCTGACTGTGGTACTAATAGGATTAAAATAACACCAGCAATTTTATTCAGGTAGCTGTAAATACTGTAACAAGACAAGCCTGCCTGTCAGTAAGAAGATAACAGGAACGGATCTAGCTGAACACTGTGAGCAGGACGCAATGCACTAACTTGTAGCTTTAGATGAACACTGTGCAGAGGTCTCACTACACCAACTTGTAGGTTTAGCTGAACACTGTGAGCAGGACGCACAGCACTAACTTGTAGTTTTAGCTGAACACTGTGAGCAGGACGCACAGCACTAACTTATAGTTTTAGCTAAACACTGTGAGCAGGACACACTGCACTAACTTGTAGCTTGAGATGAACACTGTGCTGAGGTCTCACTACACCAACTTGTAGTTTTAGCTGAACACTGTGAGCAGGGCGCACAGCACTAACTTGTAGTTTTAGCTGAACACTGTGAGCAGGACGCACTGCACTAACTGTAAATAGTCTAGCTGCCTGACTGTGGTACTAATAGGATCAAAAGAACACCAGTAATTTTCTTCAGGTAGCTGTATATACTGTAACAAGACAAGCCTGCCTGTCAGTAGGAAGATAACAGGAATAGATCTAGCTGAACACTGTGAGCAGGACGCACTGCACTAACTGTAAATAGTCTAGCTGCCTGACTGTGGTACTAATAGGATCAAAAGAACACCAGTAATTTTCTTCAGGTAGCTGTATATACTGTAACAAGACAAGCCTGCCTGTCAGTAGGAAGATAACAGGAACGGATCTAGCTGAACACTGTGAGCAGGACGCACTGCACTAACTGTAAATAGTCTAGCTGCCTGACTGTGGTACTAATAGGATCAAAAGAACACCAGTAATTTTCTTCATGTAGCTGTATATACTGTAACAAGACAAGCCTGCCTGTCAGTAGGAAGATAACAGGAACGGAACTAGCTGAACACTGTGAGCAGGACGCACTGCACTAACTGTAAATAGTCTAGCTGCCTGACTGTGGTACTAATAGGATCAAAAGAACACCAGTAGTTTTCTTCAGGTAGCTGTATATACTGTAACAAGACAAGCCTGCCTGTCAGTAGGAAGATAACAGGAACGGATCTAGCTGAACACTGTGAGCAGGACGCACTGCACTAACTGTAAATAGTCTAGCTGCCTGACTGTGGTACTAATAGGATCAAAAGAACACCAGCAATTTTCTTCAGGTAGCTGTAAATACTGTAACAAGACAAGCCTGCCTGTCAGTAGGAAGATAACAGGAACGGATCTAGCTAAACTGAATACAGTGTATATATATATATGCAACACCTGGGATGCATATGTATACACAATACACTGTAAGTGCAGCTAAACTGACTGACTGTTCTGCCTAATCTATCTAACTCAAATCAAATGTCACTGTCTGTCTCTCTCTCAATGAACGCCGGAACACACACTACACAGGGCCGCCGTGTAGGCGGCCTTATATAGTGTGGGGCGTGTACTAAATCCCCTGAGCCATAATTGGCCAAAGCCTCCTTGGCTTTGGCCAATTACGGCTCTCTGTTCAGACGACGCTGTGATTGACCGAGCATGCGGGTCATAGTGCATGCTTGGCCAATCATCAGCCAGCAATGCACTGCGATGCCGCAGTGAATTATGGGCCGTGACGCGCCACACGAATTTGGCGCGAACGGCCCATATCGTTCGCAATTCGGCGAACGGACGAACAGACGATGTTCGAGTCGAACATGGGTTCGACTCGAACACGAAGCTCATCCCTACTGCTGACCTTGATGGTTCTTCCTGGAACCAAAGCTTAGGTCCTGCATCTCTTCTGCTCATCTGCCTGCAGCTTTACTTACTATTCATCTGCTTACTCACCAGTCTGCTGATCCTGTATTTAACTATTGCATCTGCTGCTCCAGTGACTGTTTTTCTCCCTGTCATCTTCCAGAGAGAGTCCACACATTACAGACCGAACCAGTGGCTCCCATTCACCTGTACCAGCAGACCAACAAGGAACTTATGCCAATCCTTACCCTTGTGCTACCTGTCCATCCTATCAGGGTCCCTCGCCCATCAGGTTCCCCTGCCAACAGTGTACTTAGCGCCAGGTCACAAAAGGCTTTGAATAAACTGGAAGGAGAACAAAGATGAGCACTTAAATTATTAGAGGCATAGAGGACTTTACAAGAAAGACTGACTCAATATGATTTATTCACTCTAGAGAAGAAGCAATTATAATTAAAAGAGAAACTGCAAGGTGTGCTCACTACTATACCGCCAAGAGGAGCAGATGTCTAGGATGCTGGAGTGTATGTAAGGAGCCGGTGGATGGGCCGTGGATGATAGTCTTCAGGTGAGCTGAGCGGAGCACCTTCACTCGGCAACCATATTGAACGGAAGTCCATGCACCCCCCCCCGATTGATGTGCTTTGTGGCCCACTAGATACAATGGACATCCATGCAAGGTACAATAGGACAAAAGAACAATTGTTTGGTACTGAAAATGTAAAATTATTTAGTAATTATTCTATATACTACGTGTTGTTGTTGTTTAGTTGTGTTTGACTCTTCGTGACCTCGTTGACCATAACACGGCAGGCTTTTCTGTTCCCCACTTAACTTAATCTTCATTGTTTCGATGATGCTATCTATCCATCTTGTTTTCTGTCATCCTCTTCTCCTTTTTCCTTCCATGTTTCCCAGCATCAGGGTCTTTTCCAATGAGTCCTCTCTTCGCATTAGGTGGCCAAAGTATTAGAGTTTCAGCTTCAGGATCTGTCCTTCCAGTAAATATTCAGGGTTGTTTTCCTTCAAGATTGACTGGTTTGATCTTCTTGCTGTCCATTAGGGATAAGCTTTGTGTTCGAGTCTAACCCATGTTCGACTCGAACATCGTCTGTTCGCCCGTTCGCCGAACTGCGAACGATATGGGCCGTTCACGCCAAATTCGTGTGGCGCGTCACGGCCCATAATTCACTGCGGCATCGCATTGCATTGCTGGCAGATGATTGGCCAAGCATGCACTATGACCCGCATGCTTGGCCAATCACAGCGCCGTGAGTAGAGAGAGCTGTAATTGGCCAAAGCCAGGGTGGCTTTGGTCAATTATGGCTCAGGGGGGTTAGAACATGCCCCACACTATATAAGGCCGCATGCACGGCGGCCCTGTGTAGTGTGTGTTCCGGCATTGTGATACATAGATAGACAGAGAGACAGTTTCATTTCATTTGAGTTAGCTAGATTAGGCAGGACAATCAGTGAGTTAGCTGCATTTACAGTGTATTGTGTATATATATGCATCCCAGGTGTTGCATATATATATATATATATATATATATACACTGTATTCAGTTTAGCTAGATCCGATCTTGTTATCTTCTTACTGGCAGGCAGGCTTGTCTTGTTACAGTATTTACAGCTACATGAAGAAAATTGCTGGTGTTCTTTTGATCCTATTAGTACCACAGTCAGACAGCTAGACTATTTACAGTTAGTGCAGTGCATCCTGCTCACAGTGTTTAGCTAAAACTACAAGTTAGTGCGGTGCGTCCTGCTCACAGTGTTCAGCTAAAACTACAAGTTAGTGTAGTGAGACCTCTGCACAGTGTTCATCTAAAGCTACAAGTTAGTGCAGTGCATCCTGCTCACAGTGTTCAGCTAAAACTACAAGTTAGTGGGGTGCGTCCTGCTCACAGTGTTCAGCTAAAACTACAAGTTAGTGCGGTGCGTCCTGCTCACAGTGTTCAGCTAAAACTACAAGTTAGTGTAGTGAGACCTCTGCACAGTGTTCATCTAAAACTACAAGTTAGTGCAGTGCGTTCTGCTCACAGTGTTCAGCTAAAACTACAAGTTAGTGGGGTGAGACCTTTGCACAGTGTTCAGTTAAAACTACAAGTTAGTGTGGTGCGTCCTGCTCACAGTGTTCAGCTAAAACTACAAGTTAGTGTAGTGAGACCTCTGCACAGTGGTCATCTAAAGCTACAAGTTAGTGCTGTGCGTTCTGCTCACAGTGTTCAGCTAAAACTACAAGTTAGTGCAGTGCGTCCTGCTCACAGTGTTCAGCTAAAACTACAAGTTAGTGCGGTGCGTCCTGCTCACAGTGTTCAGCTAAAACTACAAGTTAGTGGGGTGAGACCTCTGCACAGTGTTCAGCTAAAACTACAAGTTAGTGTGGTGTGTCCTGCACACAGTGTTCAGCTAAAACTACAAGTTAGTGCGGTGCGTCCTGCTCACAGTGTTCAGCTAAAACTACAAGTTAGTGGGGTGAGACCTCTGCACAGTGTTCAGCTAAAACTACAAGTTAGTGCGGTGCATCCTGCTCACAGTGTTCAGCTAAAACTACAAGTTAGTGGGGTGCGTCCTGCTCACAGTGTTCAGCTAAAACGACAAGTTAGTGGGGTGCGTCCTGCTCACAGTGTTCAGCTAAAACTACAAGTTAGTGCGGTGCGTCCTGCTCACAGTGTTCAGCTAAAACTACAAGTTAGTGTAGTGAGACCTCTGCACAGTGTTCATCTAAAGCTAAAGCTACAAGTTAGTGGGGTGCTTCCTGCTCACAGTGTTCAGCTAAAACTACAAGTTAGTGTGGTGAGACCTCTGCACAGTGTTCAGCTAAAACTACAAGTTAGTGCGGTGCGTCCTGCTCACAGTGTTCAGCTAAAACTACAAGTTAGTGTAGTGAGACCTCTGCACAGTGTTCATCTAAAGCTACAAGTTAGTGCTGTGCTTCCTGCTCACAGTGTTCAGCTAAAACTACAAGTTAGTGCGGTGCGTCCTGCTCACAGTGTTCAGGTAAAACTACAAGTTAGTGCGGTGCGTCCTGCTCACAGTGTTAAGCTAAAACTACAAGTTAGTGGGGTGCGTCCTGCTCACAGTGTTCAACTAAAACTACAAGTTAGTGGGGTGAGACCTCTGCACAGTGTTCAGCTAAAACTACAAGTTAGTGCAGTGCGTCCTGCACACAGTGTTCAGCTAAAACTACAAGTTAGTGCGGTGCGTCCTGCTCACAGTGTTCAGCTAAAACTACAAGTTAGTGGGGTGAGACCTCTGCACAGTGTTCAGCTAAAACTACAAGTTAGTGCGGTGCGTCCTGCTCACAGTGTTCAGCTAAAACTACAAGTTAGTGGGGCATCCTGCTCACAGTGTTCAGCTAAAACTACAAGTTAGTGGGGTGCGTCCTGCTCACAGTGTTCAGCTAAAACGACAAGTTAGTGGGGTGCGTCCTGCTCACAGAGTTCAGCTAAAACTACAAGTTAGTGCGGTGCGTCCTGCTCACAGTGTTCAGCTAAAACTACAAGTTAGTGTAGTGAGACCTCTGCACAGTGTTCAGCTAAAACTACAAGTTAGTGCGGTGCGTCCTGCTCACAGTGTTCAGCTAAAACTACAAGTTAGTGCGGTGCATCCTGCTCACAGTGTTCAGCTAAAACTACAAGTTAGTGGGGTGCGTCCTGCTCACAGTGTTCAGCTAAAACTACAAGTTAGTGGGGTGCGTCCTGCTCACAGTGTTCAGCTAAAACGACAAGTTAGTGGGGTGCGTCCTGCTCACAGAGTTCAGCTAAAACTACAAGTTAGTGCGGTGCGTCCTGCTCACAGTGTTCAGCTAAAATTACAAGTTAGTGTAGTGAGACCTCTGCACAGTGTTCATCTAAAGCTACAAGTTAGTGCAGTGCATCCTGCTCACAGTGTTCAGCTAAAACTACAAGTTAGTGGGGTGAGACCTCTGCACAGTGTTCAGCTAAAACTACAAGTTAGTGCGGTGCGTCCTGCTCACAGTGTTCAGCTAAAACTACAAGTTAGTGCGGTGCATCCTGCTCACAGTGTTCAGCTAAAACTACAAGTTAGTGGGGTGCGTCCTGCTCACAGTGTTCAGCTAAAACGACAAGTTAGTGGGGTGCGTCCTGCTCACAGAGTTCAGCTAAAACTACAAGTTAGTGCGGTGCGTCCTGCTCACAGTGTTCAGCTAAAACTACAAGTTAGTGTAGTGAGACCTCTGCACAGTGTTCATCTAAAGCTACAAGTTAGTGCAGTGCATCCTGCTCACAGTGTTCAGCTAAAACTACAAGTTAGTGGGGTGCTTCCTGCTCACAGTGTTCAGCTAAAACTACAAGTTAGTGTGGTGCGTCCTGCTCACAGTGTTCAGCTAAAACTACAAGTTAGTGTAGTGAGACCTCTGCACAGTGTTCATCTAAAGCTACAAGTTAGTGCAGTGCGTCCTGCTCACAGTGTTCAGCTAAAACTACAAGTTAGTGTGGTGCGTCTTGCTCACAGTGTTCAGCTAAAACTACAAGTTAGTGGGGTGAGACCTCTGCACAGTGTTCAGCTAAAACTACAAGTTAGTGCGGTGCGTCCTGCTCACAGTGTTCAGCTAAAACTACAAGTTAGTGTAGTGAGACCTCTGCACAGTGTTCATCTAAAGCTACAAGTTAGTGCTGTGTGTCCTGCTCACAGTGTTCAGCTAAAACTACAAGTTAGTGCGGTGCGTCCTGCTCACAGTGTTAAGCTAAAACTACAAGTTAGTGGGGTGCGTCCTGCTCACAGTGTTCAGCTAAAACTACAAGTTAATGGGGTGAGACCTCTGCACAGTGTTCAGCTAAAACTACAAGTTAGTGCAGTGCGTCCTGCACACAGTGTTCAGCTAAAACTACAAGTTAGTGCGGTGCGTCCTGCTCACAGTGTTCAGCTAAAACTACAAGTTAGTGGGGTGAGACCTCTGCACAGTGTTCAGCTAAAACTACAAGTTAGTGCGGTGCGTCCTGCTCACAGTGTTCAGCTAAAACTACAAGTTAGTGGGGTGCGTCCTGCTCACAGTGTTCAGCTAAAACGACAAGTTAGTGGGGTTCGTCCTGCTCAGTGTTCAGCTAAAACTACAAGTTAGTGCGGTGCGTCCTGCTCACAGTGTTCAGCTAAAACTACAAGTTAGTGGGGTGCTTCCTGCTCACAGTGTTCAGCTAAAACTACAAGTTAGTGTGGTGCGTCCTGCTCACAGTGTTCAGCTAAAACTACAAGTTAGTGTAGTGAGACCTCTGCACAGTGTTCATCTAAAGCTACAAGTTAGTGCAGTGCATCCTGCTCACAGTGTTCAGCTAAAACTACAAGTTAGTGGGGTGCTTCCTGCTCACAGTGTTCAGCTAAAACTACAAGTTAGTGTGGTGCGTCCTGCTCACAGTGTTCAGCTAAAACTACAAGTTAGTGTAGTGAGACCTCTGCACAGTGTTCATCTAAAGCTACAAGTTAGTGCTGTGTGTCCTGCTCACAGTGTTCAGCTAAAACTACAAGTTAGTGCGGTGCGTCCTGCTCACAGTGTTAAGCTAAAACTACAAGTTAGTGGGGTGCGTCCTGCTCACAGTGTTCAGCTAAAACTACAAGTTAATGGGGTGAGACCTCTGCACAGTGTTCAGCTAAAACTACAAGTTAGTGCAGTGCGTCCTGCACACAGTGTTCAGCTAAAACTACAAGTTAGTGCGGTGCGTCCTGCTCACAGTGTTCAGCTAAAACTACAAGTTAGTGGGGTGAGACCTCTGCACAGTGTTCAGCTAAAACTACAAGTTAGTGCGGTGCGTCCTGCTCACAGTGTTCAGCTAAAACTACAAGTTAGTGGGGTGCGTCCTGCTCACAGTGTTCAGCTAAAACGACAAGTTAGTGGGGTTCGTCCTGCTCAGTGTTCAGCTAAAACTACAAGTTAGTGCGGTGCGTCCTGCTCACAGTGTTCAGCTAAAACTACAAGTTAGTGTAGTGAGACCTCTGCACAGTGTTCATCTAAAGCTACAAGTTAGTGCAGTGCATCCTGCTCACAGTGTTCAGCTAAAACTAGAAGTTAGTGGGGTGCTTCCTGCTCACAGTGTTCAGCTAAAACTACAAGTTAGTGTGGTGCGTCCTGCTCACAGTGTTCAGCTAAAACTACAAGTTAGTGTAGTGAGACCTCTGGGCAGTGTTCATCTAAAGCTACAAGTTAGTGCAGTGCGTCCTGCTCACAGTGTTCAGCTAAAACTACAAGTTAGTGCGGTGCGTCTTGCTCACAGTGTTCAGCTAAAACTACAAGTTAGTGGGGTGAGCCCTCTGCACAGTGTTCAGCTAAAACTACAAGTTAGTGCGGTGCGTCCTGCTCACAGTGTTCAGCTAAAACTACAAGTTACTGTAGTGAGACCTCTGCACAGTGTTCATCTAAAGCTACAAGTTAGTGCTGTGTGTCCGGCTCACAGTGTTCAGCTAAAACTACAAGTTAGTGCGGTGCGTCCTGCTCACAGTGTTCAGGTAAAACTACAAGTTAGTGCGGTGCGTCCTGCTCACAGTGTTAAGCTAAAACTACAAGTTAGTGTAGTGAGACCTCTGCACAGTGTTCATCTAAAGCTACAAGTTAGTGCAGTGCATCCTGCTCACAGTGTTCAGCTAAAACTACAAGTTAGTGGGGTGCTTCCTGCTCACAGTGTTCAGCTAAAACTACAAGTTAGTGTGGTGCGTCCTGCTCACAGTGTTCAGCTAAAACTACAAGTTAGTGTAGTGAGACCTCTGCACAGTGTTCATCTAAAGCTACAAGTTAGTGCTGTGTGTCCTGCTCACAGTGTTCAGCTAAAACTACAAGTTAGTGCGGTGCGTCCTGCTCACAGTGTTAAGCTAAAACTACAAGTTAGTGGGGTGCGTCCTGCTCACAGTGTTCAGCTAAAACTACAAGTTAATGGGGTGAGACCTCTGCACAGTGTTCAGCTAAAACTACAAGTTAGTGCAGTGCGTCCTGCACACAGTGTTCAGCTAAAACTACAAGTTAGTGCGGTGCGTCCTGCTCACAGTGTTCAGCTAAAACTACAAGTTAGTGGGGTGAGACCTCTGCACAGTGTTCAGCTAAAACTACAAGTTAGTGCGGTGCGTCCTGCTCACAGTGTTCAGCTAAAACTACAAGTTAGTGGGGTGCGTCCTGCTCACAGTGTTCAGCTAAAACGACAAGTTAGTGGGGTTCGTCCTGCTCAGTGTTCAGCTAAAACTACAAGTTAGTGCGGTGCGTCCTGCTCACAGTGTTCAGCTAAAACTACAAGTTAGTGTAGTGAGACCTCTGCACAGTGTTCATCTAAAGCTACAAGTTAGTGCAGTGCATCCTGCTCACAGTGTTCAGCTAAAACTAGAAGTTAGTGGGGTGCTTCCTGCTCACAGTGTTCAGCTAAAACTACAAGTTAGTGTGGTGCGTCCTGCTCACAGTGTTCAGCTAAAACTACAAGTTAGTGTAGTGAGACCTCTGGGCAGTGTTCATCTAAAGCTACAAGTTAGTGCAGTGCGTCCTGCTCACAGTGTTCAGCTAAAACTACAAGTTAGTGCGGTGCGTCTTGCTCACAGTGTTCAGCTAAAACTACAAGTTAGTGGGGTGAGCCCTCTGCACAGTGTTCAGCTAAAACTACAAGTTAGTGCGGTGCGTCCTGCTCACAGTGTTCAGCTAAAACTACAAGTTACTGTAGTGAGACCTCTGCACAGTGTTCATCTAAAGCTACAAGTTAGTGCTGTGTGTCCGGCTCACAGTGTTCAGCTAAAACTACAAGTTAGTGCGGTGCGTCCTGCTCACAGTGTTCAGGTAAAACTACAAGTTAGTGCGGTGCGTCCTGCTCACAGTGTTAAGCTAAAACTACAAGTTAGTGGGGTGCGTCCTGCTCACAGTGTTCAGCTAAAACTACAAGTTAGTGGGGTGAGACCTCTGCACAGTGTTCAGCTAAAACTACAAGTTAGTGCAGTGCGTCCTGCACACAGTGTTCAGCTAAAACTACAAGTTAGTGCGGTGCGTCCTGCTCACAGTGTTCAGCTAAAACTACAAGTTAGTGGGGTGAGACCTCTGCACAGTGTTCAGCTAAAACTACAAGTTAGTGCAGTGCGTCCTGCTCACAGTGTTCAGCTAAAACTACAAGTTAGTGGGGTGCGTCCTGCTCACAGTGTTCAGCTAAAACTACAAGTTAGTGGGGTGCGTCCTGCTCACAGTGTTCAGCTAAAACTACAAGTTAGTGCGGTGCGTCCTGCTCACAGTGTTCAGCTAAAACTACAAGTTAGTGTAGTGAGACCTCTGCACAGTGTTCATCTAAAGCTACAAGTTAGTGCAGTGCATCCTGCTCACAGTGTTCAGCTAAAACTACAAGTTAGTGGGGTGCTTCCTGCTCACAGTGTTCAGCTAAAACTACAAGTTAGTGTGGTGCGTCCTGCTCACAGTGTTCAGCTAAAACTACAAGTTAGTGTAGTGAGACCTCTGCACAGTGTTCATCTAAAGCTACAAGTTAGTGCAGTGCGTCCTGCTCACAGTGTTCAGCTAAAACTACAAGTTAGTGCGGTGCGTCTTGCTCACAGTGTTCAGCTAAAACTACAAGTTAGTGGGGTGAGGCCTCTGCACAGTGTTCAGCTAAAACTACAAGTTAGTGCGGTGCGTCCTGCTCACAGTGTTCAGCTAAAACTACAAGTTAGTGTAGTGAGACCTCTGCACAGTGTTCATCTAAAGCTACAAGTTATTGCTGTGTGTCCTGCTCACAGTGTTCAGCTAAAACTACAAGTTAGTGCGGTGCGTCCTGCTCACAGTGTTCAGGTAAAACTACAAGTTAGTGCAGTGCATCCTGCCCACAGTGTTCAGCTAAAACTACAAGTTAGTGGGGTGCTTCCTGCTCACAGTGTTCAGCTAAAACTACAAGTTAGTGCGGTGCGTCCTGCTCACAGTGTTCAGCTAAAACTACAAGTTAGTGCGGTGCGTCCTGCTCACAGTGTTCAGCTAAAACTACAAGTTAGTGGGGTGAGACCTCTGAACAGTGTTCAGCTAAAACTACAAGTTAGTGCGGTGCGTCCTGCTCAGTGTTCAGCTAAAACTACAAGTTAGTGGGGTGCGTCCTGCTCACAGTGTTAAGCTAAAACGACAAGTTAGTGCGGTGCGTCCTGCTCACAGTGTTCAGCTAAAACTACAAGTTAGAGCGGTGCGTCCTGCTCACCGTGTTCAGCTAAAACTACAAGTTAGTGTAGTGAGACCTCTGCACAGTGTTCATCTAAAGCTACAAGTTAGTGCAGTGCGTCCTGCTCACAGTGTTCAGCTAAAACTACAAGTTAGTAGGGTGAGACCTCTGCACAGTGTTTAGCTAAAACTACAAGTTATTGCGGTGCGTCCTGCTCACAGTGTTCAGCTAAAACTACAAGTTAGTGTGGTACGTCCTGCTCACAGTGTTCAGCTAAAACTACAAGTTAGTGTAGTGAGACCTCTGCACAGTGTTCATCTAAAACTACAAGTTAGTGCAGTGCGTCCTGCTCACAGTGTTCAGCTAAAACTACAAGTTAGTGCGGTGCGTCCTGCTCACAGTGTTCAGCTAAAACTACAAGTTAGTGTAGTGAGACCTTTGCACAGTGTTCATCTAAAGCTACAAGTTAGTGCTGTGCGTCCTGCTCACAGTGTTCAGCTAAAACTACAAGTTAGTGGGGTGAGACCTTTGCACAGTGTTCAGTTAAAACTACAAGTTAGTGTGGTGCGTCCTGCTCACAGTGTTCAGCTAAAACTACAAGTTAGTGTAGTGAGACCTCTGCACAGTGGTCATCTAAAGCTACAAGTTAGTGCTGTGCGTCCTGCTCACAGTGTTCAGCTAAAACTACAAGTTAGTGCAGTGCGTCCTGCTCACAGTGTTCAGCTAAAACTACAAGTTAGTGCGGTGTGTCCTGCTCACAGTGTTCAGCTAAAACTACAAGTTAGTGGGGTGAGACCTCTGCACAGTGTTCAGCTAAAACTACAAGTTAGTGCGGTGCGTCCTGCACACAGTGTTCAGCTAAAACTACAAGTTAGTGCGGTGCGTCCTGCTCACAGTGTTCAGCTAAAACGACAAGTTAGTGGGGTGCGTCCTGCTCACAGTGTTCAGCTAAAACTACAAGTTAGTGCGGTGCGTCCTGCTCACAGTGTTCAGCTAAAACTACAAGTTAGTGTAGTGAGACCTCTGCACAGTGTTCATCTAAAGCTACAAGTTAGTGCAGTGCGTCCTGCTCACAGTGTTCAGCTAAAACTACAAGTTAGTGCGGTGCATCTTGCTCACAGTGTTCAGCTAAAACTACAAGTTAGTGGGGTGAGACCTCTGCACAGTGTTCAGCTAAAACTACAAGTTAGTGCGGTGCGTCCTGCTCACAGTGTTCAGCTACAACTACAATTAGTGTAGTGAGACCTCTGCACAGTGTTCATCTAAAGCTACAAGTTAGTGCTGTGCGTCCTGCTCACAGTGTTCAGCTAAAACTACAAGTTAGTGCGGTGCGTCCTGCTCACAGTGTTCAGGTAAAACTACAAGTTAGTGCGGTGCATCCTGTTCACAGTGTTAAGCTAAAACTACAAGTTAGTGGGGTGCGTCCTGCTCACAGTGTTCAGCTAAAACTACAAGTTAGTGGGGTGAGACCTCTGCACAGTGTTCAGCTAAAACTACAAGTTAGTGCGGTGCGTCCTGCACACAGTGTTCAGCTAAAACTACAAGTTAGTGTGGTGCGTCCTGCTCACAGTGTTCAGGTAAAACTACAAGTTAGTGGGGTGAGACCTCTGCACAGTGTTCAGCTAAAACTACAAGTTAGTGCGGTGCGTCCTGCTCACAGTGTTCAGCTGAAACTACAAGTTAGTGTAGTGAGACCTCTGCACAGTGTTCATCTAAAGCTACAAGTTAGTGCAGTGCGTCCTGCTCACAGTGTTCAGCTAAAACTACAAGTTAGTGCGGTGCATCCTGCTCACAGTGTTCAGCTAAAACTACAAGTTAGTGTAGTGAGACCTCTGCACAGTGTTCATCTAAAGCTACAAGTTAGTGCTGTGTGTCCTGCTCACAGTGTTCAGCTAAAACTACAAGTTAGTGCGGTGCGTCCTGCTCACAGTGTTAAGCTAAAACTACAAGTTAGTGGGGTGCGTCCTGCTCACAGTGTTCAGCTAAAACTACAAGTTAATGGGGTGAGACCTCTGCACAGTGTTCAGCTAAAACTACAAGTTAGTGCAGTGCGTCCTGCACACAGTGTTCAGCTAAAACTACAAGTTAGTGCGGTGCGTCCTGCTCACAGTGTTCAGCTAAAACTACAAGTTAGTGGGGTGAGACCTCTGCACAGTGTTCAGCTAAAACTACAAGTTAGTGCGGTGCGTCCTGCTCACAGTGTTCAGCTAAAACTACAAGTTAGTGGGGTGCGTCCTGCTCACAGTGTTCAGCTAAAACGACAAGTTAGTGGGGTTCGTCCTGCTCAGTGTTCAGCTAAAACTACAAGTTAGTGCGGTGCGTCCTGCTCACAGTGTTCAGCTAAAACTACAAGTTAGTGTAGTGAGACCTCTGCACAGTGTTCATCTAAAGCTACAAGTTAGTGCAGTGCATCCTGCTCACAGTGTTCAGCTAAAACTACAAGTTAGTGGGGTGCTTCCTGCTCACAGTGTTCAGCTAAAACTACAAGTTAGTGTGGTGCGTCCTGCTCACAGTGTTCAGCTAAAACTACAAGTTAGTGTAGTGAGACCTCTGCACAGTGTTCATCTAAAGCTACAAGTTAGTGCTGTGTGTCCTGCTCACAGTGTTCAGCTAAAACTACAAGTTAGTGCGGTGCGTCCTGCTCACAGTGTTAAGCTAAAACTACAAGTTAGTGGGGTGCGTCCTGCTCACAGTGTTCAGCTAAAACTACAAGTTAATGGGGTGAGACCTCTGCACAGTGTTCAGCTAAAACTACAAGTTAGTGCAGTGCGTCCTGCACACAGTGTTCAGCTAAAACTACAAGTTAGTGCGGTGCGTCCTGCTCACAGTGTTCAGCTAAAACTACAAGTTAGTGGGGTGAGACCTCTGCACAGTGTTCAGCTAAAACTACAAGTTAGTGCGGTGCGTCCTGCTCACAGTGTTCAGCTAAAACTACAAGTTAGTGGGGTGCGTCCTGCTCACAGTGTTCAGCTAAAACGACAAGTTAGTGGGGTTCGTCCTGCTCAGTGTTCAGCTAAAACTACAAGTTAGTGCGGTGCGTCCTGCTCACAGTGTTCAGCTAAAACTACAAGTTAGTGTAGTGAGACCTCTGCACAGTGTTCATCTAAAGCTACAAGTTAGTGCAGTGCATCCTGCTCACAGTGTTCAGCTAAAACTAGAAGTTAGTGGGGTGCTTCCTGCTCACAGTGTTCAGCTAAAACTACAAGTTAGTGTGGTGCGTCCTGCTCACAGTGTTCAGCTAAAACTACAAGTTAGTGTAGTGAGACCTCTGGGCAGTGTTCATCTAAAGCTACAAGTTAGTGCAGTGCGTCCTGCTCACAGTGTTCAGCTAAAACTACAAGTTAGTGCGGTGCGTCTTGCTCACAGTGTTCAGCTAAAACTACAAGTTAGTGGGGTGAGCCCTCTGCACAGTGTTCAGCTAAAACTACAAGTTAGTGCGGTGCGTCCTGCTCACAGTGTTCAGCTAAAACTACAAGTTACTGTAGTGAGACCTCTGCACAGTGTTCATCTAAAGCTACAAGTTAGTGCTGTGTGTCCGGCTCACAGTGTTCAGCTAAAACTACAAGTTAGTGCGGTGCGTCCTGCTCACAGTGTTCAGGTAAAACTACAAGTTAGTGCGGTGCGTCCTGCTCACAGTGTTAAGCTAAAACTACAAGTTAGTGGGGTGCGTCCTGCTCAGTGTTCAGCTAAAACTACAAGTTAGTGGGGTGAGACCTCTGCACAGTGTTCAGCTAAAACTACAAGTTAGTGCAGTGCGTCCTGCACACAGTGTTCAGCTAAAACTACAAGTTAGTGCGGTGCGTCCTGCTCACAGTGTTCAGCTAAAACTACAAGTTAGTGGGGTGAGACCTCTGCACAGTGTTCAGCTAAAACTACAAGTTAGTGCAGTGCGTCCTGCTCACAGTGTTCAGCTAAAACTACAAGTTAGTGGGGTGCGTCCTGCTCACAGTGTTCAGCTAAAACTACAAGTTAGTGGGGTGCGTCCTGCTCACAGTGTTCAGCTAAAACTACAAGTTAGTGCGGTGCGTCCTGCTCACAGTGTTCAGCTAAAACTACAAGTTAGTGTAGTGAGACCTCTGCACAGTGTTCATCTAAAGCTACAAGTTAGTGCAGTGCATCCTGCTCACAGTGTTCAGCTAAAACTACAAGTTAGTGGGGTGCTTCCTGCTCACAGTGTTCAGCTAAAACTACAAGTTAGTGTGGTGCGTCCTGCTCACAGTGTTCAGCTAAAACTACAAGTTAGTGTAGTGAGACCTCTGCACAGTGTTCATCTAAAGCTACAAGTTAGTGCAGTGCGTCCTGCTCACAGTGTTCAGCTAAAACTACAAGTTAGTGCGGTGCGTCTTGCTCACAGTGTTCAGCTAAAACTACAAGTTAGTGGGGTGAGGCCTCTGCACAGTGTTCAGCTAAAACTACAAGTTAGTGCGGTGCGTCCTGCTCACAGTGTTCAGCTAAAACTACAAGTTAGTGTAGTGAGACCTCTGCACAGTGTTCATCTAAAGCTACAAGTTATTGCTGTGTGTCCTGCTCACAGTGTTCAGCTAAAACTACAAGTTAGTGCGGTGCGTCCTGCTCACAGTGTTCAGGTAAAACTACAAGTTAGTGCAGTGCATCCTGCCCACAGTGTTCAGCTAAAACTACAAGTTAGTGGGGTGCTTCCTGCTCACAGTGTTCAGCTAAAACTACAAGTTAGTGCGGTGCGTCCTGCTCACAGTGTTCAGCTAAAACTACAAGTTAGTGCGGTGCGTCCTGCTCACAGTGTTCAGCTAAAACTACAAGTTAGTGGGGTGAGACCTCTGAACAGTGTTCAGCTAAAACTACAAGTTAGTGCGGTGCGTCCTGCTCAGTGTTCAGCTAAAACTACAAGTTAGTGGGGTGCGTCCTGCTCACAGTGTTAAGCTAAAACGACAAGTTAGTGCGGTGCGTCCTGCTCACAGTGTTCAGCTAAAACTACAAGTTAGTGCGGTGCGTCCTGCTCACCGTGTTCAGCTAAAACTACAAGTTAGTGTAGTGAGACCTCTGCACAGTGTTCATCTAAAGCTACAAGTTAGTGCAGTGCGTCCTGCTCACAGTGTTCAGCTAAAACTACAAGTTAGTAGGGTGAGACCTCTGCACAGTGTTTAGCTAAAACTACAAGTTATTGCGGTGCGTCCTGCTCACAGTGTTCAGCTAAAACTACAAGTTAGTGTGGTACGTCCTGCTCACAGTGTTCAGCTAAAACTACAAGTTAGTGTAGTGAGACCTCTGCACAGTGTTCATCTAAAACTACAAGTTAGTGCAGTGCGTCCTGCTCACAGTGTTCAGCTAAAACTACAAGTTAGTGCGGTGCGTCCTGCTCACAGTGTTCAGCTAAAACTACAAGTTAGTGTAGTGAGACCTTTGCACAGTGTTCATCTAAAGCTACAAGTTAGTGCTGTGCGTCCTGCTCACAGTGTTCAGCTAAAACTACAAGTTAGTGGGGTGAGACCTTTGCACAGTGTTCAGTTAAAACTACAAGTTAGTGTGGTGCGTCCTGCTCACAGTGTTCAGCTAAAACTACAAGTTAGTGTAGTGAGACCTCTGCACAGTGGTCATCTAAAGCTACAAGTTAGTGCTGTGCGTCCTGCTCACAGTGTTCAGCTAAAACTACAAGTTAGTGCAGTGCGTCCTGCTCACAGTGTTCAGCTAAAACTACAAGTTAGTGCGGTGTGTCCTGCTCACAGTGTTCAGCTAAAACTACAAGTTAGTGGGGTGAGACCTCTGCACAGTGTTCAGCTAAAACTACAAGTTAGTGCGGTGCGTCCTGCACACAGTGTTCAGCTAAAACTACAAGTTAGTGCGGTGCGTCCTGCTCACAGTGTTCAGCTAAAACGACAAGTTAGTGGGGTGCGTCCTGCTCACAGTGTTCAGCTAAAACTACAAGTTAGTGCGGTGCGTCCTGCTCACAGTGTTCAGCTAAAACTACAAGTTAGTGTAGTGAGACCTCTGCACAGTGTTCATCTAAAGCTACAAGTTAGTGCAGTGCGTCCTGCTCACAGTGTTCAGCTAAAACTACAAGTTAGTGCGGTGCATCTTGCTCACAGTGTTCAGCTAAAACTACAAGTTAGTGGGGTGAGACCTCTGCACAGTGTTCAGCTAAAACTACAAGTTAGTGCGGTGCGTCCTGCTCACAGTGTTCAGCTAAAACTACAATTAGTGTAGTGAGACCTCTGCACAGTGTTCATCTAAAGCTACAAGTTAGTGCTGTGCGTCCTGCTCACAGTGTTCAGCTAAAACTACAAGTTAGTGCGGTGCGTCCTGCTCACAGTGTTCAGGTAAAACTACAAGTTAGTGCGGTGCATCCTGTTCACAGTGTTAAGCTAAAACTACAAGTTAGTGGGGTGCGTCCTGCTCACAGTGTTCAGCTAAAACTACAAGTTAGTGGGGTGAGACCTCTGCACAGTGTTCAGCTAAAACTACAAGTTAGTGCGGTGCGTCCTGCACACAGTGTTCAGCTAAAACTACAAGTTAGTGTGGTGCGTCCTGCTCACAGTGTTCAGGTAAAACTACAAGTTAGTGGGGTGAGACCTCTGCACAGTGTTCAGCTAAAACTACAAGTTAGTGCGGTGCGTCCTGCTCACAGTGTTCAGCTGAAACTACAAGTTAGTGTAGTGAGACCTCTGCACAGTGTTCATCTAAAGCTACAAGTTAGTGCAGTGCGTCCTGCTCACAGTGTTCAGCTAAAACTACAAGTTAGTGCGGTGCATCCTGCTCACAGTGTTCAGCTAAAACTACAAGTTAGTGGGGTGAGACCTCTGCACAGTGTTCAGCTAAAACTACAAGTTAGTGCGGTGCGTCCTGCTCACAGTGTTCAGCTAAAACTACAAGTTAGTGTAGTGAGACCTCTGCACAGTGTTCATCTAAAGCTACAAGTTAGTGCTGTGCGTCCTGCTCAGTGTTCAGCTAAAACTACAAGTTAGTGTAGTGAGACCTCTGCACAGTGTTCATCTAAAGCTACAAGTTAGTGTAGTGCGTCCTGCTCACAGTGTTAAGCTAAAACTACAAGTTAGTGGGGTGCGTCCTGCTCACAGTGTTCAGCTAAAACTACAAGTTAGTGGGGTGAGACCTCTGCACAGTGTTCAGCTAAAACTACAAGTTAGTGCGGTGCGTCCTGCACACAGTGTTCAGCTAAAACTACAAGTTAGTGCGGTGCGTCCTGCTCACAGTGTTCAGCTAAAACTACAAGTTAGTGGGGTGAGACCTCTGCACAGTGTTCAGCTAAAACTACAAGTTAGTGCGGTGCGTCCTGCTCACAGTGTTCAGCTAAAACTACAAGTTAGTGGGGTGCGTCCTGCTCAAAGTGTTCAGCTAAAACAACAAGTTAGTGGGGTTCGTCCTGCTCACAGTGTTCAGCTAAAACTACAAGTTAGTGCGGTGCGTCCTGCTCACAGTGTTCAGCTAAAACTACAAGTTAGTGTAGTGAGACCTCTGCACAGTGTTCATCTAAAGCTACAAGTTAGTGCAGTGCATCCTGCTCACAGTATTCAGCTAAAACTACAAGTTAGTGGGGTGCTTCCTGCTCGCAGTGGTCAGCTAAAACTACAAGTTAGTGTGGTGCGTCC